>OZ018318.1:189260234-189740234 GCA_963969495.1 Ceratothoa steindachneri
GTCGCGGGAAGAGAGCTTGTGCGTACCCTTGACTTTTCAAGCTATGTCGGCGGGGGTACCTCTTCTGGGTACCCCAGGTACGGCTTTCCTTGTTGATTTGGTCGGAAACGAGGTTCCAGACTAAGTGCGTCATTCCTTCCTTTTTCTACTATATCCTTCTCCTTTTTTACTTTTATCGTATCCCTCCCACGTATACAAAAAGAAAAAAAAACACAAAAAAGCCTACTCCTATCGTGTCATTACCTTTTTCCCTTCTATCTACATATAAGGACCTGGCAGCTACCTCATGCGTCAACAGAGAGGCTTTGGAACCTCTATAAACAACGCCAATCGACGCTTACTAGATGCGAGAGACTAGGACTAGAGGTGTCCTAGGCGTTGAGGCACGATGAATGGGATGAGGGTAGTGCGCCGTTAACCCCTTCCCTGGCGCATAATTATTGACCATTCCCAGTGACCGTTGACGGGTGCCTCTGGTAGCATCGGTACGAGGTGACGACCCTTTGTTCCCAGGTTGGTTGCCAGTCCAGTAAAAAGCCTTGGGTCGAGTCTCTTGGTGTGACGGGATATCCATTGAACGCTGCCCCGAGATCTTGGCCGTCGTGAAGGGAACTAGTAGGAGTTTAGTACGGGGCGTGCTCCGTTGTTCACCTGGTCATAAATCGATGGCCCCTTCCGGGACCGTCAGTGCTGCTTTGTTGGGAGCCACGGCACGCCGAGGTTTGACGACTCGGTCGGACGAACAGCAGCACAAGGAGCATGCCTTCTGAAAGATCCAAAACCTCTCCGATCTATAGGCGGAAGCGACTCACGTGGGGCGAACTCACCACCACCTTTTTTTTATTGAGTGGTCACAAAGTATTCAGAGATATAAAGTGTTCAGCATGACTGGAAAGAAAGGACCTGGTGCGTTAAAATATACCTGCTCGACATGCCAAAAGGACAGGTGGTGCGTAGATTTTCTGGAGGGGTGTTTCTCAAAATGCCACCCTGGAAGTATCTGCACGGACTACGTCCTAAGGGCAGAACTTCAGGAGCTTAATGAACTTTTTAAATCTTCTGAGGAAAAAACACGACGGGTGGAAGAAAAGGTGAAAATCCTCGAATCTAAGCATGTGAATCAAATCCGTCGTCTCGAAGCCATCATTGCAGAGATGACAGCCACCAAGGTAGAGCAAGATCAACAAGAAATTCTCAACGACGTGAATGGCTCCTCTGTTGAGCCCTCAAGCACCACGTCGATAGAGATAGGCCATCCATCTGACGTCCCAGAGCCAGCTGCTGCTGAGGTTACTCAAGGCGTCAAAAAGAAGAAAAGGAAGAGTAAGAAAGGAAAAACAGTACATAAAACAGAAGAAAAAGTAGAAACGGAAGAAAAAACTAAGAAGAAAAAAAACAAAAAAGGGGGGAAGAATGAGGAATCGAAAGAGCCCATAGTGAAACGGAAGCCTCTCTCCTCTGAACCCAAATGCGCGAGGGTCATCGTGATCGGTGACTCCCAAGCGCGGGATCTACAACCCTTGCTAGCGGCCCGCCTTCGCACCAGTGTAAAGGTAAGCTGCCTTCCAGGAAAGGAGAACGGAGAAATAAGGCTGGAGGCTGAGAAATCTCAGATCTCTGAGAATTCAGTAGTTGCCCTCATGGCAAGTGGCAACGCTCTCTACCTACGAGGAGGTAAAGTAGGCGCCAGTGGGAAGATCCTGACCACGGTTATGGGAGGAGTTGAAGACTGTGGGCTAAAAACCCGCAGACGTGTCGTAGTCAGGATACTCCCAAGACGAGGTCCATCCCGCAATGCTCACGCGAGGAACGTCTCCATAAACCAACGCCTGGGAGATCTTTGTACGGCGGAAGGAGTCTTTTTTGTAGACCCGTACCGCACCTTTTACGGGAGAAATGACCTGTACAAAAGGAACGAAGTGAATCTTTCCTTTAAAGTGAAAGCTGCCCAAGCAAACATGATCCAGGAAGTGTCAGACCCCAAGTAAAGGAGGACGTACGCCAGTGCACCGGTGTTACTCCAGGAACGACCTTTTATGAAGCCACAAAGATGGGAGTGACCCCGCCACATAGAAAGAAAGTAGCAAACGGAAGAGCGTAGGGAGTCCTACAGTCGCGGACTCCCTCAAAGTTCTTCTGTTTAATGCAAGGTCTATCAGACTCAAGTTTTTAGAACTTCGTGGCCTCGTAGCAACAGAAGAACCTGAGATGGTGGCCATAACGGAGTCGTGGATAAAAACCCCAAGCCGAGAATTTTTAGGTGAATTCACGATTCCCGGTTACCAGCTCTTCCTGAAAGATAGGCCAGACAGAGAGGGTGGCGGTTTGATGTTGTATGTCAAGGATACTCTCAACTCGAAGGATTGCAACATCGTATCCGACCATGAACTACTAGGTGTTGACTTAGAGATAGGTGCTGACAAATACAAGACCCTGATGCTTTATAGCCCTCTTGCCCAACTCGTTGAAAAGGAGAGATCTGTCCTAGCTACTAGGAGAACTTGTCGAAGACAGAGTGTGTATCGTCATGAGAAATCTCAACACACAAGTTGACTGGGAAACCAGAGAACTCTGTGGCGAGAACGCACTATTCCTGGAGTTCGCAAACAACGAGTTCCTCACTTAATGGGTGAGAGAGCCAACGAGAGGAGAAAATATCCTCGACTTGGTTTTCACCTCTGAGGATGACATCATTGAGGACCTCTCTGTTGGCGAAGAGCTCGGCGTCAGTGACCACCAATTGATTAGATTTGTAGTCAAAGTCCCGAAGGCAGGGCCTGCAACTAGTAAATCAAGGAAACTCGATTTGAGAAGAGCAGACTTTGCAGGTCTTCGTGCTGGACTGACTGACGTGAGGCTAGAAGTGTGCGATGTTGTTGAAGACTCGTGGAATAGTTTCTAAACCACATTCATGAGTCTTTAATCGCGTTTCATCCCTCTGAAATGTCCCTGTCGGTCTTCTGTTCAGCCAAAGAGGTTTAATCGAGAAATCGACCAACTGCTTAGAGAGAAGAGAACTGTGTACCGGCAATCGATGATCTCGGGTAACTTTGACGAATACCGGAGGCTAGTCAGGAGAGTGAAGTCCAGCATAAGGGAGGCTAAGCGGTCTGAGCAACTCCTAGTGGCGAGACTCTGTAAAGAGAATTCCAAGGAGATTTGGGATATGTGAACAGGCGTAAACCATTCCGTCGAACTATTAGCCCTTTGATAAAAAAGGAGAGAGCATTAAAGCATTCAGATGCAGAAAATTTTAACCTCCTCAACGACTACTTCTCTGCAGTGTTTACTGGAGTGTGGTCCCATCCCCCAGCCAATGGATTCCTACTCGGAGGAAAAGCTGGCAGATATGGACTTGACCGAAGGGGAAATAAAAAAGAAGATCACTAACTTAATGACGAATAAGTCACCTGGCCCGGATGGGTTTCTACCTAAAGTGTTAAAAGAAGTGCGCGATCAAGTGTAACGACACTTAAGCGCAATCTTCAACATGTCAATCCAGACCGAATGCGTTCCTAGAGACTGCGGTGAAGCGAAGGTGACTCCTATCTTCAAGAAAGGAGACCGTAGCCAACCGTCAAACTACCGACCTATCAGTCTGACTTCGATAGTCGGTAAACTCATGGAAAGCATGATGATGGACAAAATGGCGTCGTATTTAGAGTCAAACCTGCTACTGAAGAGTTCCCAGCACGGCTTCCGAAGGCAACGGCCATGCCTGACGAACCTTGTGGAATTCTTCCACTTCGTTTTCAGTGAGGACGATCGGTAAAAGGCGGTGGATGTGGTGTACTTAGACTTTGAGAAAGCCTTTTATAAGGTACCACACCGCCGCCTTCTCCGGGAAGTGCGAGCGCTGGGCATAGACGGAAAAGGAGCCGGCTGGATCAAGAACTGGCTAAGTGGCAGACGGCAACGGGTGGTAGTGAATGGAAAGGCTTCTGAGTGGCTGCCCGTTACTAGCCGGGTGCCTCAAGGTTCTGTCCTGGGACCACTACTATTTATCATCTACGTCAACAACATGGACGGTGACATGGTTGCCAAGATTTCCAAATTTGCCGACGATACCAAGCTTGGTATGAACTTTGCAAAGGATAAAAATACTGCCCGCCTGCAGGAAGATCTTGGGAAGATTGGGGAGTGGTCGGACACGTGGCAAATGCCTTTTAACGTGAACAAAGGAAAAGTGATGCATATCGGCCACATAAACCCCCAATCTCAGTATATCCTTAAGGGCACTGCTATTGAATCCACCGACACTGAGAAGGACTTGGGTGTAACAATCACAAGTGACATCAAGTTCTAGAAACAGTGCATTGAGGCGGGGAAAAAGTTCCAAAGGATGCTAGGCTATATAGAGGGCCAGTTTGGATATCGGAACAAGGAGATTTTACTGTATTTGTACAAATCACTTGTCCGACCTCACCTGGAGTATGCCGTACAATTTTGGAGTCCTTTATTTCGAAAGGACTTCGCGAGATTGAAACGCGTACAATGCGGGGAAACCAAACTGATTCCCTCTCTCAAACATAAAAATTATGAAGATAGATTAAGGGAATTAGATCTGTTCTCGTTGGAAACCCGTAGACTGCGTGGTCAGCTCATCGAAGTTTTTAAAATACTTTGAGGCTTCGACAATGTTGACTTCGGGGATATTTTCATACTTGTTGAGAGCAGAACAAGAAATCACGGCTTTAAACTTGAACTAAAGCGTCACAACCGCGATGTGTGTGGAAGGTTTGGCACTTACAGTATCTGCGGTAAGTGGAACGCACTTTCAGTGGAAGTTGTCAACAGTCAAGACTAGACAAAGTCTTGCAAAGTGGCGGTTAAGGGACGCAAAACAATTGAGCGGCCATGTGCCCGCTCGATTGCTAGTCCAAAAGTACCCTCTTTGAATGGACCGAAGGTCTTTTAGGGTACATCCTTTCCTTGTTACTCCTTGTTACTCTCAAGCGTTCTACTCTTTAGAGAGAGCTAACTCCGCCGCTTAATTTGCGAACTTGTCTATATCGTTGTTGTATAAAATGAACTGCAGTGAACAGAACATGGAGCCCTAGGGCACCTCGTTACTCACTGCAGCCTACCTTGAGGATGCCCTTATGACCTTTACCCACTGCTCCTGTCCGTCAGCCAGTTCTCAATTCAGTCGGCTACTATCCCGATAATGCCAACAACGAGGACTTTGCTCGTTAACCTTTGGTAAGGTTCCTTATCGAAGGTTTTTATAGGCACGATATAACATGTCTACATCATGAACACTTAGAATCTTCCCGTTTGCAGATTCTAAGTATTCATTATAAAACGATGGATTATGCTTGATAGCAGTTTACCCACGATGGGCGTCAAACTAATAGGCAGGTGATTACTCTGGCTTTCGCGTTCTCCCATTTTAAAGATGGGAGTCACATCAGCCAACTTTCAGTCCTCTATTACCTATTCTGTTTCAAGCGATTCAATGATGCTCGCAGTAAGGTGTGTGATGACCCCTTACCGCTCACCTCAAAAAAGATTCTGGGAAGCAGGTAATCTGTATCAGGAGACTTTTACGGGTTCGGATTCCCTAACCTGACTGCCACTTGATCGTTATCTGCAACTATTTCATATATATATATATATATATATATATATATATATATATATATATATATATATATATATATATATATATATATATATATATATATACAGAGTGTCCACAAAGTCTGGGTACATAGGGGATAAATACATACCTTTAGAACAAAACAATATTATTTAATTATAATGTTAAGAAATTATATTTTCAATATGATTTCCATCATTTGCAATGCATAATTTGATGCGCCTTGCTAAATTCTTGTGAACTTGATCGAATAGGTGTACATTGCCGTCGATTTGAGCACACTGACTGATAATGCGTTCTCTCAAGTGGTTTAGATTTGCAATCTTCATTGAGTAAACTTTCTCTTTTAACATACCCCAGAAAAAGAAATCAAGGGGAAAAAGGGTGGGTGAACGAGGGGACCACTCCACATGACCTCTTCTTCTAATCCAGTGAGGAAAAGTGCCATTCAGCCAATCTCTAACATTTGTAGCAAAATGGGCAGGGGCTCCATGCTGCTGAAACCAGTCCGGAAGTCCCTCGCCTAGGCACTCAATTTAAGGCATTAATTTTTCTCTCAACATGTTCAGATAAGTCTCACCGGTTACATGTTCATCAAAGAAAAAGGGTCCTAGAACATGAGTTTTCCACAAACCACACCACACCATCACCTTTTGGCAGCCTTGCTGTTTGGATGGATCCATCCAATGTGGATTGTCTTGAGACCAGTATCGAAGATTCTGTCTATTGACTTTACCATTAACATAAAACAAAGCTTCATCACTGAACAACAAAAGGTCTTTATTAAAATTGATATTTTCATACAATTTATCTGAAAACCATTCGCACATCTGCATTCGTCTATCGGGGTCGTCTTCATTTAAGTGATGCACTATCTGTAATTTATAAGGATGGAAATTCTGCTCTACCAGGATTTTGTGGATAGTTGACCTTAGAACACCCAACTCCATGGATGTCCGACAAAGTGATTTATTTGGGCTAGCAGCAATCTTGGCCATGACAACCTCTTTCGTTTCGTCTGAAGTCTTTGGTTGCCCGGAACGGGGTTTGTCCAAGACACTGCCTGTTTCTTTAAACTTCGTGACCAATTTCCCGACTGCAGTAAAATAAATAGGTTGCCGATCAGGGTGTCAAAGGATAAATTCATCGGCGATTTTGTGATAAGACCATCCTTCTTGTCCACTTAAGAGTACCAACTCGATTCTTTCTTCTTTAGACAGAGCCATCATTCGATCTGGGGAGGAAAAATAACAAATAAATAAAATCTTAAATTTCCTATGTACCCAGACTTTGTTGACACTCTGTATATATATTTATATATATATATATATATATGTATATATATTTAAATATATATATATATATATATATATATATATATATATATATATATATTGTTCCCTTCTTTGACGTTAAACCCCATTGTCAAGGAATTCTTTCTGATAAAAACCCTACTTACCTGACACCACTTTTATTTAGTGTCTTAGAATGCCCCCCCTTTTTTTGTTCTATTCTAAGAGTGCTAAGAGTGTCTGATATATTGATATTATAAGAATATCTTAAAGAACAGAGCCGTTCTGCAACACGTAAGGATATATATAAGAGAAACGAACATTAATCCCAGAATAAACTTATATTTTACCTTTGTCAATTGAATACATAACATTTAAACATTAATTACAGCAATACTCTGAAGATTATCCTAAACAAGCATTAATTAAATTAGTTGACCCACAAAATTAGGTTAACGTTTTCTCTACACAAAACAATAATATAAGAATTAGGCTTACGGACTCATGTGGAGTTTAAAGGACCTCAGAAATGTTATTGACTCACGACGCGAGCCGTGTGTCCAGTTGTAGATGGGCGAAATTCCACGGTCGTTTTGGCGATGGTAGCAGCTGGGGGGACCACACGTTCTTCCGGGGGGGAAGGGTTCTTTAAGGACGAGAACCAAGACGGTGCTTTATGCAACACCTAGGCAGTCGTGGTCTCTCTGGCGAGAGTGAGTCGAACTTGTTTCTTAAATCAAGTTAACTTGGAGTGCGGTGTGATCACCGAGTAACGAGCTCGAGGAGGAGCTTTTCTCCTTCGTTACTTATTTCCTTATGGACAAGGACTGAACTCGGGGAGGGTCTTCTTCAAGGGCGAGGATAACGGAGGGAGGTTTCTCTAGCGAGAATAAGTTACTTAAAGTTTGGTGTGGCCACCGAATAACGGGCTCGAGGAGGAGCCTTTTCCTTCTTCTTCTTAATTCCTCAAGGACGAGGAATACCTCTGGTGTTTAAGGTGCACCAGGATATGAGGAGTCTGTCTGGCGAGAGTAAGTTGACTTACCAAAGTTAACTTATCGTTTGGCTTGATAACCAGGGACTTAGCTCGAGGATGAGCTTCTTCTTAGCCCCTTAAGGTAGGTAGCCCTGCCTCTCTTGCAGGGTACTTCTTGGTCTGTCGAGCCAAGTATTCTACTTCTCCAGTCTCGGTAGCTCGGTTGTGGATCCGAGGACTTCGTCACCTAGAGACTGACGTATACTACCTCCTTCTTCTTTTCTTAATTCCTCAAGGACGAGGAATACCCCTGGTGTTTAAGGTGCACCAGGATATGAGGAGTCTCTCTGGCGAGAGTAAGTCGAACTTACCAAAGTTCACTTATCGTTTGGTTTGATAACCAGGGACTTATCTCAAGGATGAGCTTTTTCTTAGCCCCTTAAGGTAGGTAGCCCTGCCTCTCTTGCAGGGTACTTCTTGGTCTGGCGAGCCAAGTAAACTACCTCTCTAGTCTCGGTAGTTCGGTTTGATCCGAAGACTTCGTCACCTAGAGACTGACGTATACTACCGCGATTTTCCTCAGAGTTCCTCATTTATACCTCCCACCCCCACTGGGGGAGTGGTAAGGGGGAGAGGGGCTTGAGGACGGCCCCAGGAGAGTTCTTTTTCCAAACGGTCTTTCCCACGAAGTCAAACATCGGCTCCTCGTTAGCCATCGAGATTGGGAGAAACCCGTCTCCAATTTCTTGTTCAACGTGAAACTGGATCTCACTCTCCTGGGGGAGATCTTACCTTTTTGACCTTTAGGGTCCTTCATGGCCCTAAGTTGTGCCACGTTGTGGTTACGCTTTTGAGTCGCCGATGCCTGGGGCGGATGTCCTTGCGGTAACCGCCTTGGGACTGCATCACGAGTTAACAGAGGGGGGGGGGGGTGACCATTCTTCTACACCCATCATTAAATACGTTGGACAGTTTTCTATTACGAATCGCTTAGGCGATGTCACGATTTAACTCATCACATCGGTATGCTTTTCGCTTACTTTATTTTGAGAACAAACTGGAAGTGATAGGCTAGGAATGCAAACCTTAAACTTCAAATAGGTGGACATGGCTCAATGGTAAATCCCAGGTTCTAGCCGAACTATCGCGTCCCGTAGGATGCTGAAGTTCACTCGTCAATATTCGGGGTTTTAGATAGCGATGCAATTGCTCCAGACATGGTCTGGAGACTATGTCCTCATCGATTGTAAACACAAAGTCATGCAGTTTCTCACATCTCGTCGGCTCCTCGACCTATATTGGAAAGAGTTATTGTCAGCGAAGGGGACGATTGTTTCACCTTATCTTAGCCCGATCTATCTCACTAGTGAATTCCTTGGAAGTTAAAGTTAGCTAAAGTCAAAACCAGGTGACTGTTCACAATCTCTGCCAGCTTAACGTACAGGTTTAAGGCCTGTACATGAACACAACCAATATTAGGAAATACCTAAATTCATATATAACTATAGAATCTCATGGTTGCTTCTAACATTGCAATTTATCGCATTAAGGCAACTTCCGATGTATATCTTTAATTGGCCGCCTTCTCAATATTGTCGATCGCGGAGGAATATCGGTAAACTGGGGATCACCAACTTACTCTCGAAATCTCAAGGGTTTGTTTGAAGCTAAGCCGGTATCACCAGCTAAGACGTTCATTCTATTTATTCCGTATCAACCTGGCTTTGAAGAATAGGACTTTAAGATAACCTGCTCTATTCGGCACGTTAATCGATTTCCCTACAGTTCAGTCAAGGCGCTGTCCCCTAAAAGGAGCATATCACCTAGAGTGGCCCGGAGCTGCAGATTGCCTCCCCATGGCCATCAGGATCCTCTTCGGTTGCGGAGGCCTTTGTACTTCCCTTGAAATGAAGTACTCTGTGCTCGGCCTGTGACGGAACTCTCAATAATTATCTCTCTACTCGGCACAGCAGGCATCGTCTGTGCGGCGAGCGGGCTTGACTCGTCTGCTAGTCGCACATAAACATTTGCATTGCTACCTGTTGGGTTTTCCTCCTCCTTCTCGGACTACACTTTGGCCTTAGTCTAGCCACGAGTATCTGACCCAGAAAACCTGTGCCTAACTCAGCAGCCAAAAGGCGTTCTAAACTATTTAGTTTACCAGACTCTTCTAACTTATACCGTATTAACCGCGTACAGTTCGTCACGTCCAAGACACCAGTCGAACGGAACCAGAAATTTTAATCCTATCCAGATACATAGCTGTTCTAACCGTTTGTTAATATTCATATATTGCTAATTGCATACGCACTAGAGGAATAAAAGGATAATAGCCATACAGGCATTTATGCAAAGATAATAGTCAGTTTTCTTCGACGTCATTAGGATGCTTCCAGTGCGTACGACTCCTTATCGAGGAGCAGGAAGAGATCAATTCTAATCACCATGATGACTATGACAAAGTTCTTGGAGAAGAGCTTCACCTTTTCACTTCCATACCAAGTGCCTCATTGCTCCGGGCCTTAATCCATCGGACTTCATAACAGTAGCCCTGTCCTTTAGCCGAATAGTTCTCCAGGCATACACCTGGGAGTCTTCCATTAATACACAATGAACCTCCTAAATCAAAAGAGAGAGAGAGAGAGAGAGAGAGGAAGGAAGAGAGAGAGAGGGGAGGGGGGAGAGAGCACGCGATCGCTCTAGCTACTAATAAATTCGTAGCTCTTTTTTCAAATCGAATTTAACACGTTTAGATTTTTCCTTTTAGTACATCGTGTCTCCGTGGCAACCGACGTACTTCAAAGAGATAACTCAGTGACTCGAATGACACTAATCGTCTTCCATCTGGATTTGATAGAGTTGGTGTCAACCTCTCATTTACGGAACGCAGTACTTACCTCTGAGCCATGATGAAGTAAAAGCTTTAAAAAAAATCGTTTACTTTAGAGTTCCTAGGAAGAGCATGCAGATTTAATGGTCAGATATCTGTTTCATTTTTCACTGTTCACAATGTATCCTAAACTATACATACGTTATCAATAATATTTTATTCTGAATAACCTAATACGAAAAAGGAGACTCAACAAAACTCGCGAGAACAAATTAACATAATCATACAGCGGTGTGATCTAAGTTCTTTTAAGAAAAAGTTTTCTCCATAAAATAATTAATATTCTAATAGTGGTCTATTTGTATCCGAATAAATACGCTTTATTGTTTTCTCCTAAAAATACATTGATTAATGCTATTTGTACAGTAGGTTGTTATCCTGCCTCAAATGGTAATCGTGCTTCCAAACTGATTTACTTTCAAAGACTTATATTTGCTCATCTATAATAAATGACCAATTTCGTTTGGTACCAGCTAATTTAGCTTTATCTCGATAGATTAAATTCAACGTCAATCTGTATATCAGACATGTTTGTTATTTTGTGACTTCCACCTAAAGATTTAACAGTCTCTCATTGTAGCAGAATAAGGTCGAAGGGCGACTACGTACCCCTATGTACCCACATGGTCCTGAGATCATCGCAAGGAACTTCAAAAGCACGGCTGAACCAGGGTAAAGTTGCAGCCGACATCGTTAACACACTCCAGCTGTATTTGTTTAGAGACCGATTTCATCGTATCTTATAGCCACCTTTAAATCAACATTCCTGCCCTCCACCATAAGATCGAAGTTCGTCGAACATTCCACGCCAACATTATCACAACTCTTTCCCACCCCCCTACCCCAAAGGAGTCAACGGCTTTTTCCCAAAATCGCATGGGTGTATGGAGGCGGCCGCCAAAGCCACCTAAGGCCACCTCACCAGGCGTCTATATAATCCTTCGACTCAGTTTAGTAAGAAGCACTAATAGACTTCCCACCTATCACCGTGAACGAGTTGAAGGACGCCCGCCTGTCCCCGCAATCGGAGACATCATAGCATTCATTCAAGAACGAAGGCTAAATCGACAACCATGAACTCTGCCATAGTCAATCGGCGTGTATCTGACGAGGATTCTCATCTCCGAAGGCCTTCTACGAGTGCTCCCTCATCTGAAGCGAAAGGGAACCCGACTTACCTCTTCGCAGTCATCGTATCCCAACTTGCACCTTTTCTGAAACGAGCACGTAAGTGATTGTAACCGTTCCCGCATGCAGATTGATCTATAATCTAGCTTACATAATCGATCCATTACTTGTGTGTGGGCCCCGGTTAAAAAAAACCCTTTAAATCCATGAACTGAATCCGACCTCCTTAATCCCCTAATTAACTCACATGTATTTCGCGTAGATATTTAACTCCATCTGTATAACCATTTCATTTAAACTCAATATTTGTGTATATTTAAATATTACTTTGATCTTAGTAAAGATATATTTTCGTCATTGTCTTTCTTTTGCAATCCCAACGCGTACCAGCTACGTGTTAATCTTTGGTAAACTTGCACTCTGAAATATATGTTTTAAAAAGGACGCCATAAAGTTAATAATAACCCATCCCCACTAGACTCATAACAATTTCCCCATTGGCTAACGGTCTTCAACCAACTTCGGCCCGAAGGCCCAAAAGTACCTACGTATATATGTATATATAGAGAGTCTAGCCATTCCACGACACTGATTTCCTCTATTTTTGTCAATATCCAAACTCTGTAATATGCTTAATACTACATATATATATATATATATATATATATATATATATATATATATATATATATATATATATATATATATATATATATGTCGTGGTATAGGAAGGACCGAAGGATGGCTGGAGTTCGTATGTATGGGTTGTATACGTACTTCAAAACTCCGTGATTACGTTTTAACTCTAAGAGTGCTATATATTTGATTATAAGTGTTATTGATTATGATTATCTAATTATTACTTCTTTAATCTTTGAGGGTTCCTAGTGCCTTACTTAGCGTTTCGAAGATTAAATATTTTTTTGGAAAAAAACTAAAACTTTAATTAAAACAAAAAAAAACATGAACCAATGAAATTTGACACACTAAATACACAGAAATGAATTCAATGAATTTAAGTGAGGCTTTCTAAAATGACATACTTGAAATTATAGTGATGATTGACCAACAGCTCTTAATATAAAAAATGCAAACGGACTTTACAGAAACGGATACTGGGGTTTAAATACCTATATAGCCTTCTACCAGAATCAGGTTTGATTCTGACCTTCAACTCAATGGTTACGTCACCTCAATAATGTTGCTACCGGGATTACGTGTGTCGCTTGTCTAGATGTGTTCGTATGGGAGAAATAGCTTTAAAGCCACAGAGGACTTTGGCGCGTGTGGCAGCTGGGGAGCCACACACCTTCGGTAGGAAATGATATCACCACGGGACAGTGAAAGAACGTTTATTTCTTCTCTTCGGATCCTTTGTCTCAGGAAAGTGCTGGAGGTAGTTCACTCGGGGTATTCCTCAAAGGTGAGGACTATCTCAGTGCATTGGGATACACCAAAGATATTTGCTTTTATTCGTCACCACCCCACTGGGGTGGGAGCAGGAGAGGGGGGATTTGTGGACGGGTCGCATGAAGTCTCCTCCTCTAACGGTTTTTCTCAGGGCGTCGTATAGCTGGCCCGGAGGGACTTTCTGGCTTTAGGGCGATGCTCCTCTAATTTCGCCTATGCGGTGAAAATAAATATCAGCTGTTTTAACCCATGTTAGGGTCTCGGAGCCAACCTGAGCTGATTAGCGCCTTATGTGGTCTGGGCCGGCCGTTCAGCTTTTCATTCGGATAAGGGGAGAGAAGGAAGGAGGTTAAGTGGGCAAGCTATGGCGTCTCCACTGACAGGATGTTGTGGTTAACGACCAGCGGCTCAAATGAGAGGAAGGGGGGGCGTATCGAGTCCCTTACAATATATATATATATATATATATATATATATATATATATATATATATATAATAGGCCTGTCGTAACTATTAACACAATATCATCTATGATCTAATGGATAATATTACCAAGCAATAAAAGTCATGAGTTCGGATAGGATTATGTGTTTTATGGCCAATTGGAAGTCTGCCCAATACTTCGCACTCATAAAATGATGATTGAAATTTAAGCAAAGAAATTCGTGGAGGTACGAGTCTCACCCTCCGTAAGAGATGCAATTTTCTACCCATGAAATAATGAATAGAGGGGAGGTAGGAATATTGTTTTACTTTAGCATCATAACTTTTAGACCAGTTGCCGAAATGGATTATCTATCCATCAGTGTACTTTAACTCGACTTTCCGGGTCTCGCACGGTTCGTCCACACAGATAACAGAAATTGTAATATGTAAAAGTTATCTTATTCTAGATTTTGGGAGGACCTATTTTTAAACAGAAAGATAAAAAGGCAATTTTCAATTGTAATTTCACTGAATTATTAAAATCAATCTATTTTTTTAAAGCTTAATATTTAGCTGAGATCCTATAATTATAGAATCATCAGTTAATGTGCCATTTTATAGTTGTTATAAAAACAGAAATAACAAAAATAATTAATCGGTTATACGGTTCGCCATTCTTCTTTTATATAGTCTGGAGATTGGTTGTAGACGATAAGTGGGAAATAAAAATTAAGATAAATTGCAATATCTTTAATTCCTCTTCACCGATTATGGGACAAACTGAGAAAAACCTCTCGAAAACTGCCATATTCGGATTAAGTGTGATAAAAAATTAGTAAATTCAATAGAAAATTAAAATGTAACCTTTAACTTTGAAATTTCAGATGGAAATTCCTAAAATTTTTAACTTTTTTAGAACGTTTAACGCCTTTTTTCGCATTATGCTGGGTCTAAACAGGCGTAAAAAATAGACTAGGAGATTAAAAAGAGGTGCAAAAGAGGTCGTGTGGCCTACTACTTCTCTAGATATTAGTTGTAGCGGGGGTATTACCCCCCTAAACCATCCATCACTTTTGGCTTTTACTAGACACAAACGTAATCTTTTGTTTTTGGAGATACAACATAATGTGGTCCAATTACTGGGTTTTTTCAGAGATAGGAAGACCATCACAAACTTTCTGGATCTAGAAACATTGTATACTTTAATTCCACGAAGATATCGAAATAGAAGATCCAAACACCCTAGAGTTCTCCCGATCAAATATGAGCAATTGAATTAGAAGTGAATGTAGAGGCTTCTTACCCATCATGACCCAATCAGATGGTGGACAATCGCGATCAAGCGATTCACTTTTTCCAACTACCGGGAATTTCTTCCAAATTATCTCCTCTCTTTCTATCTCTCCCTAATCCGCTCAAAATATAAATCATAAAATGTACCAATAAGACCCCGAATAATTGAAGTAATGGAAATGAACAACAGACTCATACTTGAATAAATATTGGCATGTTAGAATGCTGAGACTTGGGCGTTGCTATCGCGATACATGAATGTAATATATATGAGTCTAGAGGTGATATGAAAATGAGTGAATAGCGTCTGCAGCAAAGAGCAAAGGATCTGTTTAAATTATGATTGGAAAGATATTTTACGATCAAGTTTCTCTTTTATCGCAAAGGAAACAACTATAAAATTCTCCAGCTCTATTTTTGGAAGGGGGTGTTTTTGAAAATAAAAACGAGGAGTAGGGCAAATGAACATAAAGTAGTAATAAAGGTTGTAAGATAGTCACTAAATTAGTTATCAGTAGGGATTATATTCAGGTGAAATAACAAGCCGAGATAATTATTGTGCGCTCTTGCCAACATGTTATATGGCTTGTGTCCTACATAAGGTAAACATTTGCCTGTCTCTGGGAAATCTTTTGTGCTAGGAATGAACATTTTGGAATGATTTTAATTTGAATAAGTTTGCTTTGAATTCGATCTCATGTTTAAAGAAAATATGGACATTAGTTTTGTTTTTATTAATGAAAAACCTAAAAAAATCTTTTTCAATCAATTTCTTGGTGAATCAAAATTTTTTCTAATATCTTTTAGCTGACAATTCAAATATTTCAATAAATATCTAAACGATCAGGAGGAATAAATTTTATTACATTACTTACTCACAATTTTGAGTATTATAAAAAGATTTTTCTTTTATTGGGGAAAAAACTAAAGTAACCAAACAAGGTCATTTCACTTAAATAAAAAAAAATGAAGTGAGAAAAAGGAAGTAAGTTAGATATAGAGAAGAAACAAAAATATTAGAAAAGAAAAGAACTCAACATTTTTAAATACTAATAACATGAAGTGGGAAAAAGCAGTGTGTTCTAAACATAAACGGCTCCAAAAATTTAGATGCAATTATGTGTCTCATTTAAAACTAAACTAAGTTTTGTTGAAGTTAGAATGGTAAACCATAGCCATTTTGAATTTTACAAGCACTAAAAGGTGGAAAACATATGTGAACTGTAAAGTAGAGCAAATCTTTAATAGAATGAATCGATTTGAGAAGTGGTGTTTGAATCGGGATAGCTTTAGTGTTATCCAACTTTACTAAAAAGGGATATAAGTAGTATCACAAGCTACCATAAAAATGGATAAAGCCCCATATGTGAAGGTATATATAGATGGGAAGAGAATAATATAACAAAGGGCTCAGAAAAGTGAATAACATATTATGATCGATAAAAAATATCCACTGTCCGAATGTTGATATTAACAACATAAATGGCACATAAAAAAACTTGATTAACACTTGACTAAATTATTCATCTTACATAATATAATAATTTGTAGGTTCTTCGAATCCTCTAATAGGTTTGGATGACCGCCGATAGGCAAGTAATTTTTTTAACACACATATCTTTGGGTAATATCTTTGATTATGAACTAAATAAATATATAAAATTAATTAAGCTGGAAAAAGGAAAGAATGGTCAAAATTTTGCAATCATGTTTTAAAATAAAATTGTTCCAAAATGTTTCTCAAGTATTTTTTTGGAAAAACGGCGATAACCTAAAAAAATACTCCATATGTCATCAAATATTAATATATTAAATGATCCAATCGAAAAGTAATTAGCTGACCGCAGGCAAAGAGCAGTATCAGATGGCTCAAAAATTAGTTCATTGGTTACGAAATCCCGATGAAAAATATCGACAGTAATTTATAATTCAATTGTTCATAATTTGCGGATAACAGCCATTTAGGAAACAGATAAAAATTCTCGAGTTGTGTAGTAAATTTACAAAGCGCCTCATTTAAAATAGTGGAATAAGCTGAAAAATTGCAGATGAATTTGAATGTACGTGATGAAAATCCCAGAGAAATGTAAAGTGCGGTGGAGAATAACTGGGGAACAATGTATTTGGTAAATTGACAAAAGTACATTTTATTACCTAATTCGAGCATAATGAATTCAAATCTGAAATCAGATTATCTCTGAATGCTACAGACCTTTCGTAATATCATCAATAACTATTATTATAGAATAATTTTCATTTTATCACGCCTATCATTATGCCCTGAAGTAATTTTGAATCATTCTATTGCGTTATTTATAGTAGAGCAGGTTTTTTTGCACAAACATTTTATTCCATATGAGAAGAAACTTGAATTACACATTAGGATTACAAATAGTGTAATCAAATAGATGCGAAATTATTAACGACCGTACATCAGGCTGGAGGACCTCTTCTTTATTTCAATCGGACAAAAATTTGCATTTGTAACTCTTTCTCTTGTAAGTCTTCTCTGGCTGATCTCTTCTGAACGTCCAGCAGTAGTCCGCCATAATGTGTCTATCAATGTGATCTTGGTAGCGCTCTTCCATCGAGATGAAATCCTGATGGAAGCGTTCCCCTTGTTCGTCGCTCACGGCTCTCAGATTCTCTGGGAATCCGTGGAAGTAACTATTTAGGAATTGCAGCTTCTCACTCATGTTGCATCTCAGATCACGATATACTAAAAGCATATTAGTCACCAGATCCTCGTAGTTATGCGCTTTTTTGTTTCCCAAAAAGTACGAACAACGGCAGAAAATGAGAGCCAGGCTGCCTTCTCTTTTTCATTCATGGTGTTCACCAATCTAGAATCACTCAAAAGTTTTCGGATTTGGGGACCATCAAATAGTCCTGTTTTTATTTTTTAATATGACAAAGCAGGAAACGCGGCTACTATATACTGAAAACAATCATTGTCAGTGCTTAACGCCTTGACATACTGCTTCATCAACCTCAGTTTGAGAGGAAGTGAAGGGAAAACGATCTTCTCTCGACTTACGATTGGCTCATTAACAATGTTTGACATTCCTGCTTCCAAAATTTCCCCAACAGGCCAATCTTTTTGGGACCAGAGTTTGTCACGGGCTCGACTGTCCCACATACAGATATAGCATGGGGAATTTGTTTATCCCTTCTGCTGGCCAAGGAGGAAGTTGACCATCTTAAGGTCTAGACATATGATCCAATTGTGTTCATGGTACTTAAGTAAATCAATGTCCATTCTTATGTCATTGTGAGTTTCTCGCAGATGGAAAGAGTGACCGAAAGGAACGGCACTAAAGTCATTGCCATTATGCAAAAGGACATAGTTGAGGCTACGCCTGGAGCTATCCAAAAACAGTCTCCACTCAGAAGGGCTATAGGTGACAAGTCCCAACTTGGTAAACAGACCAGGAACATCGTCGTATATACAAATTGTTTGTCCCCAGAGAAATGTACTCTTCCTTGTTCGATACCCGTACTGACCTGTCAAGCATATGTATTTCGCTCAAGCTGGAGGCTAAATGTTCGGCAGCTTTCTTGGAGAGCGCCAAATTACGTATCAAGTCATGCAAATCCTCTTGATTGAAACAGTGAGGAGCTAATGACTATTCAGCATCTGATGATTAATATGCAGACTCTGAATCCATTTCGTGGACGTCCATATTAGGCACATCATTTTCATCGTCGGAGGAAGCATATCTACTGAAAATTGGAACAGGTAAAGACTCAGAATGAGGTACTGGCCGGATCTCCGTGGGAATGTTGGGGTAGTCAATCTTTTGCCGATTTTTGTTGCCAATCCCTTCAGTATTCACTAGAAAAAAGTAAAAACAGTCCGATACATGATCCTTTGGATCTCGTCATACCATGGGGATTCCAAAAGGAAGACCATTTATCTTCCCTTTCGTCTACTCACGAAGATGTTATACACAACTATGGCAAACAGCATGTGGGGCTTACTTCTTATATTGATCGCCAAGAGGAACATCAAAGCATGCCTTACCAGTGCGGATCACAAGGTTTGATATATTGCGCCTTTGATGAACTAGCACGTAACAGCCACATATATAGCAGAAGGTGTCTGGATCATTAACGCAACTTCCTCTTGACAAAGCCATCAATCTAACATGAGACCTAAAAAAAGAAACAATAATGTCAATATTTTGCACAATAACACTTATTACTATCTTACTACTATGTACTGTGAAGTATTTGCTTTCTACAAGCGCTGTCTCTCTTCGTCCTGAGGGCAGTTTTCGGGGAAACGAGAAAATAGAAATTACAGAATAACTATAGCATATAGATAAAAATAGATTATATATTTGAAATCAGCATAAAAAACGAATTAAAATTGGCAGATAAATCTAAGACACCAGGAATTGTGATTAAAATTGTTCCCTTGTGTAATCTAAGGAAGCGCTACTTGGAAAAAGACTATTTATAAATTAATTTGAGGCAGCCAACTTGTTATAAAACTGTATTTTAGCAAACTACAAATGAACATAATTAGGAATTGCATAGGAAGTATTGTATTTAAAACAAGATATTATTCTCTCAATTATATGAACAGCTTCTCAGAACTCACTTGAAATATGCAGTCTATTTTGGTCTCCCAATCTTCGATAATGTATTAACTTAAAACGCATCACTTGGAAATTATCAAAGTTGTCTTATTCCAGAATGCATTTTTTGATTACAAGAGAAAATAATCTCATAAACCCTTTGAAGCGGGTTCAAACTAGTAAATTTGATAATATTAGTTTATAGGTAATAATTCAAATATTTGTTATTACTGCCGATACTATTCTAACCCCCTTATTACCGGTAACCACGCCTCTACTCCTCGTCCCATTTAACTCGTGTGGAAGGTTGCAGCTCACCTTCTCCTCCGTCAGAGTCGATTCTCCTGGTCAATTCTGGTGCTTAGGAATCTACATTGGCTTCCCATCAGTTCTAGCATAACCGGCAAGGTTCTCATGCCTATTTAAACAATCCTGAATCAGCAACGCTCTCTTATCTATATTCTGATTTATCTCTCTCTCAGTGGGTAAACTCGTGCGAGCACTGCAATCAACCGCTGCACCTCGCCTAAAAGGGCTTCCTAGCCATCTCCATCCCAAGAAGGACCACGCCATCTACGTAGTATCTTCGCGACTGAAAATTCTCCCACCCCATCTCATTCGTTCCTGTGCCCCCTCGCTTCCTTGGCAACATAAGAGTGATTTGAAGAAAAAGTTCTGCCCCTTGGACTTTCCCTCAGTTACCGAAGGCCAGGTACGTGAAAAAGAGATTGAGAACGATTGACAAAGATTGGGAACATCTTAGCGAGGACTTTTATTGTCGTTATCGGTGAAATTAATAGTAATATATCCGAATATATTTATGGAGTGAACGGTGCTACATTTTGCTAGGGAACATAAGCTTTCCCAATCATTGATATATTTCAACGCACACATGCCTACAAAACCAGGCATTCCCTGCATTATAAATACTTGCATGAGCTATACTAGGATAAATTTTAGAACAATTTAGAAACATAGTTTTACACTAGGACTGTTACAACGGTACCAGAGAAAAATAATCCTCCTATTGTATCCACCAAAATTAAGGCTGGGTTGAGTTTTCATCTTCTGAGATCAAAATGTTCTTGAAGTGTCATTTAGAAGTTGCCATGGAACTATTTATTTTGATTATCTTTTTTCTACTCCTCTCCAAATATTTATCTTTGTTTTTTATTTTACATTTTGTGCCATCATTATCTTGGTAGAAATATGCATATGAGAGTGAAAATTCTTCAAGGCAACTTAAGCACAGAAGATGAAATTTGATATTATTGTATTTGTCATCTACAACCATCTTCATTATTCTTTCTCTTTATTTCTACTTTACTTCAAGTCTACCCTTTAATCTTGTTTTTCTTAGCATGGAAATACCTTCGTTAGTTACACCATTTTCAGTTTTCTTCACTATAATTAAAAGCAATCGAGTGTCTTTGAGGCTTTGACTGTTTTCTCTTCCTCCTTTCTCAACCCATTACTTTTAATATCTCTTTATTCTCAATCTGTATCTCATTATTTTGAGGGTATCAACTAATTCCTCAATTTTTCGCCCCGTCTATTCTAGATTTATTGCCTCGTGATCTTTTTTGCTTCCGCCTTAAGAAGTTTTTTAGTTGGTCATTTGTTCTGTTGAAAATATTTGCCTCTAAACTAGAGTTTTAAGAGTTTTATTTTACCAAAGCAAATGCGAAATTTTGAGGAAGGCGCCCCCGGAATTTTGCAATTTTCATCAGTTTTTAGTCGCGGGTGACTTCATATCTTACTTGGTCGGTCGGGCAGGCCCCTGTTTGCTTTTTGGTTTTAGTAATAACATTGTAACTATTTGGCTAATTCGAACGAAATTGGAAAGCCCTATGTTGTTTTATATTCTCTATCGAAAGATATAATTGTCAAGGTCCTTCCAAGTATAGCCGGATATTATCTTATTTTGGCTATAACATCATAACTATTCGGCTGATTTTAAATAAATTTGAATCCTTTATGTTGTTTTACATTTTCTTTCGAATGATATAATTGTCAAAGTCCTCCCAGTGTTAGCTGGGGAATTATTTTGCCATAAAATCATAATTATTTTACCGATTATACAAAAATATGAAATCCTTATTTTGTTTTCAATTTTCTTTCGAATTGTATGATTGCCAAAGTACTCCCCAAGGTTAGCCGGGAACTTATTTGGTAATGACATCATAAGTATTCGGCCGATTCTAACAAAATTTGAAACCCTTATTTATTTTTTTACATTCTCTTTCAAATAATATAATTGCCAAGGTGCTCGCTAGGTTAGTCCGGGAATTATTTAAGGACTTGAAGTTCGTAAGGTCATAAATCAGACAAAAGTGAGAGCAGACCTTGTTCATTTCTGTCTATCTTAAATCAGACCATAGGAAAAGTAAAGGACCCAAGCTTCGTGGTTTCCTAATCCTGTTAAGTATAATTTAGCTACGCCCAGGCAATATATTCCAAATTGAGGCTAAGTAAACTTTTTTTCTTCAAAACAAGCTCAGGTTCAAGAGAGTTCCCTGTCCTTCACTTCCATACGACTCTAAATTGTTAAGGAAGGATATTTATCTTCCCAATATTTTCAATGTTAAAAACTTCACTACTTTACCAAACTTTAAACAAAATAATTAAGTTACAAGGCATCGGAGCTAAATATTTCAAGCGTAACTAAGGAAAACTTAAGTTTCTCTCTCTTCGGATGGTTATGGATCGACGAAGACGCAAGTGTCATGGTGGATCTGGACGGCTCTCATGCAAAGAGGATGATTTCATACTTTATCCCCCTACTATCCGATTTTACCATCTCATATATATATATATATATAAGCAATATCATAGATAACGAATACTTGATTGGTAACTCAAAATCGGGCAACTCCATAGGGCTAGCAAGGAAAAAACAAAAATCGTTCTCATTTCTTTATTTTTAAAGATATTCACCCCAAATTTGGCGTGAAGCACCCTGGGGCCAATGTACGTCGAGCTGTAAAGTGAAGTTTTATTCGACGAACAGATTCGGCGTGACGAACGAAAGTGTGACTTATTTAATAAAAATTAAAAACCTTATATTTATAACCGATGTTGGTTATATTCAATTCAATTTTATTTAATAAGTCTGTGTACAATGGGATTCTTAGATAGTAGAGGGTGTCTACTAATATCAAATTTTAAAATTCCATACTTGAAAAAAATAAATGGCAAAATCTCTAATTAAAACTGTAATGAAAAATGGGTTTATTACATTTAATTCCAAATATATTTCAAGGTATATTCTAATAAATGAAATAAAGTAGGTAGCATCAATTAAAAAAAAAAGAAGAAATTTCTTCAGGGCCCACACTTGACCGATCTAGAAAACAATTATATTTCCATTAGGTATCATTTAGCTAGACCCCCGCATTTAATTTCATTTTTTTTATTTTAGAAATCTTTTTCATAGACCATGGTTGAGTACCGACTATATTATTCTGAAATAGGTATAATAAAGTAATAGCTAGTAAGAATCTAAGGTGTGGACACCCTGTGCTAGTAACCTATTTTATGGTTAACCTGGATTCTAAGATCTTTCCTACAAAATAAAGATACTTTCACTCACTAGAAAGTTTCTTCTTCTTGTAGTCACTTTTGCTCCTGGTAGCTTTCTCGGGTGCATCCGGATTACCTCTTTTTATGACTCTTCTTTTGACTTTTGCATGGGCATCACTGTTAGATTTTGATACCATATTCTTGCCCATGACATGGAAGAGGCACCTGGCGATGGCAAGAACCACGGTGTTGACCAGGTTACAACCCCTTTCACAGTCCAGCATGGACATGCCTAAGTTTTGCTCATTATTTCCTTGTAGACACTCACGAACACTTCTTCTGAAGAATAGGCCGCCAGGAACTTTGCCCTCCTTTCGCCTGGTGTTGTAATCGCCTTGAAGACTTCTACGGCCATCATAGCCATGTGGATGCCCTCGTTTGAGGGGTAGAGATAACCACCGTGGTTCTGGAATTCAATCATCTCTCTGAAAGTCTCTGGTAGCTTGTCAGGGTCGGCCACCTGCACCAGAGCCTCCTGAAAAGAAACGCACCTTAGGAGGCTGCGGGCCTTTCTGGCAAAGTAATACACCATTTGTAATTATATGAATAACAGTACAGTATTATTAATTAGATTTTATTGCTTTCTTTAAACCCGTGTTTAATAAATTTACTAGGCAATGGCTTCGCTACTAAGATTAAAATTTAAAATCTTGAAAAATTCATCCATTGTTAAGTTTTTATCAATTTTCTGAACTTCGCCAATTATAATAATTTTAAAAAAGAACTCTAAACTAAATTTTCCCCCTTTCAAAATATCACGTTGCTAAATATATAGTTATAGAAGAAGACATATATAAATAAATTTTCTGAACTTCACCATTTGGGTTTTAAATAATTCGCAAAATTTCAATACTCATGTTTATTTCTGAACTTCACGATTTTTTTTTTATATTATAAAAGAATTATTCGAAATAACTTCGATAAAAAAACATTAGTCATTACCAAACTAAAATGAAATTATTATTCAAATACTCAAAAAAATCCCCTTCTTAACTTATAGAGTTAGTGATGATAAACGACAATAAAATATAATTTTACCGTAATCACTAGTCAGAGATGATTTGATCAACCCAAGACATCGGTGAAGGTGTAGTTTAGGGTGCGTATCGTAGTCACGACTTTTAATATCACAGTTATAAGAAACAGTTATGTATGGATAAAAAATACAATAGATTAGACTTTCACCAATATGCAAATTAGCCGATACAAGGTTAATGAAATCAAAATAAAAAATATATATTTGAGAATATTTTTGCCGAATGGAGGAGCTATTGCCGTATATAAAAAAATGTGTTCAAGGACGTCATTTCTGACAATTTTAGATGGTCGCAATCTTGTTAAGCCTAATCGTCCTCGTTTGTTTACAAACGTATGCAATACTATGAATAATAAAATCATTCGATAATAGTTAACTTTATTGTGGCGTAAATGCTCTATTAATTTAAATTAGTGTATTATTTACGTAATTATTGCTATAACTTTTAAGTTATTTTAGAAATTAAAGCTTGCATTGTGAGGCTTAAGGCTAAGTTTGCAATTTCTAGATCATTAAAGCGTCCCTTCCCAAGCAACATATATGTATCATATGCTGGCTTCCCTTATTTAACACACATTACAACTTATTCACTTAAATAGCAGGAGTCCACATCTTCACTACTTACAAGAACGAGAGTTAACAGGCCTACAACGGCAAATAAATACGATTAATTTATGATTTTAAAACTTGCCAAGATGTCAGCAGCGTCCCACCCAAAGTAAATCGTAACGATGACTGGAATCGCCCCCTGGCGGGCATAGCGGCAAACAACCGCGCTGACTGTCACCCGAGTATGGAAGTAGCAGAATCCGGAATTTGCTAAAGCTACCAATCAAGTATTCGTTATCTATGGCAATATATATATACATGTGACATGGACAATGAGCCTTTAAATTGTGAGCAGGTAAGAAGATGTGGTAAAAAAATTCCTTGCACGTTCCTAACTTAGGGAGATACTGGGGCTTGATGGGGTAACGCTTTGGGAAAAATATAGTTACTGTGCCTGATAGCTTAGCGGTAGAGCATCTGACTGGTAATCAGCATACTTGAATTTGAGTCCTGACCATGAATTTTCAAGAACTTTTTTTTCCCTGGCGTTGTTTCTGCCTTCTCAGTAAGGCATCGCCTTCATTGGGCCGTCCTCTGCTCTCTTTGATTCTAGGTTCTTCGAATGTCCCTTTCTCTTGCCTCTAAAAAATTCCGGTTTCTTGTCTCATGCTCATTCGCGTCCAATTTTCTCTCTCTTGTAATATATATATATATATATATATATATATATATATATATATATATATATATATATATATATATATATATATATATATATATATATGTATATATATATAAGAAATTAACTTCCCAACTCCACCTGGAATAAAGTAATAATTATCCAATCAGCCTAATTTCATATTAGCAGTGACCTTTCTTCCATGATATACATATTTCCTCGGTTCTTGAGACAAAGGAAATGCTGAATTTTTTCATTCGCTTTCAATTTTAGGGCAAAAAAGTTCGAGTCAGTAAATGAATCGAGAAATTTTTAAATCCAGCCCAGATTCTTGCTTCCAACTTGTAGGAACAATGCCCTCGAATCCGTTTCACAATATACACCTTAGTATTATATACATATATGCATACAGGGTGTTCGGGCTAAATTTTACGATTTGCATTACAGAAAAATAAAAAGTGATATCTCAGTCAAAAAATAAATGTATTTTAAAAATTAAGAAATACAACAAAATTATGGCTGGGAGATAACACTTTACTGAAAGTAGCGGCCCTAACCTTTCACAAGGGCCTCAAGACGTTTCTGAAACCTGGCGCAGGCTTTCTTCACTGTCTCCCTGAGAAGATTTTCGAACACCTCTTTGATCTTGGCCATTAGCTCGATCCCTGCACATGTGATTACAATCGGCGTAATTTTGCATGTTTTGTATTTTATTAGGAAATACGATCGAAATACATATATATTAGCTTGTTGGTAACTAGATAAGCTGGATAAGGATTCTTTACAGAGAATTATAGGTAGAGGGTGCGGAATAGGAAAGATCACATTGATTACAGTATAGGAACGTTCCAGTGATGAATGTTATAGAAGTGAATCGTGTGTAAATTTGATCAGTGGTAAAGAGAAATAAGTATGATGTTGAGGGATTCGAATAAATGCCGCGATTAGTTACATAATTATGGTCTAAGTACATTAAGGAAATTTTGGTTAGTTTTTGTCGTTTGGAGGGAAATAGCTTTTAATTTTAAGGTTGTCTGGGCAATGTACAATAGATGTAAAACTTTAAATATTAGTAAGTGCTTATTTAGTTGCATAGGTCACTTTTACCTAAATTGTTTTAAATTTTCATAGGGTACTTTTCTACATTGCATTGATTTGGAGACAATTATATTTATTTTGTTATTAATTGGTGATTTAATTTTCTCCCATTTTACGAACAACTGTCCCGTTTTCTTGAGTCTGACAAGATTTATCTATGCTACATTTGGAATACAATTTAATTTTGTTTTGGTGAGGTTTAAGAATTGTTTTCTTATTGCGTATTTTGAGTTTAGGAATGCCAGTTCAGTGTAATTATCATTAGACGCGAGGAATGAAGTAAAAGTTGTTATTCGAAAGAAAGTGTAGGTACTGAGGGTACATAATATGTTCCATGTTATATGACTACTGATATATGTGAGTACAAATATTATTGTTAGTAGTATACTAAAGAAAATGAAGATCTTCTTTATAGCTACTTATTCTTTAAATTTTATGGTGTATCATATTCCTTGAGGGTTTTAATGGTATTTCGAGAATGCCTTCTACTTTTTGATATTATATGTATACATTCGAGTTCAGATGCAAAATGTTTTGTGTGTAAAGTGCACCTGATTCCTGTGCAGGAAAGTTTTATGTAGGATCCAGATCACGGTAGGATGGATTTTATTTTGCGCTATCTATTAGTGATGTGAACATTCTCCTAATCACAAGCTTTAAAACGTGTGAAAACCTTTCAATCGTGCTTGTGGAGTGTTCAGAGGGGATTTGACACCTTCTGGTGATAAATTCAGTAAGGGAAATAGGATTTATTTAGTGTCATTTACAGTGCCAGTAGGGCCAAATAGCATTTTTGAGTGACATGTGTTCGTTTAAATGCAATATGGTAATAGTTTTGAGCGTTTTAATTACGGATTATTGTAGGTTTTGGTTTAAAGTTGCATGTCGGTTATTTTTCAGATTTATTTCGTCGGAAGGGATTGTTTTCCTTCTAGAAGGGTGGCTATGGTGTACAATCTCAAGAGTACTTTTCTGTCATATTTTATGATTCGAAAAGAACTAACCTATTTCTTATAAGCTTTGTTACACGCCTTTGGAAATTTACGATTATATGATAGAAATGCAGAACGAATCTCATATCTTCGTGATGAAGATTTGACTCGGGAATCTTTTTGAATATTTCACGATTCTTCTGTTCTACAACTTCTCTTTACGATGTAAAAAATTTCGAATTATCTTTGAGCTAAAGTTTTGGTCAAATAGCTCTTCGTAGTGAATAATAAAATATATTGTTTTTAATATCAAAATGGAGTTTTAGTAATAATTGTGGGGGATAAAATGGCTCGTCATAGAATGACTGAAAACAAATAATTCAGAGTGCAAGTTCGCCAAAAATTAACAGGTAGCTGGTACTCGTTGAGGGTTGCAAGAAAAAAATATACCTTTACTAACAAATAAATAGAATCAAAATATATACGAATACAGAGTTTAAAGGGAATTAACGTACATGTGAAATTAAATGTTGGAACACGACATATCACAGGAGGAATAAATATGGGATTAGTAGTCGAGATCAGGTCGAAGATTAAAAAAGGGATTTTAATCTGGAGCTCACAGAAAAGATAAGACGGTTTGGGTAGAACAGATTATAGAATAATCTGTAGCCGTCAACGATTGCAGATGCTTACGCGTTCGTTAAAGGGAAGGGCCAGTCGGGATACGATGACTGCGATGGGGAAGCTGGGTTACCTCACGGGGCGGATGAGGAAGCACACGTAGTTTGGCCTTTGGAGATGTAGTTCCTCGTCAGTTAGTCTCCGATTGACTATCTCAGAGTTCACGGATGTCGATTTAGCCTTCGTCCTCGAATCGAAATCGACGGTGTCTCCTATCCCGACGGGTGAGCGTGTCCTTGGCTCCTACGCAGCGTTAGTCGGAACAGTGCTGAGCCGGATCGATGTGCTCCGGTGCTCTTGTACTACAGTGATACAATGCTACCGGCTGAACCACGTTGGGCGATTATATAGAGGCTCAGCTGGTGGCGGGGATTGCCTGGGAGAGAGTCTTCAAGATCGCGTGATCTTGAGGGAAGGCAGCAACTACTTCGGGGAACAGAGATAATTTGGCTTAGAATGTTCCAAGAGCTTCAATCTATGTGGGAGAGCAGGAAGAGAGCTGTAATGGCATAGGAGACGAGGAAAATGTGCCCCTAACTAAATTCAGTTGGGGTGCAATAAAACGGCAAGGACCGCATCCTCGCTATTGTTAAGCCTCACTTCTGACGCTCCATGCGGCGACCTCGATACTACGTGGGTACCGAAGGTCACGAGGTCACCCTTCCACCTTATTGCTCTACATGGCTAGTGCCACCAATCAATGTTTAAAGAAAACTGTTAATTGCAAAAATCATTCAATTTAGCAGGAAAATTTGCCAGATAGTTAAATCTTCTTTTATATTTTTTTAATTTCCTCTATCTAGATGGATATTTTATTGAGTGATAAACTACGATATCAGTTTTGTTAATATTTCATAATTTCAAATTGAATTAGTTCATCACGGACATTGATCACTAGCGGTGATCGTCAGGGATCTATTCTAGGGCACTTTTGCTTTTTTAAATATATTTATAATGTACGCGATCATATTTCAAAAGTCGTTGATAACAAGAAAATAGGTACTAGTGTAAAATCCCATAGTCTCTCCGAAAAATTGCAGAAAGACTTACAGTAGGAAGTAGTAATATATTTAAAAATATAGCATATGAAATTCAACGTGTTTTAATTACACTCCGTCTAAAATCGAGGAATGTTCAAGATCTCTGGAAAAGAGTGCAAGAGAAAAAGAACAAAATGACACCTGAACAATGCGATAAATTGTTGAAGTCCACCAACGACCGAAGATGTGGTCAATTCATTAAGAACAATGGCTTGGGTACTGCTTGAGGGTCTTGTAATTGGGGAAGAGACTCACGAAGACACGCTCCGTATCTTTCTTATTTCTGAAGGAATTAGGTTCGCCGATCTGGTGCCTTTATTTATCTTAAAGGTAGACGATAAGTATACGATTCAGAGAAAAGATTTATCTATATTTAGATATTTTTTAAATTTAACGAGTCTTATCTATTATTTAAGAAAATACTTGGGATTTCATAAGTATGGAAGTTGCTATTGACTGAGCTAAAATAACAATTTTAGAAATACGCTTTTCAAATTGACAATTTAAATCTGAAATTAAGAGTTTTGAAACAAATATTATCCATGATTCAATATTTATTGCCTCTTTATAATAAATTCAAAAATTAAACTTATTTAAAAAATAGAGAGTTTCAGTTATACATAAAGAGTAGTGAAGTGGTGTCGTCTCCTATTGACAAATATTATTATAGTAACGTACAGCGCTGAACAATTCATCAGGCTTATCATTGGAAATTTAGGACGTAGTTTATACGAGAAGAGCTTCTGAGTTTACCTAAGAGAGAATAATGGAAAATTTGGGGCGATGCAAAAGTCTCTATGCGGTAAGAAAATTGAATGCCGTTTCTTTTAATTACTTACTCTACAGTAAGTGTATAAATCATCGTTGTTTTTGTCGATAAAAGACAGCAGTTTCTTTTTTTCATTTTCTACTTAACTGTTTTCACTGCAAGACTTATTTCACTTTTGAACAAGGAAATTTTGGTACTTCGGAGAAAATCTAGGATTCCCCTAAATCTCTCTACTACCATGAGGAGATTCTGAATGTGACTGAGCACGCAAATTATAATAATTATATTGGATAGGCAGACTCAGTGATCGTTGACCTTACCTCCTAGTCATGGATCAGTGTAGTAAACTCCTGATGATCCTCCGAACCCTTCCACTTTTGCGTTCGAGGTGTCCGAGAAGTTTCATTTCGCTAGGCAAGAAATAAGGGTTATTGGGAGGCGTTAGGAGACGCCGATTTGATGGGATATAGCCTCGCAGAATTTTTTTAATGGGGAAGATAGTATCTGTGACCTTAGGATATTGACATATGCGAAAAACTGAGTGTCTAAACAGGTATGAGCCACCGTGAGTAACTTTTTCACATCTTAACTCTTCCCTAAATTCTAAAGCATTCTATGAAATCATGTTTATATAATAATTAGACATTTATCGTAAATGAACTCAATAAATTACATATTTATTTATTATTAATTACTTCAATACTTAGTGAGATATCCTTCTCAAATTTATGGTTATCTTCTTGATTTCAACTTATAATTTTCATAGTTCTTTTTTGTTTATATTTATGGTATCTTAATTTTTAGTAATGACCAACCAACAAATTTTACCACGCTGTTTTCCCTATCCAACATGACCGAAGCAATCCATAATGTAGAAAGAAGTCGACTAAATTTCTTCGCAAAGACATGGCTAGTGGATATTTGCAAATGGAGATGATTCCAGAGTCCAGATCATATACAGTTTTTACTCTGAATATCGGGTACTATCAAATCAACGTTTTACCTTTTGTCGCACGAAATGTTCCTGCTAAGTTCTCTAGGTTAAAAAACTTAATTCTTTTTGACTATAAGAAGTAGAGGCTGTAGTTCATCTAAACGATATCATATTTTTTAGTAATGACCTACCAACCAACTTTACAACGCTCAGGTATGTATTTAATAAAGTGAGAGGGGCAAAACTAATAATAAAACTAAAAAAATACAATTTAAGCCAAGTATCTCAAGTATGCCTGGGATTGTTACTGTATTTTTAAGGGATCGAACCCGATCTCCCAAAGACAGCTTCCTTCCAAGAGTATCACCCGCAAAATCAGTCGAAGAAGCCAAAGTTTTTCTTAGTTTTGTAGGGTTCTACCGCGACTTAATTCCTGGTTTCTTGGAAATCGAACAACCAATCACCGAACTGTTCATAAATAAACGACCTTTCTAATGGATCCCAAATAACAAGAAGATTTATAATGTCTCATAGAACACTTAACCTATGAACCCATAATAGAGTACCCCAACTACACGCAACCCTTTATCCTAGCTAACGATGCCCATCTCTACGGCATGGAAGCTGTTTTATTTAGAATAAATAAACGTGAAAACTATCCCAATCGCCTACGCTAGTAAATTATTAAATAGTGCACATAATAACTATAGTACAATTCTTATTTGCAATGACAGCACATTGGGAGAAAAAAATGATCTTAGCATGTAGGAGGTGATTCCATATTCGCGATGCTTTCGAATTATTATACCTACAGTTGGAAGAAGCACTTCAACTTGATCAGAAAGAGTTCTAAAGGATAATCCACTTGAATAAAGTTTAAATATTTGCTGTCGTATAGCTTGATGAACTTATTTGACCTTCAGTATTTTATCAATGAATGAAAGTGCTAATATTCGGAGCCTTACATCAGGTTTGTTTGTAAAAATTTCTTGAATCTTCATTCTTAGCATTTTCATCGAATTTATAAGATTTCGTTTGATTAAACAGAATATTTTAGAATGTCTCGAATATTCTCGTAGTCTGTCAGAAATATTTAAAAATACCTATATATATATATAAATATATATATATATATATATATATATATATATATATATATATATATATATATATGATAGTGAAATGACTGTATAGGAGTCCAAAGTTTAATTTACGAGACGAGTTTCAGTATGTAGTTTATCATACCCTCTTCAGTCGTATACTGCAGTTTCACTGATTTAAATTATCCCTTCCACGTGATCAATGAAAGTTTATCGGAAGCAAAATCTACTCATTACCGTCCCAAGGATAAAAACAAATTTAGTAACACGAAGTGTCTATCCCTCCTCATTTCTCCCCTCCTCAAAGGAGTGAACAAAGTTATTTCCCCAGGCCTGACCACATTTAAATACCCTTTTTTTATCCTTAATCTTTCTCTTCGACCAAGCCCGTAGATCAGCCAAATGAAACAGGTGTATATTTAATCCCGTGTGACTCTACAAACTGCCCCTCATTTTACATAGGAATTTATGAACATAAAGGTGATGTCAGACGAGGCCATACCACATCCACTATTTTTAATCATATTAGCAATTTTAACCACCAAATTGACTATTCAAAGACACAAATCATAGATAATTCTAAAGATGTCTATAAAAGAAAAATAGTAGAATATATAATAATAGGAGAAATTCCCAAATTTAATTTGTCAGATGGGCAATTGAAATGCAGCCCCATTCCCGTAACCTCATAGTAGACAGCTTAGTCAACGATCTTAGACTAAAGCTTCTCCACACTGATTAATGACCTTTCTCCCTCATTTTGTGTTTCTTTGTGGTTCATTCTTTTAGGTTTTTTTATGATCTGTACGCTATTTATAGACTTTTGTGACGATTGCATTCTCAGTATACGACTGAAGAGGGTATGTAAACTACATACTGAAACTAGTCTCGTAAATTAAACTTTTGGCTTGTATACAGTGGTTTCACTATCATATACCATAAATCACCATTGAGTTCTTTTACTTATATATATATATATATATATATATATATATATATATATATATATATATATATATATAATATATATATATATATATATATATATATATATATATATATATATATATATATATACGAGGGGCAGTCAATAAGTTTTGCGAAACAGAGGAAGTGGGATGGCTGTTTGTGGGGGTGTAAGGACAAGTTATGACAAGTCAGGACCTGCAGCCAAACACTCTTGCCTCGTCTATTTAAGAAGCATTAGCTGATCGCCGATGGTCAGACACAAATTTTCCAACAATAGAGAAGGTTGAGCACCGCGCAGTGATCAAATCTTTGACCAAGGAAGGCAAGAATGCAAAAGAGATCCATGAACGCATGGTTGCAGTGTACACCGACACCGCTCCTTCCTATGCAACCATTGCTCGCTGGAATAGGAAGTTCCGCCATGGTCGTGAGTCTCTTGAAGATGACCCCCGTCGAGGACGCCCATCAGACGTTAACAACGAGGACAATGTGGCCCGTGTAAAAAGGATGATCTTTGAAAATCGAAGGATGAAGGTCAAAGAAATTGAGCAAGAACTTGAAATATTACATGGAAGTGTTATCAACATCATCCACGACAATTTGGCCATGACCATGTTCTCTGCCCGTTGGGTCCCTAGAAACTTCACGCCAAATGATCGACTTCAACGTCGTCAAAGTGCACAAGGCCAGAGTTGCACAAGCTGCCCTGCGCGAGGGCGGATTCAAGGAGCTCAACCGTCTCCCCTACAGTCCAGATCTGGCCCCTAGCGACTACTTTTTATTCCGCCAGCTCAAGGCTGCACTGCGTGGACGCCGGTTTTAGGACGATAAAGATGTCCAGCTCGCCGTCCAAGAGTGGATTGCACAGCAGTCGGGACATTCCTGGTTGTCGGGAATTCTAAGCCTCAGGGACAAGTGGCGTCAGTGCATTGAAGTCGAGGGTAGTCATATTGAAAAATAATAAAACACTTTTCCTCATATCTCGTTTCCTTATTTTCGAATTGCAAAACCTATTGCCTGCCCCTCGTATATATATATATATATATATATATATATATATATATATATATATATATATATATATATATATAAATATATATATTAAGGTGATGACTTTTTTATCAAAAATTATTTCCTGTAGCACGAATGAATGAACTTTTGCCTATTAATGACAAAAATTACTTTTATTCCATTGAAAAATGTAATATAGGCTATTTTAGCATTTTATATGTGTTAAAAATATATATATTTAATATATAAGTCATCAACAGACTTGTGCAATAATTTATGTACCATAGAATTGCATAGAATTTTCCAGAAACCATCACGTCATCGCTTGGGTGATTTCTGTAGAGTTCCAGAATTTTCTTCAGCAATTTTGCGTGTGGTATATAAGCGAGATGTTCAAAGCGGGTAGTTACTAGTTCAGTTTTAACGGCGTTGATATTATTATAGCCTTATTATAATTGTTGTGTATTCTCCAGCGTTTATTGTAAAGAGATCCTGGTACTATTTGTTAAGCTACATTTAACTCTCTTACTAGTTATATAATATAATAGCATATAATATTTTATTAGTGTCTGCCTTGTCTCTTATTTTTTACAAATATAATTTGCTTGTTTTTTAATCAAATATATAAAAGCTCAATAACAGTTTTTTTAATTTGTTACCTATTTAATATTTAGGTTTATTTTCCATTTCAGTTGCTGAGTACAAAACATGTCGTTCAAGAAGAGCTTTTTTAACACGGAGAAGAAGAAGAAAACCTGGACAAATAACTTAGTCCAGTTTTAAGTACCATCCAGAAGAGGTTACGTGGCAATTTATGAAGCCCCCTTACGTGAACGGAGTCGCATGCCCCTGAAAATCCACGTTATTGGACGCTTCAAATTTCTTAAATTCACTGCCAAAGAACGGAAGGAGAGGATCGGCCTAATTGTTGTGGAGCTAAAAGCCCTATGGAGCAAAACATTGAACTTCTCGCATGTATCTGATCAAGCCATTTGTGCAAAACTAGAAAAACTTCTGAAAGAATATGAGTACTTGCAGAAAGAAACAAAACTTTGATTTTTTGAATGAACTGTTTGACGTGACCAAGGTGAAAGGCAACTGGTTGTGCAAAGAAGATGAGAACCTCTATAAACAGCAAATTTTGACCAAAGGCCAGGTTGGTTATTCCACTGCTAAACCTGCTAGTGCCAAGACCATCCACTAAACCAAGCAAAAGAAGGCAATAAAAGCGATTGTGTCCCCAATTTCCAGCTCAGCACCATCTGATTGTTCCGAAACTAGCACGGATTCATCCAATAACAGCAAAGACAGTTCTTGGGAGGATGAGAATGCAGCATCAACGAGGAAAAGGAAGCATAACCCAACAAGCTTAGCAAGACTCCTTGTTACAAGCTCAAAGCTGTCATCCCACAGAGCAGCAAAGGTATGTCACCAGCTTTCTGGTGAAAGCATTGAAATCCCAACCCAATGTCAGTCAACAATACACAAGGCTATCTACACGAGAGCTGTTCAGGTGAAGAAGCATTTAGGGGGCACGCTTTATCTGGAAAAGTGGAGCTTACACTTTGACGGCAAACGCATTGAGGACTTTAAATATCAGGTCGTGGTCCTCAAGAATGAAGCAAAAGAAATAAAGTTGGCTGCGCTCAAATTGAAGGATGGAAATGCTGCAACAATTGCAAAAGGGCTTCAGGGTGTGTTAGAGGAGTTCAACCTGTGGGGATCAATTGTTATGCTTGTCGCCGACACAACAAGCGTAAATACCGGCAAAAAGACAGGCTTTTTTGTTCGACTGCAGCAAATTTTCGAAGATAAAGGTCACCCCAAACCTAAGTTTATCAGTTGCCATGATAAATTGAAAGCAGCCTTCAGCAACGGCAAAACTGAGATTAAGGAAACAGGTGGCTGGAGAGACGACATGAAGTTTCTCTATCACCTCACGCGTGTCTTCCGTCACTTCACTGAGATGAATGAGGTCCACTTTGTAAAGTTTCAAAAGATCCCAAACATCAGCAATGCACGTTGGAACTCTCGTGCCATTCTAGCCCTTCTTGCCTTCATTCTGATGCCTGACAACCGGAGCAGGCTTCGTAAAGTCTGTTCATTCATTTCTTACTCATGGTCTGACCACTGGTTTAGCACCCATTTGTTCCGCACTGAAGATTTTTATGAACTATCTGCAGCTCTGAATGAATACCCAACAGGTCTCAAATGCTTCAAAACCCACTGGAAAACAGAGGAAGCTCAATCAATATTGCCCGAAGCAACCAGTGCTGTGAGCGTGCGGTGAAAGTTATGCAAGACTTGCATGGTCCTGCCGCAACAAGGACAACCTATCACTGAGATTCATACTGTCCAATGACATTATTGTAACTAGTTTACATCCTTGTGTGTTTGATGACCCTATATAATGTTATATATATGTGACTCATGAGCATGTGTTCAATCTTGTATATGTTGCCAGTGACTTCAAAAACTGGACAAAAAAACTGACAAATAAAATTTTTAAAATCATTTTGTGCGCGTTGGTTTTTTATCAAATCACCTTGAAAGTAAGATTTTATGTAATCTTTAATTAAAGCTCATCATTATGACACAGGCTATGAGGTTGTAAAAATTTCATCATCCTAATATATATATATATATATATATATATATATATATATATATATATATATATATATATATATATATATATATAGATTTATATATATTAGAAATGAATGCAATGTTCTGCAGGAAAAAAAATATGTTTCCGAGTACTTTTGAACTTTATTTAGTTTTTTATCAAGTATTACTATATTGCTACAAAAAAATAATATAAAAAGGTTATATATTAGAAAAAAATATAGCATTGCCTCTAAGAGAAGAAATCGCCAAAGAAGTAGTAGGGAAGTGAGCCGTTGTCATTTTGGATAAAAGTACATATATTACTAAAATGAATGCATAATTAAATGACCAAGCTCTTTACTTGCCAGTATTCAAAGATCACAGCTACAGAGTAATAATTACTTCCCTAAAAATTTACGCTTATTACTTAAAAATAATCCCTAAATTAGTTGTTAAATTCAAATGGAGTAACGCGACCCTTGCTTCTTTGTAGTAACTAGTCAAAACACGCAAACAAAATTTCTCATTGCCCCTAATATGTTCTGTTGGTTCTTTTTCATATGATCTCCCTAAATGGCTTACATCATTTTTTACACCACTAGTTGTGACTAGTTTTCATCCACGTGTTAATAATAGCTACGACTTTATTTCTAAACTCGATGTCACTCTATATTCTAGCAATTTTACCCTTGTTAGTTTTGATGTCTGTTCTGTGTTTACCATAGCACCGGTTGATGATCTTGATAAATTTCTTAATGATAAATTAGGTAAGAATGATCTTCCTATACCTTTTAGTACTTTAATCAGCATTATTACAAATTTATTCGACATTTTAATTACCTAAGGATTTTGCTAAGACGAACCAACCGACAACTTTTCCGTTTCCCTTTTTTGTATCGATCGGTTGTATACTTTATAGTATTAACGATTTATTTTATACTTGGTTTATTATACTCAGTTGAATTTATCCATCCTAATTTTCTCGGTTATGTAGTCACAATCCCAATCCAAACACATTTAGAAGTGACGATCCCAGTGTTAAATTATGTGGGGAGCAACTTCCATTTGGGAGATTGAATTAAGTGTACATATATATTAGGTTAAATAAACCCAGCAATAAAAGGTGTGTATAGTGCATATATAAATGAGTGCACATGTAAGGTTAAAGAATTTGAGCTAATGGATCATTAAATGCAAATATAAAGTTAAAGAAAGTTAGCGCCTCGTTTTCCTATACAAGGTTTTAATTTTAATTTTCAATGCATTCAATGCGGTTGTGTCGTGGGAATAAAGAATTCCTACAAGTCTTCGTTCAACGGTAAACATTTTCTTTAAAAGTTCGGATTAGTCTTTGAAAACTGCTCTTCACTTATTCTTTCTAACTTTTCTATGGAGTTCTTTAAAACAAGACTCCGCCCAATTATCCTTGATTACCCTATTGTTTGGTACAGGGACTTTGGTGATGTCATTTTTTTGTGACTTAATACTAAATATATGAACAGTTTTCTTACTAAACTTAATTAAATCGTCCCTTCTATTAAATTTACTAATGAAGTTGAAAATAATAGAACAAGTTTCTCTCTCGATCTTCTTATTCGTTTTTATTCTGTGCAGAGTCAAAGACTAAAACGCTCGTTTTTTTACGGGCTTTACTTGTTGTAAGCCCTGAACATTGTATTTGCAATTCTGTAATATATTTAAAATCGGCCACAAATTATATTACCCTTATCCTTTTCTTTTAAATTGTTTTTCTTCTGCACAATAGATATTCTACACTTCACTTCCTACCTATCCCCTTTAATGTTAAAATGTTTTGGTTTTGCACTTCGCTGATTGTTTTATTGACCTTCTCTGTCTTTTAAAATACTTCAACATTTCAGTTGATATCAAATACGACTCGACTATTAAGAATGAGAGAAAAAGTAGTAAAATGGGCTTTAAATAAAAAAAAACAATTGAATAATTAAAATAAATAAATGGGATTCCTATTACTTCGAATATTGAACACAGAAGTAAGAATATAAGTACAATTGATTGAAAAAAACATAATAACCAGTAAATTTGTGTGCTCTACCCTGTCTAATGTTCTGGATATCGGGGTAAATTTGGGGACAAATAGACAAGCAACTATTTGTCCATGTGATAGAACGAGTTGAAGCTGCGTTAATTTCAACTCCTATCCCATATTATTTAAAACCACGATGCTGCCCACGTGTATCTTTGATTCGAAGCTTGGCGCCTTATCGCAGCCACCGGATGTCAATGTTTAAACAAGGAGGTTATCGTCCCCCCGTTCTCCCCCATATGCCAACCTCGCCAGATTGAGTTAGGCTTATGGGCAGATAAGGCATTGTTCTCCGGCTCGGCTGTGCGTTCCCTCGAAGCTCCCACTCCATTGTTCCCCACGCCAATGAGATGTCCTGGCTATTTATATGGAAACTTTACCACTAAGATTAGATTGGAGATCAAGATTTTCGTCGCGAAACATCACCACGACCCTCTTTCCCTTTGTGCGCCAAGGGACCTCGACCTCGAGATTCACCATCACTTGTCCAGAAGGAGGACAATATCCCTTGAGTGCAAAAGGTTCGAGCCTTTCGTGACGTCAAGTCCTCAAGGCTTCCCCCTCGTGTTCAGAAGAGAACAACGTAGAACAGCCATTGTTCTTTTGAGCCCTTCGCCAAGAAACGGTTCTCACCCCCCCCTTTGTTCAGGAGAGAACAACGTAGAACAGCCATTGTTCTTTTGAGCCCTTTACTAAGAAACGGTTCTCACCCTTCCCCCTTGTTGTTCAGAGGAGAAAAACATTAGAACAGCCATTGTTCTTGAGCCCGTAGACAAGAGACGGTTCTCACCCCCCAACCTGTTGTTCAGAGGAGAACAACATTAGAACAGCTATTGTTTTTGAGCCCATAGACAAGAGACGGTTCTCAACACAACCCCTTTGTTCAGAAGAGAACAACGTAGAACAGCCATTGTTCTTCGAGCCGTTCGTCGAGAAATGGTTCTCATTCCCAAGACGCCACGTCAGGATCATCCTATTCCCCCCCTTCGGCTGGAACTCGCCAGCGGACCGAAAATTCCTTCAAGCCACCTTCCACTGCACCACTAGTGTAAAGTTACGTAAACCAAACGTCACCTTTGAGTACTTAACCCTTTTTGTCAATTCTATCCTGTGCTTTAAATGGTTTATCGAACCATCCCATCTCTTTAACTCTATATTTGTTTTACCTTTTTAAATCCTTTAAATCCTCGGATTAGCCCGAGTCTCCACGACCCTTTCCATTCTCTGTTTATGTCAATATTTTCCGTCTTGTGTTTGTTGATAGTTATTATTAATAAAACTATTTTATTAATGATAGCAATATTATTATCCTTGAGCTCAGTTCCACTTCTTAAGCATATCGAAGATACATAATATCGGCCACCAGACATTAACGCACTCTGAAGATAATTAAGGAAGTTCCCTCATCGAATAGTGATATATGGTATATCGTCGGGAGTCATTCTACGACAGTCCATATCAATCAGCATAAATACAATTCAAGGAGATATGAAAATAATGGTGCGTTTTATGTTTATATGTCCAAGAATGACCATTTAATTAATTGGAATTCAGCTAAATTGATGTTATAAAAAGAAATATTGTATAATGCTCTTTTATAAGCGCCTCCGATAATTTTAACATTTTCTCTGGCCTATTAAAAATTGCTGTTATTATTTTTTTTTAGATCAATGTGTACTTATATTCTTATATTCTTATTATTCAAAGTAATGGGAATTTCTTTTAGTTATTTTAATCATTCCATCGATTTTTTATTTAAAAACTGTTTTATTACTTTTTCTATCTCATTCTTTCTCCTACCACTCCATTAGCTGCTTCTCGTGCTTCCCCTAATCTTCCTCCTTAGGCCATCTGTTATTTTTTTTTTAGTTTATCTTTATATTGTCTCTGGCTTTGTTCTTTACCTTTCCTGTGATTTCATTTGACCTTGCTACCTACTCCTGATTAATCTTGATGAGATCTTATCTCCTCCACCAAAATCTTTATTGGTGATTTCTTGTCTTAGAGGCGTGCTTTATTTTTATTTTTTCTTATATATAACCTTGTCATGTTAATTTATCCTTTTTTAGTTATTTTTGTTAAGAAGCTGAATAAAGTTCGAAATTACTCGAAAACACCTTTTCCATTTTATCTGCGGGAAATTTCATTCATTGCATTGCTAACCTCACGTGTTACTTTGTTATTTTTTATTTCATATATATATATATATATATATATATATATATATATATATATATATATATATAGTCGTGGCTAAAAGTTTTGAGACTACTATAATTTTTCATATAATAAAATTAATAGAACTAGAGCAGAGTTGCATCTAGTTTTACTATGTTTACTTCATAACCTGAAGGTGAATTATACATAAAGATTTAGAGCCTAAAAAGATTTGATTAATAATTACAGTCAAATAATGCCTGCACTCAGGACTGCTTCGATTCATTTTGGCATCCTGAAAACCAAGGTTCTGACGATATCTCGACAGATATTGCTCCAGTTTTGTTTAATAACGCCCGGAACTGGTAACAATTGGATTGCTTCTGTTTATCAACCGTAATTTGATTATCTACCACAACATCTCTTAGTTACAAATATGACGAAATTCAGTGCCAAGATCTGAAAAGTTTTATATTATTTTCTGCCAAGAACTTTGTTATTGCTTTTGTTTCGCAAGGAAGTCTCCCAATATTCAGAAAAATACAGTTATCATTCCCAAATTGGTCCTGAACTCTAGGGAAAAGGTTTTGATGAAGCACGTTTCGGTACCATTTGAATTTAAAGGCAACGTTCTTGTGAAAATTTATCTAATGCCCTGATGCTTTACTGTGGGCAGGAAACATGGCTCAAGGAAGAGCTACTCTTTTGTCCCCCAATAAAGAATTTTTCAAAACTCAAAAGAGAAAAGCAGCTTTATCAGGGAATAGGCCATTGTTCTAGGCTTCAACAATACATTCTTTGTATATCATACAAAAGTGAATCCTATTCGTAAAGAAGTTTTTGGTTAATTGAGGCTTTTCGACAGTTTTTCTCGACGAGATGTTTGTCGAAAAGTCTCGTCTCATTATGAGCGGTGAAGTGTTCCACTGCTACTTTCCAATCGTGAGCAAACTTGGCAATGGAGACAACCCGTTCCTTAGGCTAGGATCTTAAAAGGGGGAGGTTTGGGGATTTATTTAAACGCATTGGAGCCCAGAAGTATTTTATTTTACGCACGAGGGTATTTATTCTCCTCTTAAGCCATTAATGATCCAAAAGATGTTCCTAAATGATTCAATACCCTAATAATTATTGCCTTGCATATAAGGCCATTTGGTGATGAGCGAAAAATTATGGCAGGCTTTTCTTTGGAATTATCCATTTCTGCAAATGAAAAATATTCAAACTTTTATTTTGACAAAAAATATATATATAATTACAAAAGTAGCATAATTAAGTAACAGCATTCATTTAAACAATTTTTGTCTCAAATATTTGGGCCATGATATATATATATATATATATATATATATATATATATATATATATATATATATATATATATATATATATATATATATATATATATATGAAGAACTTTGTTAGCCCTAAAATTTAGTGTATTGGCTTATCAACAAAATAACATCAAACCGAAAAAATAAAATTATGCTGCCTTCATTTTATGACCAATTTCTATGAGAAATTTCGAATTTTTATGAAATAATAAAAGTGAATTCAAAATGGGAAAAATTGAATATCGAAATTATTGCATTTTCCACAAAGAGCCTGGTTTATTGATTCAGGCACAAGAGCATGAATTTTTACTCTATACACCCTTCCTCTCTTTTTTTAATCGCTTTTTATTTTATTTTCTCTTTTCGTTTTTTCTTTTTCTCGTTTTTATTTTCCTTTTTCCCCTCCTTTTTCTTTTATTCTTATTTCTCACTCTCTCGCTTTCTCTGTTTTCTCATACTCTCGCTCTCTCTTTGTTCTTATTTTCTCGCTCTCTATTTCTCACTCTCTCACTTTCTCTTTCTTCTAATCTCTCACTCCCTCACTCTCTGTTTTTTTATAACTCTCTGACTCATTCTGTCTTTAAATTTGTCATCAGATTCCAGGAACAATTAAAATTTTAAAAGTAGACCTCCATAAATGCTGATTTCGCCGTCTCAGACTGATCATGTCAGAAGTTTGCCTGTTGAAGGCGACAACTTTATGGAACTGAGGAGTTCATTCACAACATAAATAATGTCTGTCCAATCCAAATCAGTAACAGATAGAACAATCAAAAGCAACTCAAAGTCCTTCCGACCTAGTTCTCTAACAATATAAAAAAAAACAATCAAAAGTAAAAATCAAGCATCGAAGTTAGTGACAAATATGTAGGCCAGCGCTGAAAATAAAGTCACTCATTAGAGACACAAAGCTCAATGAAGAAATCAGTCCCTCCTTAATGCATCACTAATTCAAAGGAATTATTTTTTCACAGCACTACTAGAAAGCTAGTGAAACTTGCCTGGTTCCGACTACAGAGGACAAAGTGACCCTAAAATCTAGGATCACGAAATACCATCTATATTAAATAAATATGTTGTAACTAATTACCACTGAAAACATTACTCAAACAATCTCTGAAGTGGTGGTCAAGTACAAAGGAAACAACATGGCGTTAGACGTTATTACCTTCACTGAACAAGAAATATTAAAAATAAATTTAAAAAAATAACTGCATCATGTTACCAGATCCTGTCAAAAGTGTACCGAGCGTTATAAAATAATTAAGCAAGAGGTAGCACTTTCGTTAAAACCTATATTTAACCAGTCCCTTGCGAATGGTGTTGGGCACAATTATTGGAAATTGCCAAAAGTAACACCAATATTTGAAAACTTTAGAAGGAAACCCAAATAATAATAGGTCTGTTAGCTTAACACCTCTTGTAGGGAAGATGCTTGAGTCCAACACTTGGATAAACATTGACTGATCAATAAATCACTGCATGCCCCTCAGAGTCCCTTGGAGTGCCACGGCTCAGTGCTTGGTCAACTGTTGTTTAGTATATATATATATATATAATGAGCTAGATACAGGATTTTAATGCAGTATCTCTAAATTCGCAGACGATACTATACTGGAAGTCAGCGTGGCAAATTCTGAGGATATGGCTAAACTCAAACAGGACTGAAAAAAATAGGTAAATGGTCCAAAATATGGCAGATGCCGTTTAATGAAAATAAGTGCAGGCTGATGAATATAGGATACAAAAATCAAAGAATAGACTATACATTACTTGACCGTAAGTTGGTAACCACAAAGAAAGATATGGGAATACTCGTAACAATTGATTTGAAATCTTAGAAAAATGTATAAAGACAGAGAAAAAGGCAATACAAATTTGGGAGTTTATCAAGTGGTATCCTCAATTGCGAAATAGAAGGTTCCTCTTTTCTCTATATAATTCACTCGTACAACCACACTAGGAATACTCTGCATAGCATAACTTTGGTCACCCTCCCTCAGCAAAGACGTGTAGAGCAAGGAAAAGGTGAAGGCTGGTGGACCTGACCTTATTTTTACTAGAGAATAGAAGACGAGCGCCACTATTCTTCTTATAAAGAATTTTTTATCGGCATCGATTACCTGGATTACAGGAAGTTTTTCGCCTTTTCTAATGAAAATCCTAGACGTAAAAACAAATATAATTTGCAAGTTAAATGATTCTTTACGAAAATTAGTGGAAATCACTTTTCGTAACAGTCAAATCATGCAATCGACCGTCCGAACATTTGAAAAGTACAAGCTTCAAAGGCTAAAATTATACGTACTCTCTTGCTTTAGAAAATCGCAGTATAGTTTTTGGGTCGCACCTGTTTATGGTGTAGCCAACTAAGCAAGCAGAGAGAGATTTTTTTCAGCTGCTCATAGTATTATTATAATATCATTCCTATTTCTTCCATGGAGAAGGGTTAATTTCGTTCCCATTAATTAACGTATGTATCAATTGTATATATCTTTATTTATAGAAATATAACTATATCGTTTAATCTTGTAATTTAAAATTTTCTCTTTAAAATATTTACTTGCTTTATGTACGTAATCAAATACCAGTATAACATCACATGACGTACCTATATCGACTAATCAAAGTCAAAAAATTGCGCGCCCCTAATTCTTGCGCTAGGAAAATTGTTTTTCAAGAAAGGTCTTTTGATTCGTGATTGCGTTTGAACGGGTTAGTTTAAAACTCTAAATGTAAATTTGCTTAAAGTCTATTTTATTTTCCCAAATGTAAGCGTTATTTAATTCTCTTTTCCAATAAAATTCATCATTTTTATATAATATTTTCAAGACCCTTCTATTAAAAGCAAACTCTCCTACTTTTCATATCATACTATTCAAACACTAATAGTCAAGTCCTACTATTCAAATACTACTATTACAAATCTTACTATATATTTCCTAGTATTCACAAAGTATTATTTCATATGCTACTATTCATATCCGACAATTCATATACTCTGTCCTACTATTCAAATGATACTATTCTTATCCTACTATTCAAAATCTTACCATCTTACTCCTTCAACAATCAATCAAAATCCAATTTAACTATTCTCATGGTATCATATGTATTATATTCTCTTTTATATTCTATTAAATCTTATTTTAACTGATCTCTTTAGCTATAATATATTTATATTTAAATTGTTTATTTCGCATCAGTTTTGCTTGTTTAATTCCGCTAAACACATTATCTATTTTTGTTGTGATCTTGCCAAAATTGACTTTAATATTATTTCATTTGCACGGTTTGACTGTATAGTATTTCCCACCCCCAAATTATATTCTCGTTCATTCAATGAATAAATCAAAGGTTATATTCATCACATATTTTTGGTTCTCAATAAATAAATTTTATTTTTTATTATCTCCTCTTCCTTTTACCTAGACTTTTCTATCTAACGATTCATACGTTTGTGTTCTCTATTTAAAGGTATCTTCTATCATCCTCATTTTATTGCATTAACAGGAAAGTAATTGTGATAATTCATTTAGTTTATTTCAATAACGACCCTGATAAATTGGAGCGCAGACAGATTTGTTGGATATAATATATTAAACAGAACCAGATTTTCATTTTCACTACAAATTCAACGCGGACAACATTTCTTTAGAACTTTTACTTCGCTGCCCCCGTTTTCCACGTTTTTCGAGTTAATTTTCACACGTGCACATTGGGACTTTGGAAAATCGTTATGCATCACTGGCATCACGTACCTTAAATCTTTCTTCTTTCCTTGCGCTTTTGAAGGGTGTTGCCGGTTGGTTAAACATAAGATTTTTATCTAGTTTCATAATTCTCATTTAATTAAAATAATTAAAAACTTCTCACCCAATTTGTTTTCCATCTTGGAACGAGCCGTTTGCAGAAGGATTGATTCAGGTCGACAAAGAGTGAAACACGCGAAGACATCTTCTCCACCCTTAGAATTTCTTTTTCATTTTCATATTTTGAACAGAAAAACGAGGAATGGGAATTTATCAGTGGATCTTCACACTTTCTAATTTTTTGATAAATGAACAATAAGGTTCTTGTCCATGCAGTTAGGTAAGGATAATAATAAGAATGCCTTATTCCGCAAGAGATGTCTCCTGAATTTCCTAAACCCTAATCAGGAGCGTTACATCTACGACTAGGCAACTATCTATTTCTCTAAAATGATGAATTTTAGGAAACCTTTTGTATAAATTAACGTTTAATTTTCTCAGAAAAGGGAAAATATGGTTTTATCTGCGGATCTTAGCCCTCTCTATATTTTTTTAGAAATGAACAATCACGTTCTACTCAATGTGGTTATATAAGATTAATAACAAAATATTTAAACCGCTAAGAAGTCTCCTAACTTATTCAATCCTCTTCAGGAGCGTTACATTTACGACTAGGTAACTAGCGATTACTCGAAAGGAAGAAATTTCAAAAGGTTTTTGTATAAGCTAACGTTTAACTTCAAAAGAAAAGGAGAATGAGAACTTATCTGAGGGTTGTGCACTTTCCTTTTTTCCTTTTTTTTGATAATTGAATAATAACGTTATAGCCAATGCGGTTAGGTAAAGGTAATAATAATAATTCCTTAATCTGCTAGAGATGTCTCCTATAGTGCATCAACTCTCTTCAGGAGCGTTACATATACGACTAGGCAAACATCCATTTCTCTAAAAAGAGAAATTTCAAGAAGCCTCTTATATAAGATAACGTTAAACTTCAAAATAAAACGGAGAATGTGAATTTTCTGCGGATCTTCGCCCTTCCAATTATTTTAATGAATGTACAATAACGTTAAGGTCAATGAGGTTTGGTTTGGGTAATAATAAGAATTCCTTAATCTGAAAGAGAAGTCTCCTGGAGTTCCTTAACTTTCTTCAGGGCAATTATATATACGACTAAGCAACCATCCCTTTCTCCAGATAGAGATCACTGCTCTTCTTGGCGGGCATATGTATCTTCACTTAACGGGAAAGACCCCTCTACAAGAGGTGTGGAAACGAGTCAAAAGGATTTGTGGCAAGTTCTTGTAGGACCCGCCTCCCGTTATCTAGGAGAATGGGAACGCAAGCTCGGATACCGGGTCCGTGGCGGAATCCTTTGCGACGGCATTCTCCAATTTCTCTATCCGGGATGCAGCTCCGCCAGCCTTCAATGCGCATCGTGATGTCGCGGAAGGCCGCAGACTGGACCTTACCTCCACAGGCGGCGAACCCCTCAACGTCAGCTCTACTTTGAGTGAGCTCCGTTCCGTTCTTGCTTCTTGCGTGGAAACCCCACTAGGTCCGGATGATATCCGTTACGCTATGCTCCGACAGATGAGTAAGCAAGGCATGGCCTTCTCTTAGAATTGTTCAACAGGTTATGGGTGGAAGGTGTCCGCCCAGATTCATGGCGAATCGCTACTATGCTTGATTTTCGCAAACTGATGGTAGTTCACTCTAGCTCAGCCGGTTTTTGCCCAATCTCTCTCCCCATCTGCGTGTGCAAGTTAATGGAGAAATTTGTAAATGTTAGATTAACATTATTTCTGGACAATATCGCCACCTTTCTTTTGCACAGTGCGGTTTCCCCAAGTTACTGACTGATCCGACTGGAAAATGCTGTCTGAGAGGCCTATCTTCGTAGACAGCACTGGGAGGCTCATATTCGCAGCTTTAGAGTCTCTTGTACCCGCTCCAGGGACATTCTTTGTTCCGTGACGTTCAGCGCCTGGGGCGCTAAAAGGACTACTGCCTTACTTTTTATCTATCCTTTGTTCGTTCCAAACTCGAATACGGATGCGAGTTTTATGCATTCGCAGCTGGGTCTATTTCGGAAGGTGGACTCGATCCACCCCCCTGGACTTCGCTTGGCGACCGGTGCCTTCCGCACTTCCCCAATTGAGAGCCCATTTGTCGATGCTGGGGAGATGCCATTTGATCTGCACCGTGCACAGTGCATAATTCGCCTGTACGCGCGAGCCTGGCGCCTAACTTGGTCACCAACAGCTCTCACTGCATTCGTAGCTAATCTCAACGGTGCCTATGCCAACGAAAGACGCCAGTCATACCCTTAGCAATTTAGTTTTAGGGCTAGGAAACTCCCACGAAAGCGAGGTATAGCTCTCATTCCGGTGGTGGCGTCCCTGGTTCTGCCCAGGACTCACCCTGGGGGTAACACCTCTGGCTATTTATCGCCACGCCTCTGCTCTCAAAGCTTATACAGCACCGGGATTATTGCGTTTGGCCTTTTGGTAGCACGATTCGTGTCACGCTGAAACCGTGCCAGTTTATACGGATTGCTCCGTATCCCCCCTGTTTGAAGTCAGCGGGGGTCTACCAGGCGCTGCGTCTGTCTTCACGACCGAGATGTTGCAATACAGCGCACCGTACGGGAGATAACGCCATGTTCCCTGTTCGGAGACCAGATTGTGATTTATAGAGACTCACAAAGCGCCCTGAAAGCTTTTGAGGCACTGGAATCTCCGCATTTCTTGATTCGTGATATCCGTGACTCCACAGTTTCGGCGAGCAGGGCGGATGTCGAGATAATCTTCTGCAGGGTTCCTAGATATTTAGGAATTCCATGCAGTATATGCTCAGTAATTTGCTGAGTCTGGTTCCCCAGTGGCTGAAGTATAGGCTGAGTCAGCAAGGAGCTGGTACCAATCATTAAACTTTGCCTGTGAAAGTAGCTAATTCAGCTTCTGCAAAATGGAGATTATATTCATTTGTTTAGCTTACCTTTAAGATCCTCGTTACTCTCTCACGAGCAGAAGTTATAATTAAATCGCGCATAATAAAAACAAAAGAGGCAGAAAAAAATCTAGAGGAGGAATTTTATCTGGTTGATGATCACTTGGTAAATATGAAACAAGGACTCAGAGGAGAGACGATGGAATTCTATCACTCTCTTAGTAGATAAGCAGAGTAAAAGCTATCTCATCGATTTGAGTTAGGAATAGAGCAAACGTCCCATTGCGAAATAATAAACGAAAGTACCAAATTCGCAAGAAATGCACTTACGGAAATGGATACTACACAAATAAACTTTTTAAACAGAAAGACAGATATTACCAAAATTTTAATATTCTATTCCATAAAATAACTATAAAAAATAATTATGCAAAATTGCGGATTGGATACAACAACAAAGCAACAGGTGGAATTCAAGTCTACGTTGTTTTGTTGCTCTTAAAGGTGAGTACTTCACGGTTTTCAGGCGCTCGTGAATGGGGATGGCTTGTGCTAAAGGTGATGGATACTACTTTTACTGGAATAAAACCAGTAGAGATCTATTAATTTAGATAATTTATTTTGTCACATAAGCAAAAACTAATTAACTCTGTATTTTATTTAACATTTTGATCATCTTAAGACATGAAAAATCAAATAGCAACAGCAAAAACTATTAAGAACATATTAATTATTATGAAAAGAAAATATGAGATAATATTTATCATAAAGGACACAATCTTGGAAAAAGAAGAAAAAAGGTCTAAAGACAACTAACTAATGATGGTGCAAACTCTTCCATTCTCTCAATAAGAATAAAAATGGCGCAAAACTCAAAATATAAAAACGTATTTAGGAGTAAACTTTGGAAACCATAGGTAGAGTTAATTAATTTAAAAATTTCTTTAACCTTCATTCACCCAGATATTAGTTCCATTCACCTATGGGTCAACCATACCCGATGCGGCGAAATTGATGTAATCGCAAGCGATGATTCTACTCGTCTTGGCAATTACCCATTTCATTTCGCGGCTGATTAGGAATTAAAAAAAATGCCCTATTAATATTGCTCTAATTTATTCACATTAAAAAAACACATGGAGAAACTCTACCTAAAGTGTTATTAAATTTTCTTTTTATTTATTTTTCTTGACAATAAAACGCTAAAATAATCTTAGTTTTCAGCTACAAGAGATGTTAAAGGTTTTTATTGATTTACTTTATGCTTTAAACATATGAATTCAGTAATTACATTATTACCTTTTAAGAAATGCTACAGTTATTGCTAAAAAAAAGGTGAGGAAACTGATCATGAAGCTATATGAAGATCAAAGAGACATCAATTTTCAAAATACATAGGATGAATTTATCTATGCCTTGCATAGTAAGACATGAGTAATTGTCTAACTCAAATTGTAGGCACTTCATTAACGTACCCACTAAAAATTCGATTAATATAATTACTGAAAAAATTTAACTCTACCGAATGAAAACCCCCAAACTGAAAATTAAAATATTGAGACACGTCCAAGAACCTGGTCAATATAGGTTTCTATCCAAGCCACTACTAGATATCTTTATAGGCAGGTACATGTGGTGTCATTGCTTTACCATTAAAATCATCCTTTGGTAACCATTGCATGGGTTAATCATCAGAACCTGACACATTATCCGATATAAATTGTGAGACATTCTCGTATTGTTCATTTGTCGAAGATACATATTTGGCGGCTGAAAACGCACCCTCCCCTCCCTCCGGCAGTGTCAGTCTCTTTAGATGAGCCCATTAGAACATATGAAGAATACGAGATATGACTATACGGAAAAATTTAACAAATTTACTAAGTGTGGGGAAATCCCACGTGGAATTTCTTTTCCAGCACGGAAGTTCCATGTGCTGGAGAAGATTCTGTTAGGCTTAAATTGGTAAGCCTAACCCCGCCTCCCTCCCTTCCACAAGCGGTAGCCTCGAACCGCGTTCACCACGGTCCACCTTTAAAAGGGTTATAATTTCCTCGGCAAGAAGATTCAAGGCCATTCAATAGTAGAGCTTTTTCCCCCTAACCCCCCCCCCCCTCCCGCGGGGAGAGCCTCGGACATATATAATGCTCGTCCTTCATGTGGCAGACACAGAGTTGAAAAGTCTCGCCCAGACCTAAGAATATTCCGCTAGTTCCAAGTTAGGTGCTAACAACAAAGCAAAGTGACGGCTGAACTATTTGTGTATTGGAATTAGCCCCAGCCAGTGAGCTAATTCCATTTAAAGATCGCTACCGAGCGATTTTTCCGACTTTACTCATCAGCTCCTGTCTAAGACCTCTTCGTTTGCCCCTCGGTTATGGGTGGCCGAAATACTTACCCCTGGCCCGGACGTTACCGCCATCTCCCCTTTTTGGAGAACCATCATCACTTTAAGTTCCCGCTCAGAAGCTCTGAGCGCCCTCGCCTTACGTGCAGAAACATCCGTGAAGCCTCACCCCGACGTCTCACCCGGAATCCTCCGTAAGCCAACACCCCTCCCCCTTCAGTAACCCATTTGAGTTAATTCACCCAATTTGAATAGTCTCCTCCTGTAATACATGCATTAAATTTTAACTTCATAGTCTGATGCATAACTACAATTCCCCCCTCGGTTACCGATGTAATTTGGCCCATTAATTCTCTGATGTAATTTGGCCCAGTAATTCTCTGATGTAATTTTGCCCATCATTTCTTTCATTTTTATGTAAAGAAAATTATATTTTTGTAGATGCCTCTTTAAATAACCTTGAGCTTTGCCATTGCCCATATTTTACCTGACCTCGTTGCACTCTTATCTCGCTATTCCGCACGTCTAAACTCGTGGTCTTCCGTCCCTTTGTTGGTTCGCCTTTAAGTTATTGGTCCCTCCCCCATAGATATAATATGGTATTGATGTAATATAATGTCATACCACGACACTAAATTTACCAAAATTTAGTGAATACTTTACACCAATATTCCGAGGTCAAATACACAAACTGCAATCTCACAACATATGAATAAATGCCTATGTGACATTTTGATTTGAAAGACACTAAATGGAAGGCAAAATCTATTTAATACATAAAATTTGAAAACAAAGGTATTTTAGTAATGAACTTGGTGTGTATTTACTTATTGAATGTCTTTATATAACGTTTTATTTATTTAATAAAGTGAAAATAAAGGCTGTGCCATATTTATCAATTTTTTTTTTACCTACCTCCAAATGTGTCAATATTTTGTGGAGCGCATTTTTCAAAATTGCAACAGTGCCATCATTTGTTTATTATCGATGACTAGTTAAGAGCTCCTGTTTCCTACAGTATTATTTGGTTTAATATAATTCACTTTTATCTTAATTTCTTTTATTACACATTGAATTTAAATCCTATTCCTTCTCTGTTCCCCTATGATATTTCTACTCCCATATGTGAAATCTATCCTGAATCGAATCTTTTTTTGCTCCATCCAAGTTGTATTTTAATTATATTCCGACAATACTAAAATTTCCTTGTGGTATTATTTATTCACTTTTACTTATCTAATATGCCTCGTTCTGAATAACTATCTTCCAGGATGAAATTAATAAACGTAGAAAATCTTATGTAAGATGGATATAGCTCGCTTTCATTAACTATCAGAAATTTTCATTTGTATTAAAGTTTGTTTTGCTAACGCGATCTTTTTTCTTTTTAGTCAATTCATTTGTGGTTGTCTAAAAGTTATTTATGTCAATCTAGACTCCCACACCTCCATAACGCGTTTATAGTTTTTGTATTTATGCAGTTTTTGTGATGTTTTGTTTTATTAAAGTGTTTTAGATATACCTGAAAAGTACTTTACTTTGAGGAAGAGGACCACATTCTTTCCTGGAGGCAAGATAACGTCTTAACCTTGAAGTTATGCAAGCTTATCTACCTGTTTTGTAAACTAGTCTGCAGTGGCAGATCCAAAATAAAAATATTGGGGAGCTAACCTGAATTCCTATCTCTAAAGGGTATGAGAAAAGGGCATTAAAAAATAATAATAGTTATCTTACACAGCAGTGATAATAAATAATAATATATTACACGCGAGTGAGTATTAACTATCAGATCTGAATTTTTTTCCAGACATTATCAAATTATGAATTGTAGAATTTGAACATAAGCTAAGGTATAATACTGAATTTAATGTTTATTTTTGAGATTTATTTGTATTTTATGCCTGCACCTTATAAGATACATTTGATTGAATCGGTTAATTAAACTGTTTTTTACAAATATATTCTATATTATTACATAACTCTTTCTGAATAGCAAAATACAAGTAGGACATAAAAAGAATATAAACATAAATCAGACTGAAATTTGGGGGGATTCAGCCCCCTAGCTGCCCCCTAGATCTGCGTCTGGTGGACGAGTAGTTTGACACTTTCTCTCAATATTATGCCGAAGAATAATTTTGGTAGAGAAAGGTGAAGGAAGAGTTCTTAGCGCACAGAATACTTCATAGATAAGGGACTGTAAAAGAATCTTTGATTCGCATCACCTGAATTTAACACCGGCTGTAAAAGTATTCGAGTTTTTTATGGCGTATGCCATCCGAGAACCATTACGCACTGGCTGCACTCAGAAGCAGATAGATGGCTGCTTTTCGTACAAATTATAAAATTTGATCTCGGAATATTAAAAAATGATATTGCCAGAAAAATGCGGATTCAAAATGTTCCAAATATCTTCCAATACGGATTTTTGCTATTTCTTAGTCAGTACCAGTAATCCATGCGGTACCGACTGTTACCAAACGAAGAATATTATAAAAAAATTTACCGAATTTACGATCTTAATGAATCTTTTCGTACAAAGGAAACACAACGATTCACAGTAGTGAAATTTTCATGATGGAGAGCGCCCCCTGCCACGAGGCCAAGAAATTGAAAAAGTAGCTTAATATCCATAAAACTATATAGTGGAGTAGTCTAGATCTAAATTCGGCTGAGAACTGTCTGCATTTAATGAATATCACTGAAGACAAAAAGAGTCCTAAATGACATCATGAAGAAAATGGAGGTAATGAAGGTAAAATGCTTGAAAATGTTATTAGACTACTTCATAAACTCAGTGATTCCAAGCCCAATCATCTCCTGCAGACTGTCAAGAGCAAGAGACATGACTTTATATTTAGGTAAGTAAAGAGTTAGGCTATTAATTATGAATATATTTTGTTGTGGTGAAGTTCTGTGCTTGTTTTTCAGCCTTTAGAAGCTGTTCGAAGTCATTTTGTAGCGAGTATGAAACATGAAGCTAAACATGAATCAATTAAAACAAAATTCACGCGCGAACAAAACAAAATAAAAAGAAAACTGCATTATTTTTTGTCGAATTAACCTTGCTTCTAAGGAATTACCACGCAACATTCTTTAGTTGAAATGAAGCATTTGTTAAATAAATAATGATAAAAAACTTTTATAGGGATAAAGTCAGCGTTGAATTTAAAATTGGATGTCCTCCGACTACTAAGTTTTGAGGTTAAAGCATCAGTCTGATTCTAGATTAACAGTAGGGATGTAATTTCACAAACCGCAGAAGTTTTCACGGATGGAACGCTTTAGACTAAGGGCTAAGCAAAATGCGTTTGAGGGTAAAGTTACTAAAAATTCACTTTCTTCGAAGTTTCATGTGGACTAGAGAACGATAACATGTTTCTAAGAAAAAGTGAAAAAGATTATCCTTTCTTAGCTTGCTAAGTATACAAAATTACCAGTGAAATAATTTGCAACAGGAAATAAAATGGTTTTAAAGGAGAAAAATGGCTTACTAGAGCCTTTAATCGATTGAACAATGCCAAACGCTTCGTCACCTTGAATGAAGTAACCTGAATATGTATATTTAGGTTATCTTGTTCTTTTGTTTAATTTTTCCTCTAGAGATTAGAAAATATTGTTTCAGCCCGGATATATGGGATTTCAGCTTCTTTAAAATAGCCTTCATAAATTCCTTTTTTCAAAAGGAGGTCGATTATAATGGTTCTTTGTCATAGAATGACGCCGAAATATACATCACTTTTACTCGATATGCGTGGCCGCTGAAGGTCGATGAGTGACCTTGACTCAACTCTGGTCACAACAAAGATGGGAGGATATAAATAGGGGGAGTTAGGGCCCAACTTCCCTGGACGAGCGCGAAGTATTTAAATACAAAACGATTGAGTGAAGTTGGCCGATATTAAACTAACGGCGCTTGAGGGATGGTAAGTACTCCAGCAGAGGGTTTCTTGTTAACACCATGGGAGATGACAGAAGCACGCGTTTGAGATTACAATCCATCGCTTATCGCAGAAAGCAGTTCGATATTCTGACTGTTCTCACGGTCCTCGCTCACGTGGACTGACCTCGTGCCTGACTTCGTGGTTTCGACGGGTCAAATGGCAGCATGTAGACTCTATTCTTGACAGTTGCTTTAGTCGAGATTTGCAATGGTGGAAATCTGCCAGGTTGAGGTATATAAACCCTATAATGATAGAAGTAAAGCTGAAAAACATAGATTTTAGAATAAATTGGGACGAATGGTAATGGAATTTGGAATGAATATAGTTTCATAGTAGATGATATATGAATAGGTGAAAGGTTGTGGGATTTATGAGCTAGATCTTAAGCCTGTGAATGAAAATTGAGAGAGGTCGGAGAGTTTAATCATAGTTTCATCGTAAAGGGAACTCAGAACAACTAACAAATAGTGAAATTAACGCGTTAAAAATGTATATATCAAGTAGGTTATTCGAGTTCTGATTAATCTTGTCTCCAAAGTATAAAGAAATGGCAGGAGAATTCATGGTAATAGCTTATTTTACCCACTGACAGATTTGCTCTATAGTTCACTATAAAATTAACATAGGAGAAGCGCTTCTGTTTGGCACATCTGAGGATGTAACGCGAGGCAAAATTAATGCTCCTAATCTTAAGCATATCACCTCCCACGAATACTTTGTGATAGAATAAACATCTGACAACTTATGTTGCAAACGGAATTAAATTTTCCCCTAGTTTCTCCCGTGATCTCAACTTCATCTATTTCCCCTTTGACCTTACTTATAGGAGGTAGGTGAATAGCATAATGCTCACAAGTTTCACCCACCTCCCTTTCGGGCGGGCGGCTTATCAACCCTTTCCCTTCCGGCCCAATAACTGGTGGGATTCAGCCGGAAGAAGCCGTCGGCCATTTCAGCTAACCACCTAGTTCCTTCCCAGACTGTTTATCGATAAATGCAAGCCCATCTTCGCTTCCGATATTTGCCGGAAGTTTATAAAGGACGAAATGGAGGAGCTTGACATCTAATCTACTTCCGGCGCCCTGAGAACCTCTCCCGAGTTTCGAGTATAAAATACGAATTCTTTTAAACCTCAGTAGTAGAGATTGCACAGCGTCTGGCGGGGCAGGAATTGCCATCTATCGGTGTAGTGGTAATTCGTCGAAGCATCAAGTCTTCAGCGAGGAGATTGGTCCCAGTTAGGGAGGCTCTTTACCCCGTTGGTCTGGAAGGCAGTGCAGACCCAAGCTCGTACGCACGTGTAAGAACCGAAGTTACAAACAGTCTCACTCTGGTTCCCTAAGCGAGAAAACTACATCTCAGCTTTTCTCCGTGACCCTACGTGTCAATATGTCACTTCGCATCCCCCCCTCACAAAGGCACCAAAGATTCCTCGGAGCGTGGAGCTCTCTGTAACAAGAAGCTTCTGTCACCGCCTTCTTCCAGCAAGAATCGTGACTGTATTCGGGGAACAGGTCGGTCCCTGGAGAACCTACATCATCATCTCCACCCCTTACCTCACCACCTTCACTAACCAGCGCCAACCGAACATCACATTTTAAGGTAACCATTCCCTTTCTTATTCCCGGACTTCACCGCGAAGCTTACTAGCATTATAAGTGTATAGGGATTTGTATGGTGAATAATAATTTTCAAGCCATGTGAGATATCCGAGATTCACTTATTAATTTATCTCTCAAAGCACATTATTTGTACATATATATATATATATATATATATATATATATATATATATATATATATATATATATATATATATATATATATATATATATATATATATATAGATATATATATATATATATATATATATATATATATATATATATATATATATATATATATATGTATATATATATATATATATATATATATATATATATATATATATATATTCTTGTTTATGTTCATTAAAACTTTATTTTCATATTGTTGTGTATCTAACTTCCTTTGGGCCGCTTGCTGGCAAAGTTCATTTCAACCCCTCCGTAGCCAACCTCTAAGCACTCTGAGTCAATAACCCCATTCAGGACACGGGTCGAACGGGGTATAGGGAGTGGTACGACTACTCCTCCGCATTCGGGATAATAGGAAAAAAAAAATATATATATATATATATATAAGAGTCGGGGAAAACTCCAACCACCCCTTGGCCTATTCCTCGAAATAGGAGTCCATCGTATCCGATGACCATGCTCTCCTCGGGATCATCGGTGAATACGTTGATGGCTATTTATTTATATTCTTGATCTGCACACTTTGTTGCAGACAGGACAGGTGAAGTTCACATCGGGTGGTACAGGATTAGCTTGACGGGCGTGCCTCCCTGTACGTCTGTCATTTCTTGATTGTCTAATGTATAGTCCTCCATAGATCTTGATCGGCGGCAAAGTCTTCCAGATTTGCTGATTTTTTATTTATTTTCTTTAAAGTAAAGTACAGGTAAAGTTCACATCAGGTGCTACAGGGTTAGCTTGACGGGCATGCCTCCCTGTACGTCTGTCATTTCTTGATTGTCTAATGCTATTTTCTAGTTCTTCTGCCCCCTCACGGCATATTGTCCTCCAAAGATGTCGATCGGCGGCAAAGTCTTCCAGATTTGCTGAGTTTTTATTTATTTTCTTTAAAGTTCCCTTAGTATTGTCTTTGTATCTTTTCTTTTGGCCGCCTGCTGAACGTCGACTTTCGTTTAATTGGCTGTAGAGTACTTTTCCCGGTAGCCGATCTTCTGGCATCCTTATTACGTGTCCAAGCCATGTAAGCTCGTGTTGTGTAATAATACTCTCTAGGCTGGTACATGAAGTTGTCTCAAATATTTGGTTGTGGGTCAGCCTATCTCGCCACATGGGTCCCAGACTACGTTAAAGGCAATATATGTAGAAGTCCTCCAACATTTTCATGTGGTGGCTGTATGTGGTCCTGGCTTCACATCCGTACGTTAGAGTCGAGATACATACTGCCTTGTAGACTGCTAATTTGGTATTCAAGCTCAGGTCATTGTTCACATACACTCTTTTCCTTAAGCTACCGAAGGAGGCTGAAGCTTACCGTAGACGATGTTGGATTTCATTATTCAGGCAGCAGTTGTATGAGAGATAGTTTCCGAGGTATTTAAAATCATTGGTTTTGGTTAAGTCAATGTTGTTAATAATAAAAATGGGTGGATCGTGTGGGGGACCATTTGCCCATTGGCATAGTATTTCTGTTTTGTTAGTGTTGACAGAGAGTCCGATCCTTCTATAAGCATTTTTTACTGCTGTTAGTGTAGCCTGTAATGATTCTGGCGTATGTGCAACAAAAACACAGTCATCAGCATATTGTATTCTTGACCACAACACCTTTGAAATGATAATTCAAGTTTTGACCCATCCATGTTCTTCTACTGCATTTTCCTTCTCCACTCTTCCACTCTTTACCCTTTCTAACTAGTTTGAAACTTTGTAGCAATTGTTTTTCCCAGCCAAATCCTTCACTTTGCGAACCTCACTGGAGGCCCATTTGCTACAGAGTCGCTTTTGAGCTGCTTATTCTTACTTACGGAACCTTAAATGTGCCATATCAATCCTACATGTCTCTCTCACCTTAAACCTACTATCTGGCTCTGGCTCTGCTTCCCTACTGATTGCTCCTTGCCGTCCTCTGCACTGCAGAGGTGATCTTGCTTTTCTATATTTGCTCCAAAACTATGGAATGATCTTCCTGTTACAATATCCCCCCCCCCCATCCTTTTCCTTGGTGAATTCAAGCCGGCCTTATAACCCACCTATTCTCTCGAGCCTTTCCTTAGTTGATAAATGTGCGCTATGCTAAGAAGTTTGGTCTTGAAAAGCGCCTTATAAAGAGACATTGTTAGTAGGAAAAATGCTGGTGTTATATAATGTGAATGGCAAGTTTTAAGTATAAGTAATTGGATGGAAATATTTTTATGCTTCTTTTATGTTTTTAATTCGTTACGTCAAAGTTTACAGATCCTTCTACATGCATCCTGGGACACAGAAATTTTCAGCTTCGAAGAAAAGTGAGTGTATATATATATATATATATATATATATATATATATATATATATATATATATATATATATATATATATATGAGAAATTAAACCACATTCTCCGAAGACAATTTAATTTAACCTTAATCATTAGCAGTGATTTTTCTTTAATATTAAACCAATCATTTAAAAAATTTATTGGTTTCTTGGCGATTTCCTACCTACTTATTTTCTCTCTCTCTTGATTTTCACTCGGATATGACTGACCACTCGATAATTCTTTTTCTCTTGCTCTAGACGGTGATTAGAGTTTAAACATCACAGAGTTGCCTGCTCCACTTATCAATATGAATATCTCCCTAGGAGTGAAATCCCTTCCAAAATCTTATTATACACTTCTTCGTTTTTTACTTTCCTTCTTTTTCTATTCTTTATTTTTCTTAGTCTTCGACAACATAACTGAGCTCGGTTAGAAGACTGCCACTAGGCTGTCAGCAATTATGTTAAAAATGAAGTTAAATAAAACGAGAATGCCTCGCAGGGGAGGGGTAATTAAAGGGTGATAATACCAATGCTTAAACTGAATCCTGGAGACGCCGTCCCCAGTACACCAAGAGAAATTGGCACTCTCTCTCTTGAATTGTCTTCTGAACACTATTTAAATCTCCCACTTCCTTATCAGCGTGTGTATGGATCCAACAACGGGTAAAAGAGGACGTTCAAAGTACTAAAATTGATCTACAGAGAGGATTGAAAATCCATTGTGTTGTTCAAAGTAAATCTCTAAAAATCTTCCTTGTCTCTGCTTACTCTCTCCGTGCCATGGACCGACTCTGGCCCGTTGCTTCCCCGCTATAAGGAGTCCATGATCCCTCTTCTCAGAGTCAATTCGCACTTGATTTCTTTCTCTTTTGTGTTCAATGGATATTCTTGAGCAGGGGCATAGTTGCAGCTAAAGCACACCCTATCCTGATGAAAAATCAGACTTCGGGCAATTTTATTTTCCTTATACGTTTGCCTTACATAAGAATTTGAGTATGAAACTGTTGTGATGAATAAGAAGGTGGGTATAAATCGTTGTGGTGCATCAGAAAGTGGGTATCCTAATGATGTGATGCATAAAAGGATTAGCATAAATTGTAGTGATGAAGAGCACGGCAAGCCTCCCCGCCAGAGGTACTGCTTCTTCCTGAACGCTCCTCTTCAAAGCTGTTATGTGCCTTCTTTGTCACAGCACACCAGCAGATTCTGTCCTGTGCACATTCCTCTAGTTAAATAGATTCAACTTAGTATAAGAAACCAGATATAGAATTTGCCGCTAATTCTACTAGAGCGCGGAGAACCGAATGATACCAAGAAATGTCGTGGAAGTCTCTCAAAAACATAATTATGGGAAGCAGGAGCGCAGTCTTCGATTCCACATACTTGACGCCAGTAGTCCAACTCCAGCGGCAGGAAAGATCGAAATGGCTGGGGATGTCCATAGCGCTGCATTGAGCTGCTGGAAGCTCAGGTACTTAGTGGTTCCGCCTTTTGAAGCCAGCCCACCTGGCTTTGCTTTTATTGGCCTTCTCGATAAAGTCGGTTCACCGTTAAGGTCTTCACCAATTTACCAAAGAATAACAATAGAATGGAGGGTCCTCCGAAACTTCCCTTTCTCGTATTTAACTTACGTTTGCACTAAACATTTTTAAAAATGTGTCATCGATAATTGGGGCAACTGTATAAGAAGTTATTTGGTCGTTATTGAATAATATTGATTTAAGCGGAGTTGCTACCAGACTACCTCTCCACGTTTGGTGAAATTAGAATGGATGCGTAAATAGGATGCCTTAGATTTTTTCGTTGAATCAATTGTGCGAATGCTTTGGCAGTGAGATGATGAGATCACGAGAAGAGGAGCGGAATCGCGGATTGAATGAATGTCATCGATGGAGCACTAAGAATGTATTGCGTGAAGTCTATTGGAAAATGGTTACAGGATTACGGAGGTAATATGGCGTGATGGGGTTGAGCCACGAAGGTTATCGCAGTAACGAAAGCTGAGTTAGAATGAAAACCGATTTTATCACCTGGGTTTTCTTAATAGTGCCTACCTTCATAATATGAGGGACAGTACCAGGCATGTCTGCAGCGTAGTTGATTCCTCATCATAGCTTTTTGGGATAGGGATTAGCATCATTGAATTCTGATCCAAATACGTAATTTAATCACAGATTGATCCTGTTGTAGCTGAAACGAAACCTTTCAACTTTTCATACTTTAATATTTTCAAGATCGATGAAAGAAAGCTAGTGGTGAGAGGCTTACTTAAAAATATAGGACTTCCCTCGGATATATATCAAGTAAGTGCAAATTGGAAAAGCATGTGGTATTCCATGTGATATTAGTTGTGAGGTTATGAAACGTACATACTCACATGCCGTAGACAATCGTGGGAACGAAAGAAATTTATCGTTTGAGTTGACCTTCGTCTCCTCTCTCTCTCCCCCCCCCCTTTCCCCAGCTGGCGACAGGAAGTCGAACGAAAGAACGCCTATCTCACAAGGAAGCTTAAATCTTATTTGCCTTCTTTATGACAGCATGGAGATTGTCCAGAAGGCGCTGCGATAAGCGAATTGTTGTGAATGGGATCTCTCTCTTGATTTCCTACAATCCGTGATGTGAATAACATCGCCGTTTACCTCTCCACAGCAGTGTCCCAAATCTACTCGCGTAATCCTCACGTTGAACGAGAGTCGTTGCCGTAACGTATCGACTACCAACGCGCCGTCGAGTCAACTTGGTCGCTGTCTCAAAGTGTTCCTGGAAGTAAATCCCGCCCCGCAGAGTCTGTGACTAGAAGAGTAGGCTCTGTTGCTCAACGTAACTTGAGTAAGAAAAGGAACATCCAAATAGTTAATGAAAGTTACTATTTGTTAGTGTCACATCCAGTTAGAAGTGAACTAACCGGACTGCAACCAGCAGCTCCGAACCCGCCGTCTTATCTCCCCTCTCCCCGAGAACTCGTGTTAACGCCACCCAATCCACCCCGTCTGGACTTGAGTAGTCGTCTCTCCAATCCATCAATTAATGGTAATCTGTAAACCCAGTGCCCCTCTATTCTTAAATTACCTAATTAATTAACCGTGATTGATACTCCCATTGAGTTATTATACATCTAGACGCTGAACGTCAGTGTTTAATATTTAATCCTTGATTTTGCCTGGTGACTATTGCTAATTATTATATTTGGGTAAAGTAAAGTTTATTTTTGAGTACATGTGTTTATTTGTGGCTCCTCCTTTTTGACGTACCCTTGGCAAGACTTTAATCAAGCATCCCTTCGGCTAATTCATTCAACCTGTATTTTGCAATCTTAGAATTCAACAATCACAAACCTTCCCCCAGTAACAAGTGTGACTTTTATAGTGAGAATCCTAGCTACGGCACAACACGCCTCTAACCAGCTTTCGCACGTTCAGTAGGAATTGAAGCCTACCAAAATATATATATATGATCGTAGGATTGAGTCATAGGGTCAATACCACCGACTGAAACAAAAGTGGTGTGTCCAGATCAAGGACTAGAATAATTATTGGACCCGACTATGAGCAATTCTACGACACTAGTTGTCCTCTGAACTTAATAGTAAAGCAAAATTTGTTTTCATTGCCGATAACCTTCTCTTTGACTCTCCATCTTTCTTACGGGGATAGTTCCGGGCTAGAAGGTGTTATTTTATAATTATTTATGCTTAAAATTTATATGATATGGCAAAGTGTTACTTCTTGCCTTCTGATCTGAGCAAATAAAATTTGGAAATTTTCTTAGTTTTCGGAACATTGATGATAGATTCTGTAGCTGATAGTTTTCTGGAACTTTGGATAATATATATATACACACACATACAAATATATATATATATATATATATATATATATATATATATATATATATATATATATATATATATATATATATATATATATGTATATATATATATATATATATATATATATATAGATATATATATATATATATATATATATATATATGTATATATATATATATATATATATTTATATATATATATATATATTTATATATATATATATATTTATATATATATATATATATATATATATATATATATATATATATATATATATATATATATATATATATATATATATAAATACAATGAGGCCTTGAACAACTCCTCAGTTATGTTTAGTTCTAGCTTTTAAATTTGATGCTTAGGTTAGGCATTTATCAATGATGACTTCAAGAGGTGGCAATCATTCGGCAGACGCTTTTTACTATGTATGTGACTATTCATTCAATGCAAAAGTGAAAATGTACTCTCTGGCAGAAATTTGATAAAGGCATGAGACCTACAAGGCATATTTTTACGTGCCAGTGTGTGATCAAGACAAACTCTGCGCACCTCATTTGACCTGCAAACACTAAATAGTGGCATTCCTGAATGGCCTTGAAGTCGGCTTAACCAATTTACTCTGCTTTCTCTTTCTTTGGGACAACAGGAACACCGTGGTGCACCAGCCCAAGTGATTTTTTTAAGAGCCTATCTGGCGACTACCCACTTGGGCACAAGACACCGCACTTTAAAATAAGAATATGATAAGCAACACACCAACAAAAAAAGGGAAAATGGCAACAATTAGGAAGCTCCGGCGTCGGGGGGAGGTCTGCCTCCCCACGTGCGACCTACAAAGAAGACAACAAAAAAAACTAGTTAAATAAATGGAAAGGGCCAGCCTCTCTCCAAAAGTCTATAAGTCCACCAGTCAATGTGCACGAACTCGTCCCGAGTACAAGGGACAGGCGGTTGCGACCCCTCCAATCCCGGTACCGGGACAGGTAACGTGCGTGGAGATCGCTCACACTGGGACATTAAACAAGAATGGGCCGAACAGTCTGGCGGAGAACGTAGTCTTTACAGTAAGGCTCTGGCGAGCGCTCCATCAAATGGCGGTGCGTCCAGCGAAGGGATCCAATTGCGAGACGAGAGAAAGGAACCTGAATCCTTCGCGGCATTGGGGGGTAGATCCATGGGAACAGTCGCGTGGCAATGGCACGCACTTTAAGTTCTCTTCGACCGTCTCCCATCTTCTTTGCCAAGCAGCTCGAAGAGCTGCCCGTATTCCTTCCAGCCATATAGTCGAGGTGAAGAAGAGCGAAACGCTGGTCTGGTCGCAGAGTGCTCGCGGACTCTTTGGCGCCCTCATCGGCGCGTTCATTCTCCCCAATTCCTACATGACCAGGAACCCAGCAGAAGAGAATCTCGAACAAATAAGGTCTCCAAACCGGGTACGTCGCGTAATCTTCCGTACCGAGTGGTGTATTGCCATCAGCTCGGCTGTAAAGACCAACGCAGCACCTGGCAGAGCGCTGCTAACTTCAAACAGAAGGGAAGCGACGTGGAACAGGACTCGCTCTTGGGACTTGGAGCCATCCGTATATACTCGTACGGTTCCAACGTGACACGAGGTCTGCTTCAAAAAGGTCAAACGCAACCCTCCCGGCGCTGTATAAGCTTTGGGAGCAGAGGCCTGGCGACAAAAAGCCAAAGGTGGTAGCCACCTGGGTGGCTTTCTGGGCAGAGCCAGCTGCGCCACCGGCCCGAGAGCTATACCTAGCTCTCGATGGAGTTTCCTTGCCCCAAACCCAAAGAGCCTAGGGTATGACTGGCGTCTCTTGGCGGCATACGCACCATCGAAATCAGCTGCGGATGCAGTGAGATATGTTGACGACTAAGGGAGGCGCCGAGCTCGCGCGTACAGGCGAATAATGCCCTGTTCGCGGCGTAGGGTGAGTGGCATCTCCACAGCATCGACAAGTAAGCTCTCAACGGGGGAAGAACGGAAGGCACCAGTCACAATACATGCACGACATCTGATGCATAAAGCTCGCATCCGTGGTCGAGCTACGAACGAACAAAGGATCGATAAAAAAGTAAGGCAGTAGCCCTATTTGCGCCCCAAGCGCTGAAAGTCACGGAACGGATAATATCCATAGCGCAGAAGCAATAGTCCCTAAGGCTGCGAATATGAGCCTCTCAGGTGAGTTTTCGGTCAAATACAAGAGCAAGGAAACGGTGCGATTCAACCACTCCCAGGCATATTCCATTAGGGAACAAGTCTAAATCAGGATGGAGCTGTAGATCGCGGCAGAAGTGCACCACCTTATTCTTGACGAAGGAAACCCGAAACCTGTGCGCTTCGGCATAGCAAGAGATGCGGTTTAATGCCTGTTGGAGTCGTCGGCTCCAGAGTTAGCATTTGGGCCCCACCAAAAGAGATCGAAAGATCGTCCAAGTACAGCGTAGCGAAAACATCTTCCGGAAGCACCGAAGTGATGCCGTTGATGCGCAGGGCAAAGAGTGTGACACTGAGGACACTTCTCTGCCGGACACCATCTTTCTTCTCAATTGGGCTGGAGACGGCTCCCCTACCTGTACGCGAATCGACTATCTCGCAAAAATTCAGATATAAAGATTGGGAGGCGTCCCCTCGCTCCCATCATGTGGAAAGTCTTTATGATACCGTATCTCTATGCGGTATCATAGGCCTTGTCCAGATCGAAAAAAAGCGTGAAGTAGGGCTGTCTACGAAGGAAGGTCGCCTCGCAGACGACATTTTCCAGTCGAAGTAGAGCATCTGACATAGGGTAGAGCTTGCGGAAGTCGCATTGTGAAGAAGAGAGATGGACTCCGCTGTCCAGAAAAAAAGGCTAATCTAACATTAACTTGCACACAAAAGAGGTTAGAGAAATTGGGCGGAAATCGGCCGGAGTAGAGTGATCTCTTCCCAGTTTGCAAAAGACGAGCACAGTAGAAATTTGCCAGAAATCGAGGATGAGACCATCCAACCAGATCCTGTTGAACTAACTAACAGAAAAGCCATGCCTCGCTCACCCAGGTGTCGAGGCATGGCGTACAGGACATCGTGTAATCCATGAGCAGTGTCCACGCATAAAGAAAGAACGGAACGCAACTTACTCGAAGTAAACCTGTCGTTGAAGGCTTCTCTTCTTCTGGAGGTAAAGTCATCATGACGTGATTTAAATGCTGGCGGAGCAGCATCACGGATAGAGAATGTGAAGAAAGCGGTGGTGAAGGATTCAGCCACGGACGCCGGGTCCGAGATTGTGGTCCGATTCTACTGGAGAACGGGAGGGGGGTCTTACGAGAACTTGCCCAAATCCTTTTGCCTCGCTTCCACACCTCTGCTAAAGGGGTCTTGCCGTTACGTAAAGATAAGTATGCCCGCCAAGAAGAGCGGCGAGCGTGCTTCGAAATATACTGGAACCTAGCACTACCCGACGAAATTCATCGACAGTGAAATCGTTTGGGTGACGCCTATAACGCATGTAAGCATCGCCTATGCTTGAGGGCCGACTTACATTCGGCTGTCCACCACGGGAGTGGTCGCGTGAAAATCGGCCAGACCTTCTAGGAATAAGAGCTAGTCCCGCGTGGATGGGGTTGCCTCATCTACCGACCTAAATTCTTCGACTGAGATAAAGAATTTAGTCATTTCCTGAAATATAGACCAACGCGCCCACGCCAAGCGCAACCTGGGCGGTATCTCGGCGGGCAGCAGCCCAGAAAATGATATTTGACTGGGAAAGTGATCACCTCCATGGAGGTCATCGACCACTCCTCAATCAAAATCGGGCTGTGCATCCGGAGGGTACTAGGATAGATCGAAGCAGAAAAATAAAGCGGTTCTCGGGCAGTAATGGGTAAACTCTTTCAAATTTAGGACACTTATCTCAAGCTCGTCGATCAGGTCAGCAAGGATCTGACCTAGGGGATTGATAGAGTAGTCTCCCCATAGGCGTGTATAAAGTTTAGATCTCCGAACAAGAGGATGGGCCTCGAAAACCTTGCCACGACGCGGCGGACGTCCCCTGCGTCGAAGTTGGATGACAGTGGAATGTACGCGGAAATAGCAGTATACCTCTTATCGAGGTGCACCTGCATAGCTACTGGCTAACAGGAGGTATTTACAGCGAAGAGAAGATCGGAGACATCATGCTGGGTGTAAATCTTACATCCTACCGCCCGGCCCCCATCCCGTGTTAGTGAGGTCACAAAACCCTTATACTCCGGAAGAGTGGGCAGGGGGCATGCAGCCAGCATGGTCTCATGCCAAAAGATAGCTAGCGGGTAACGTTAGGAGACGAGCCTCTGTAGCTCATCCCAGTTGTGCCCGGAGTCCGCGGCAATTCCATTGAAGGAATATGCCTTCTAGGCCTAGATCGGGGGAGACAGGGGGGCCCTCTTCGAAGAGAATACCCTTACGGGAATGGCCGTAGTCTCTTCGGAGGCAGATCCCAGGCGCTGTTGCCTTCAAGGACTTATTGGAGGAGGTTAGGCTCACCATGCGAGTCTTTTCCTACCTCCGACCTTAAACCTTAGGCGGGCGTCGTGGCTTCGGAGGCTGGGGGCCCTCTTTTCGAGGATCCACCGTCTCCGAGACACCTTGCCCACCACTAGGCCTGGTCGAATGAGCCGAAGCCCCTTTGTTGCTGTCCTTCTTTCGAGGGGTAGCTTTGGGAACCCCCGAAGATGGCCTGACGATCAACTTCAGGGAAGTTGCCTCCTGTGAGTCTAACGACTAGAGAAACGGTCACGGCTGGAAAAGGGGGCGGAGCCCTGGTCTCACCCGGGGCTGGATGTGGACTCGTGGGGCCGCCAGCTCTTTAAGGGGAGCGCCAGGTGTGGGTAGAACCCGCCGAATGGTTTCGAATGGGCGCGGAAACGACCGTACTCGTAGGCCTGGAAGGGCCAGGAACAGAGGGTGGCTTTTTCAACATTAAGGCATAGGACGTCCCAGGTAGCGGCGAGCGCTAGGACCAAGTCCTTAGCCTCGCGAAATGAGAGATGATGCTGAGCCTGAACGGCCTAGGATTACCTTCTCAATGAGATACGCACCACATTTCTTCGAAGAGGCGGGGTGCGGCTCTCCGTAATTATCACACTTGGGCACACACGATTTGGACTTATCGTGTTTGGCCTTGGAGCAACTTACACAGGTTTCGGGTAAGCACGACTATGCACGTCAACAAGAGTGATTAGTATGGCTGAAGTGATAGCAGTAATGGTACTTCCGTGGCAGTGGTACGAATGCCGCCACGTGGTAGCGATACCAACCGGCACACACCGACTCAGCGAGCTTGTCACAGTCGAACGTGACGAAGAGTGTAGGGGTGGGTCTCGAGGCCCCTCCCTGTTTTCTCAACACACGCTCGACCTTGACCGCCCCATGGTCAGACAGATCTAGGGTGATGTCCTCTATGGAGTAGTCCACGAGATCCCTCGCATAAACTACTCCTTTCACGGCGTTCATTGTAGAGTGAGGCGTCACACTCACAGGCCTGCCATCAAGTGTCCGAAGGGCATTAATCATGGCCGCCTAGGAGGGATTCGATGCATTCACTAAAAGGCTCCCGTCGGAGAAACAAGTCACCTTCGACTCTCTACCAATCACACTAGCTAAAGCTCTCCTCTTATGGATCATGTTGCCCTTAGCCAACATGGTGCCCTCAGTGAAAGGAATAACGAGAAAGCGTTTGAAGCCATTGTGCTCGAAAACACTGGGTAATCTCTGAATGAGGGGCTCCGCTCTGCGCACTTTTAGTCGTAGTCAGGAGCTCTACACCTGGATGGCAGAGGGGCCAGATGTGCCTATTTTGGCTCGGTTGCTTACTGAAGTAGCAGCATACCCATCCGTCCCCGCAGCCCCGGCGTATTGAGAGGAGCTTCGAGTCATTTTAGTATTTTTTTGTTGGTTTTTTTTTCTTTTAGGAGAGGATGGCGGGGAATGAACACTCTTCTCCCTTCCACCTACCGGAGCCCCCAGGCCGGATGGACCGCCCTCAGCAAGGTCTTCTTTGAAATGGAGAAGGTCCTGGCAGTCGTAGGGGCACCGGTCGGAGGAGGAAATCCCTCCCCTCCCTTATTGCCTTGGAAACCCTAGCCATTTTAGGAGGACCTTGCATAGGAGCGGAATCGACTTCGGTGCTTGGCGCTGAGCCCAAATTTGCTTCCATGGAAGGTTTTACCGTCTGAGACAAGGCTGCACCAAGGACCATGTCTATCTTGAGTGCGGCCTCCAGTTGGCCATCCTCCCAGGACATCACAGGTCCTATAATATTCTAGCCAGCAGGTCTTTGGAGGGAATCGACCGATGGAGCCTGGCTTTTTTCTTCCCCCTAAGGGGGTTTGCCCTACCGGCGCGCTTCAATGGGGAGCGGTAGGCTAGGGACTGCCTGCTGGCTTTCTTGGCTCTCCCCTTGGAAAGTAAAGGGGAAACTGCCGATGGAAAGAGAGAGGTGCACGAAGGCACCTACAGACAAGAGGGTGAGGGGGAGTCCCATACACCCTTAGGCGAGTGAGAGGAGTAATCTTCCTCTCCGATTAGAGAGATTTGGACGGTCTCCTGCGACAGCACAAGGGGGAAGGGCAACCTTTATTTTTATGTGGGGCTGCCTGAAGTTGGCTCTGTTAATTGTGATGGGGAAAGGGAAAGGATGGGGTTTTTTTTAGATTTGCATCATCAGGCATGGGGACTATATTCTTTCTGCTGGATGCAAACGATGATCACCCCTCGCAGTAGCCCGCTATGCAATGGGTGCGTACAGGGTTGGCAGAGCCAGGTTTCGCCATTCAAGGCCACCCCTCCCGCCTGATGACCTGCAGCCCTTTGGCATGGCGGCTCAACCTTAAGCACAGCGTAAAATTGATACAGAGTGAAGAAAGAAAGAAAAGGGATGTGAGGAAGGTATGGGTGGGGATGATGCAGGGTGTTAAAAACTCCCCATCCAAAACCGGAGCTCAGGGGTTAGAGAACATTGTCTCCTCCCTCCTCAGCTCTGATTCGAGATAGTTGGCTGAAAATAAGTTCAGCATCTACCCTGTGAAAATAGAGGCCGACCAAAGAAAGTTGTGTGAGAGCGTGTAGAGGATGTGAAGAAATAGGGGAGAAATATAGGCTGTCTGAAAGAAGAAGAGGCTAATCTGGGGCCAGCCGGGGCGCTGAGTCCCATCAGTACGGCGGCCAGGAAGGCAAATCGCCTGGCCCCTTACGGGGCACACCAAGTGAAACTGGCTACAACGCACTGAGTTCTCAAGCTAGCGGAATAAAGTAACGTTTGAGCCAGGGGTGGATCGACTGTAGAGAATTTTCGCACAAATCAACATAAAATTGTTTTATACAAAACACTTTGTCACAGCTCTTGATATGGAATCTATAGTCTTTAAATACCTTCAGGACATCTTTCCTAAGCTGTCTGATGCAAAAGTCAGAGCCGGTGTCGAGATAAGGAAGATCTTGAATTACACGGAATTTCTCCAAAGCTCATTAAGAAGGAGAAAGCAGCTAGGGTTACCATTGTCTCTGTGATTTATAGCTTTCTGGACAACCACCAGGCAAAGCCCATGTCAAGCTATTGTGCCTGAATATCTATAACCTCATCGCTCATCTTGATATAATGTAAGGAAATTTGGGAACTTATACAGTGGAGCAATGCGAGCGCTTTTATCAAGATATACTGATTACCGTTGAATACCGTTACTAAAGAGCGTCTAATGAATATATGGTGGGCGAATGTATTTAGCTACTGATATGTGAAAGTGAATTACATTACAATCGCGAATCAAGAAAAACTCAAATTTAAATTTCTATGCTTAATTTTTTAACAATTTAGCACAAATTGTTTTTAAGTTGGATTTATATTTTGTTGTTTTTACTTTATGTAAATGAGACTGCTTAAATTCACTTGTTTTCTCATTTGGAATTGGTAAATTGCAAAAATCGTAATACAGAGAAATGAATAAAAACAATTTTCTATACATTTTTAAACGCTTATAATAAATAACAATAGCCCGGAATAAAAATTGTATTTTATTATTCCCAAGGTTGATGAGAAACCCTGAACCCTTTCCATTTATACCCTTCGTCGTCTGTCTCCAGGCGTAAAATCTTATGGTGAAAACAAACAAAAAAAATGAATTGGAGAATTGGTTAAAAAGTAAATTAATTAGTGAAAAAAATGAATAAATCAAAATATCTTTAATTTTGAATTAGGGTGAGATGCTACTTTCCAAGCCTGCAAAGAGAGCTTCGAATAAAGAAAACCGACGCTCCAAAGTTTGCTCAGGAATCCCATCGCTGTAACCTGCCTCTATGTTATTCTCTATGTATGTATGTATGCCTCTATGTTATTTTCTATATTCATTTTACAAGTTATTAAACAAAACTTATTAAAGATATTTTAGCAAACTACCTGGATACAATCCTTAAATTTATCAAAGGAATGTGGGACTGAAAACTCCCAAGCAGTATTTATTTAAAATTAGATAACACGTTTGGTTCTAACATCAATTTTCCACAATATTTACCAATCTTAAGTTCCTTTTGATCATGTAAAGGCTCCGTCTACGGAATCTGTCTAGATTTTAGACAGATTCCGTAGACGGAGCCTTTACTTCATTTTGAAGCTATTAAGAATTTGACTTTTTTCATTTTTCTGCATACAAACCCTAATTTATAATCCCTGATAAGGAAAGTCGTGGTGAAAGTGTATCTGCGTTGTGTGATGTATGTGTTGGCAGAGAGAAATCAAAAGAAAAAAATCTCGTTAACTTTTTATCTCAATAGTTTTTTCCGCAATATATCCTCGTCCTTTTGTGGTTTTATGTTTTTTACTGGTTTATAAGATAGCACGTAAAGGAAATTACAAATGAGAAGTAGAGAGATAAAAATCGGAGAAAAAAGATATTTTGGCATTCGAGTATTCTAATAAAAAATAAATATAAAAATCAAACTTAAAAAGTATCAGCAGTTATAGAATAATATAAATAAAAAATATAATGAGCAAATCTGGACAGCCACAAATCTACTGAAACTCTTGAAACAAGGCTTTTAAGCAAAATAGTGAAGTTATGGTAATTGACAGAGAGAAAGACGCATAAGGATGAATATACAATTAGGGAAAGTGAGTGTGAGGGTTCGCAACTCTCCAAAACCTGCCTCCCCATTACATCAAAACTGGTTTTCTTGCTTTGCGCTTAGAAAGCCGAGAATCAGGAATGACTTTAACACTTTTCATCTAATGGGTTTTATTCAGACTCAGATGAAATTGTATTTATTGATTTTGAGATGAGCGAAGGAACAAATTATGAGGCAGAAGAATCCCACAGATTAGTAAACTTCAGGAGACTTTGCCGCTCGCCTGTTCCTCTGTCAGAGACGCTTCGGAGTTTGCGTTAGCTCCATATTAGATTTTGCATTGCCTTTGAGGTTGTCATTATGGTTTTTAAAACGCTCAATAGTGCGGCTCCCTATTTCTTTTCTCTCTTCCTAACTTTCACTTAACCTGCGCGACCGCTGCGATCCAAAGCTGCTACTAAGCTGCTAGCTCCGCGTAGCGCCCTCCGCTCGAAGGGAAGACGCACCTTCCCGGTTTATGTTCCGATACCGTGGAACTGCCTGCCCCATGGCATTTATTCCTACTCCTCCCCTTATGTTTTTATCAGTGTTTTGAAGTCCAATCTCTTTCTCTAGCCCTTTCCTAGGGTGACGATGGCCAGGCGCTCTTTAACGGTCGGTGACCCTGAAGAGCACTGTATAAAAACCTATTTACCTACAAACTTACGGAGAAAGAAGAAGACAGGTCACTGTTAATATGTTTTCTAAATGAAGATAGAAACAAAAACATATTTAGATTCCCTAGTGTTGAGTAAAGAGAGAAAACATATAGGGCTAAAAGATATACATACAAACAATAAAAAAGTTGCGCTTGCTAAGCCAAAATCCACCATATTTATTAGTTAACGCCCTATCGATCGTTTGTGAGCGTGTATTTGAAAATATTCTAAGGTAGGAAGGCAGCAAACCTCTGTTGTTATGGTTGAAAAGTCTTAGGTGGTTGGTATCGAGAAATTCTGGTCAACAAATGAAGAAACAACGACAGTGGTGTGGATTGATGGTCAAATTACTCAGAAAGTGTGAGAAGCTGATGGACAAGAGAAATGTTGATCAGATTTAATGGCATTTAAGCCGAGAATAAGCAAAATAGTTTCTCAAGGCCATCATGCAAGAGACTCAAGTTCATATTTGCCCCTTATTATCTCACTATCAAAGGTTAATGAAATTGTCATCCTTGTCTCTCGTCCTCTTGATCTTTTGTTTTCTTACTTTCCTCATTCTTTTTAAATAAGCAAAAGTAGCACCGTCGATGAAAATTTGATTTTATCCAATAAATAACATCACTCTTAATTTAAAAGATTGCTATCAATTTCTAATCTGTGGACGACCCCGAGAGATTGAAGAGGTGCTTAAACTCCTAACGTGACAATTAGTCTCTTTTCTCTACTTGATAATGTTTATTACAAACATTTATTGCCTTGATTGGCCACTTTCCATAAGAATCTCTTTCAACAAATCCCTTGAGTAGACAATATTGTTAGTTTACACATATTTTTGAATTAAATAGGTACTTATTTTTAAAAAATTCTGCTCAATCTCCCCTTCAAAACATGTCAATTGCGGCTTCCATCTTTTGTTTGCCGTTCTGTCACTGGAATGTTCTCAAATGACTTTATTATATTTTAATGCAACCGAATTTCTGCGCCTCTCGTTCGTTTTGTTTTCAATTTAATTCTTCTGGACTCGTTCATTAGGTATTTATGTATGTGGTCGAGGAGCTTAAACACCTAATAACCATAAGTCATCCCTTCGTATATATAAAATTTTGTTGAATAGGATTGTGCATTTTATTATTTTTTGCACAGTAAATTTAAGTCTTTTCTCGCAAGGCATAAAAAATACCAAGATTTTCTTGCGTTATCCCATAAATAATGCCACATTTTTCTCATGTTTATCATTATTTTTCTGGATAGGAATAATCGAAATCTAATTTGTTTTTCTACTAACCCAGTATTCCAGTCTAATAAACTCGAAGCCTAGGTACCCATATGCTTACATTAAGTCATACCTTAGTTTTCATTTTCTAGGCTATTGATTTTGCACTATTATTATTTTATTTTGCATTATTATTAAATGATAAATATGGAGGTGGTCAGAATAGCACATTTGCAACGTCATATTTTGGGAGTTTAGAAAAAGAAATTCTGACTTAACTGCAGAAAGTTTGTGTCGAGTATAGGACAAAGGAACTATTATCTGAGCCAGTAAGGTTCATCTAAAAGATGAACCTTATTCAGAAAGACCATTCAATTTCATCAAACAGATTGAAAAATAAGAATGAAAGAAAATCCGATTATCAATTAGCTGAAAATAGACGTTCAACCTCATTCAACCATTACTCGTCATTTGAGGGAAATAGGCAAAGTTTCACGATTGGGGCAATTAATTCCTCATGACCTCTCAGAGGTAAACTTGCGACAAATTATAAACATTTGTTCATCTCTCTTTTCTCTATTAGTATATGAACCATTTTGGTGTAGGATTGATACAGAGAACAAAAAGTGGGCTATGTAGAATAATATTAAACCTTCTAGGCATCTAAATCCAATCCACCTAAATCCATTTTTAATTCTTCTTCAAAAAAGAAAAAAATGGTGTCTGTTTTAATGGATTTTTAAACATAACAGAAAAAATTTGTTTCAATAGCAAAACTTTATCAGTTTATGACGGTTTACTGACAATGAATAAAACATATCTCCGAACAATAAGAAGACATGTATAATTAAATAACGCAAAACAGTTGTAACCATAATGGTGGCAGAATTCACTACCTACTTTGAAACCCTGTTTTAAAAAATTACTCCACAAAAGATTTCAGGAAGTAAATTTTAATGAAGCCATAAAATCATAAATTTGAATAGGAGAAAAATACCAAATTATGTCAACAATATCGTCAAATTACAAAAACGAGATTTGATAATAAGCAAAAAGGAGTAGTAAGTTGATGAACAAACATTTATGATATTCCCTACGAAGATCTTTCAAAGACGCCTATAATTTAGAATATATTGTTCCAATTGTTCAAAATGAGCCTGAAGCTATAATATTTACAGCAGCAAGATCACAGTATTTGAAGGGATTAATCCCTTTAATTGCCAAGTTAATGCCAAGGTTTACTTGAACATTCTAAGAAATTTTATTGATCTTATAATCCTGCCAAAGGTGATTTCGGACATCGAACAGAGATTCGACTTTTCAAGATGTACATATTTGCTCAACTACTTGTATCAGATAAATTAAGCTTAATTTATTGCCACAAAGATAAGATTCAACACCTACATACGCCAGAGAAATCACATATAAACATTCTATTAGTTATGCTAAATCATTTAGCAGAGGTTTCATGAGAATAAATACACATAATCCACAGCAAACTAAATGGAGAGGATGAATATATTCCGAGGAGATAGAGTCTCTGATAGAGGCGAATCATGTTGCAGCACCAGTTACTACTAATTTTTAAGACTCATACATAATGAAGAGGAGTTGGAGAAATGAGACTAAACTATTTTCCGTGGACTACATGTTCTTGGATTGGGAACAGCATATACGGGAAAAAGAACAAACATAATGTAAAAACAATTAAATTAATCATTTTCTTTGCACTGACAGCCAAAGAGCTTCGGCACCATTTATATGTATATAAAGAAATATGAATAAGAGCTAAGATTCAAAGCCCAAGACCAAGAACGAATATTGCAATGGTCTGAATAACGGAGCAGAGTGGATAAAAGCAAATATATATCTCTCCTGTTTAGTCATAATCAGAAATTCGAATACATACAGAACGAGGATATGATTCGGATTTCCCTTTAATGTTATGGGAAGTCGATCGTCATTTGCATTAGACATTTGATATGAAAATATTATTCGGAATGTACAATAGAATATACATATTTGCATATGTGATCCGCTCAGCATTATACAGAGCGTGAGCTCATTATAAGACGAAATATCTCTTTGTTATATGGAGCGACTTGACGCATTTCTATTTACAATGTATGCGAGTCACTTTTCCAACATATTCACTATAATTTGCGACAACGATGCCGCGTGGTTTGTATATTCATGCTATAAGAGGGGCAGTCAATGAGTTTTGCAATTCGGATATAAGGAAACTAGATATGAGAAAAAACGTTTTATTATTTTTCAATATAACTACCCTCGACTATAATGCACTTGCACAAATTGTCCCTGAGGATTCGAATTCCCGACAAAGAGAAATCTCCCGACTGCTGTTCAATCCACTCCTGGACGGCGAGCTGGACATCTTCATCGTCCCCAAACCGGCGTCCACAGAGTGCAGCCTTGAGCTGGTGGAATAAAAGGTAGTCGCTAGGGGCCAGATCTGGACTGTAGGGGAGATGTTTGAGCTCTTCGAATCCGCACTCGCGCAGGGCAGCTTGTGCAACTCTGGCCTTGTAGACTTTGACGACGTTGAATTCGATCATGGGGCGTGAGGTTTCTAGTGACCCAACGGGCAGAGACTTTGGTTATGGCCAAATTGTCGTGGATGATGTTGATAACACCTTCATGTGATATTCCAAGTTCCTGCTCGATTTCTTCGACCTTCACCCGTCGATTTTCAAGGATCATCCTCTCCATAAGGGCCACATTGTCCTCGTTGGTCACGTCTGACGGACGTCCAGAGCGGGGTCATCTTCAAGGGACTTACGACCAGGGCGGAACTCCCTATTCCAGCGAGCAATGGTTACATAGGAAGAGGCGGGGTCGGTGTACACTGCAACCATGCGTTCATGGATCTTTTTTGCATTCTTGCCTTCCTTGGTCAAAAATTTGATCACTGCGCGGTGCTCAACCTTCTTCATTATTGAAAAATTTGTGACTGACGATCTGCGATCAGCTACTGCTTCTTAAATAGAAGAGGCAGGAGTGTGCGGCTGCAGGTCCTGACTTGTCATAACTTGTCCTAACACCCCTACAAACAGCGATCCCCCTTCCTCTGTTTTGCCCTACCAATTTGCAAAACTTATTGACCACCCCTGGTACAACGAGCCTTTTAGAAAGGTTTATCTAGAATAACTTTGCATCGTATTATACTTATTTAAGAGAACAAATCCATGCATAGGGAAGAAATCTTTGTGTTTGATAGCTCTACTTTTCAACGCATGGAATGTTTCCTTGTCCAGAATTTTAGAATAATAAATATTTGGATCACAAAGTCACAAATATGCATTCATAAAATTAATAGCAAATTCCTATCGAATATATATGGTAAATATGCAGGGGAGTTTTCAATATAGAGCTAATTAATGTTTCCTGCGTTTTCCTCTTAATTTAATCCTTATCATGTGAATGAATCAATTTTATATGGCATTTTCCCTCTTAATTTAATCCTTATCATATGAGCAATTTGGGATCATTGTCGTATTTTTTATCTTCGGGAGTGAATCAATGGAATATGGTATTAGCCAAATTACATTGATTTTAATGAAAGAATTTTTGTTTTAGTATATTTCCCAGGTTTAAGATGCTATATTATTTTATACCTGCTGCTCTACACTGCACATCCGCAGATGTACAAACATCACATTCTTGATCATTAAAGTTGCAGTATACGCAAATTCCTCTCTTTTTTTCCTAGAATTTATTTGAGTTCAGCAGATTAGCCTGACAACGAGGCTTATCTTATTAGAGATTTAACTTAGTTCTCTGATATCCTGATACCATCTTATCCCTCCCTCTCATTACTCTCCCATAAGGGAGAGAAGTCTTACGCATAGCCTTCAAAGGATATGTCCCTCGTAAGATTGGGTACACGAAGATTTTTAATGGCCACAACTACTCTTATCAAATATATAAATTTTCGTAATCTTTTATCTTTTTTTTTCATTCCACCTCTTTGTCTACATTCACTTTTCTCTTTAATCTGTTCGACACTCTTCTTAATTTCCTCTCCTTTTCGCACCTTTCTTGAGGCCACTTTTTTTTCGATTATCAGCCAATTTTACACTATTGTTTTTTCTTCCCGCTACTCTGGGAGAACAATGTACTAATGTATTTCTCTACATTTGTTCTTTACACATATTTTAACTCTCCATAATCTCACATCTCTTGTTTTGCTTTGTTTGTCTTTTAATGTGTGTAAAACAACAGGATCAGAGGCGCACCTCACCTCTTATAAAACAGCCTAATGATATGCAACGTGAAAATGATAAGGTAGGAAATGTATATGGAAACACGCCTGCCTAGTGAATTTGAAAAGGTTTATGGTATGGTATTGAAGAGTTTGCAGAGTATGTGATGGTTTTATTGTCGATAAGGATGAATAATTGTTATCTATAAAAATTTTCTATTTGTATCGAGAAAAGATTCAGATAGGATAGAGTAAAGGTTGTATGAGGTTGAAAAATCAGCCTCGAAAGGAATTCGAACTGGCTATCTTACGCAAAGAGCGGTGTTACCACCTATCTATGTGGTTCAGTGTTAACACTCGCGCTTTGTACGGGTGAGGTCGCTGATTCGAATCTCGGTCAAGGTTGATTTTTCATCATTCTGCGGCGCACTCCAATGAAAGTGTATGAATGTGCAATCCATGGCAGGAGGTTTTACCCCTGAAATGCACTTAGTAACTCCGTGGACGAAAGGGTTAAAAGAGAGTGTGTTACGCGAGCGAGTGTGGAAGTGTATAAATATTGAAGCCCTGCTTGGTGTCGATAGTGTTTTAAAGGCACTCATCCGGTGACTGCTACCATGGGTGTAAGTCGCCGTAGTAATCAACTTTAGCCGATAATTGGCTATTGATTGTTAGCTAAACAACATCCACCACTGTCTTCCTCTGAAACCTAACTAGCAGCTGTTGAGGCATTATTTCATTTGTACCTTTCCCTTAAGAGTATTTTAAATTGAAGTTAAACCAGCAATACAACCATGCACCAGATATGCCCTCTACAATGCATCTATTGTTTGTGAGAGATTCATATTTAAGGTCATTTTTTGAACCCCAAATGCGGTAAAGAGGGTTTGCTCTCGTCAACCACCTAAAATGCTCACTAGAATAATTTCAAGAAAGGTCAGGTCATGGGGAAGTTCTCTTCTCTTTATTGTTTGTGTACCATTAGACCACTACGCTTCACCAGATAAATGGTCATTTAGGACTTTGTCATTCAGTAAAATATGAGGTTTTCTAATTAAAAGTTTGGTGAATGGAGGATCATTTTCAGACTTTGAGCTGTTTCTAACATCTTGGCAATATTACCTATCCACCTTTTGTTAGAAAAGATCTTCCCATCGAGTGAGGTGATCAAAGGTCGTACGAGTACTAGTAAATGTGGAGAGAACAAACAAATCAAATACTTACGACCCAACTTGACATCTACCTAATGCAGTGAAACACCATCCAAGCCTGAGTTATTGTCTTTAAAATCACTTACAATCTATTGCACACTGTTATCACTTTCTTTTCTCCTTCATGTAATCAAAAAGTTAAACAGCAATATTTTTATATTTTCGCTCTTCACATAGAACTTTGCTCTTGCTCGATGGTCCTTGGGAACTGACGATCTGAACTATTTGGTTTCAGGATTTTTTAAGATACATTTTGTCCTTCGTCAATAAAGATAAAGTCAATTTCACTTATCTTAAATAGAATGCAATAGAGAAACTTTAAAAAGCAGAAGAGAATGACTAACTTTTCTGCTAGATACTAACTACTTAAAAAAAATTAAACTAACAAATCAACACAAACAATTGACTGCAATAAAACAACCGAACCTGCAGATTTAGAAATAATGGTAATGTATAACTTCATCTTCATGTGGTTTAAAAATATTTCAGCCAATTAACGAATACGAAATATCTAATTGGATTCGTAGATGGAAATAAAATTTTCGAGCGACTAAACATCGATCCAGCTCGTATTTCCATTAGCCCGTTTCATGCCAATACTGGTCAAGAACACTACCCTTTAATTATTTACTTCCCAACTCTCAAGTCCGTTATGTTATTCTTGCTATTAAAAAAATTGCATACAAGTAAACTTCAAAGCTTGTACGAGGTCTCTTTCTGTAATGTTCTCATCAGTTACTACATGCTCTTTGTCTTATCTATTTTCATAACTCAAACTTGATAATAGGAATTGATCCTTTCATTTGTCATGTCTCTTTACTCACGAGCTCACGACTAAATCACTGAACTGCATTGAATATATTGATTACTTTAAAAATAATATTAATAGAAGGATGAATTTATCGAGAAATAAAGAATTTTCAAAGATTTTGAAATATCTATATCTTAGTATCGACAAAACACTAAATTTAAGGGGTACATATGGCTATTTTCGGGCAAATACGATATCTAGATTCATGTAAACCTTCTATCCTGTGGTTTCCTTTCAATTTCACTTTGCGATTAATAGCCCGTTTGGATTACATCTTGCGAGAACCAAAGATAAGACACCATCTATGCTCAAAACCTTTGCTAGTGGGGTTGAATTTCTATTCGGGCGTCTTTTTTCATGTCTTTGAAGAAAATTGATGCATTCTTTATTTTCGGTCAATACCTTACCAAATGCAACGCAAAATCTAAATGTTTTTTTCGAAGATTAGCCTCATCTGTTTGTTTGTCGTATGTAAAATCTAAGTCAACCAAGCAGAAATAATAATATCGTTATCGATATTCTGCTTAAACACAGAGCTTAGAGAGGGTAAAAATAATTTTACTTTTGTATAAATACAGTCTAACACTTCTTTACTTCTAATGTGTAAACAAAGCGACTTAAAACAATGGAAACTCAAATGAAACTATCCACGGATACCCGGGGCCTGGTGTTTTGTAGCTAGTGGTTAAGGTGAAAAAAGGATTATAAGAGAAATTGCGAAGGTGATAGTTTTGAGACTCATATATAATTTCAAAAATACCAGAAACATAGGAAAAATACGGCATCACTGCAATGTGTTTTCCTTCAAACTCCTTCCTGTCTAAAAAATAACCATCAGCATTCTGATTTGCGAATATCAAGTTTTTTCTGTAATTTCATGGCACCGTTGGTTATCTTGAATTAGGATATGATTCATTTCAATGAAGACTGTTTAGTGATGCCTTATATCTACATATATATAGCAGTTAAGCTGTTATTTGCGATAAAAGAAAACCTTACCACTTATTCCCACTTATATTCATAGCCCTACTTCCAGGAGGAGGTTTGTACCCACAGACAGAGATGGGCACGATCTTGATCTTCAAGATCAAGATCGTGATCTGATCTTGATCTTAAAGATCAATTTTATTATAGTGATATTGATCTTAATCTAAGAACACTTTATTTCTTGTGATCTTGCTCTTGGAGATCACTTTTAGTTTCAGACTTTTGAAATAGGAAATTTTATGTTTGTGTGTTGTATTTAAAAATTAAAATTAGCTATGAAACATTATATTTTTCATAGCTAATTTCAATTTTTAAATATTTTTCAAATATATAGGCATAAAAAAGACTACACGTCAGTATTCATAATAAATTACTCCGAAACATATTTTATTTATAAGTTGAATTTTTTAATAATGAGTGCAATCTTAAAACTTCAACAGGGTCCCAAGGGAACCAAATATTCTAGGTTGTCACCAGAACAATATTTAATATATTTAAAGAAAAATCTTGGTAATAAGGATCAGTTTGTGCTATTAAACGGGAAATATTTTAAAATTGTCAAAGAAACTATCAACAATATCAAGGTTATTTGCATCCAATGTAGAAAGAAAACTACAATTCTGTCTGCTGGCCTCGACTCAATAAGCAATCTTCCGAGGCACCTGAGGGTTAGTACTTTTTAGTAAATAAGTATTAATTAGCAACATTAACATAACTAGCAGATATTAGGCCTAGTGTAAGCCTAAAAATATATAGGCCTATTTAATATTAACCAATTATATTGGTAGGGTACTGGTACCTACCCATTTTATTATGATTAAGCAATACCAACCAGGCTACCCTGTATAATAAAATTTAAAAATATTTAATTAGGGCCTAAATCTAAGTTTGATAGTAAGAATGTTAATGAACATGGAACAATCTCCCTTGAACCTGCTCCTGTAAATTAATTAGGCCCTAAATATATATTCTTGATTTTTCCTCAGCTTAAATGGTATAGGCCTATGCCTTAAATAAAATAAGAAATTCTATAGACCTAATTAGGTCCTAAACTAGCCTGTGCTTATTTAGAACTTTGGAATATTACAGTAGGTTAGGTATATAGATACACCATAAAAAATTAAAGATGGGACTAGACAAATTTAATGCGAGGAAGACTGGTCAGTAGTAGGTTATTGTGTTCACAGAATTAAAATGACGCAAACTGCCCATGATGAGTGGGTTACGGGTATAGCCTTCAGGCACACCTGGTAGAATAAAACAGGCAGAGGGTGAGGGGCCAAACTAAATGGCACTTATTTTCACCTCTTTATTTTTCATTTCCTCATCATGTTCAAGTCATATAATAATAATATTTTAATATAATAATTTATTTTCTTGTGCAGAAACTACATTCTGATATTTTGGGTGAATATGAATCGTAAAAGAAAGCTCGCAAGCGTCCAGCTAAAGAAGAAGATGCCAGTGGCATCAATGATGGATAGCCCTGCCAAAATTGCCAAACAGTCAACACTAAGCATGTTCCACATTTCCAAGCAAAACCAGGACCACCAATAAGCAAGGATGCCCTTGTAAAGAAGATTCTCTCGCTTGTGGCTAATGGGATCCTAACATTGAGCCTAATTTAACTACAGGCATTTAAGGATCTTCTTTCATGTTAGTATAACTCAAATATTTTGCTATTTTTTTCATAGCTAATATCTGAGTAATAATGATAATAACAATAAGTTTATTAAATCGAAATAAAAGGTAAATTAGGCGATAAAAAAAACATAACAAAGAAAGTTTTGAAATCATTGCATCGGTAGATATCGATTTAAACTACATGGTAGCAATTATTTGCTAATCGAGCAAAATCAAAAATTAATTTATTTATTCATATTATTGGTGAGAACATTTGACTTTTGCTAGCTTAGCCAGATATTTAGCTATTTTTTTCCATTGATAATCTTTGATTAAAATAATATTCATTTTATTTGTATGAACATTGGACTATCGCTTGCCTAGCTAAATATTTTGATATTTTTCAGAGCTAATTTTAATTTTTAAATATTTTTTCAGACGTCAATCCGGCTGTTCAGGTTCCATCGAGACGCACCTTCGCTGGATCTATAGCAACAACAACCAGTATAATGAAGGAAGACATACAAGCAAAACTAGCAGTAGTTGACCACGTGTGTGTTACATGCGACATATGGTCAACCAATCACCACAATTTCATGGTAGTCACTGCACATTGAGTATATGTTATTTAGTATATTATTTTTATAATTAATAAATTTAGCATTGGTAATAGATTAATAGTATAATGTTTTCATTATTTGACATGTGTTCCTTAATCATGAATTTGGTGAGTCTTCATTTATAATATAATATACAAAAATTTATTTTATAATCTTACATTACAGATCAATGACGACTTCTTGCGATGATCAGCTGCACTGGCATGCCGAAGATTTCGTGGAACACATATTTTGATAAAATTGCTGGAATATTGGATAGGATCAACTCTGAGCATAGTTTATCTTATCAAAAATATTTATCTACAGTCACCGACAATGCATCGAACATGGTGAAATGCTTTAAAGAGGTCAGTGTTCTTGTTGAGAATCGTACTGATGACATTGATGAAGATTATGCAGATGAAGAGGTTATCATCAGCAACTTTCTTGAACATTCAGGAGAGTATGGAGAGGACTCAGTGAAACTATCATCCCATACTCGATATGCTTCCCACAAATTGAACTTGGTACCAACAACTGATGCAGATAAAGGACTGAAATCACCAGGCCTAAAGAAGATAAAGCATTCTGCAATGGGAACATTTTCATCGCTATGGAATGCTGCTGGTAAACCCAAGTCAGCAGAAAAAATACAGGAAATAACTGGCGTCCAATTTAGGTACCCATACGTCACCTGATGGAACTCAATGTATGACTCATTAAGCAAAATATATAAACATAAGAATGACGTGAATGTAGCTTTTGAAGAATTGAATCTACCCATCCTATAAAGACAATGAATTGGAATTTATTTCAGAATATTTTGTGAGTTCTAAAACCAGATGCAGCAGCCATCAACAAATTACAGGCAAAAAAGAATGCTTCTACGGTTGTCTTTTTCCGACGCTTCTAGTGACTCAAGATGCCCTCGCCAGACGAGAGTCTATCCAACCTAACGACCTTCGCTTGAGACCTTGCATACCATTACTGGCAGCACTCGTCTCTGGCTCTAATGCCAGATTTGGTCATTTTTTGTCATTGAGCCCCGAGGTAACCGATGCCGTTTTCGCCTCAGTATCTCATCCATATTTCAAACTTAGATGGATTTCATTGTTGCAAGCGCCTAATTTCGACGACCCTGAAGCAATCAAGTCTCAAGTAAAAGACAAGCTGCAAATGGCTGTCAGAAATTGTAATTCTGACAGCAGTGGCAATAATTTGATGAACTCAGACTCATCATCTGAAGACGATTTCTTCCAAAGAATGGACAGCTCATTCTCTGCTCCTAACAACAAGGAAGATTTTGAAGTCTTCAATTATTTGCAGGACACCAGTAAGTCACTCGACTCTTTAGATAGGTATCATGCTATAAAGAAGATATTCAAGAGGTATAACACCACGCTACCTTCCTCTGCACCAGTGGAACGGTTGTTTTCGTTTGCTGGCATGGTTCATATCCCAAAACAAAGTCGTCTCTCGGATACTAACTTTGAACAATATATTTTGTTGAAAGCAAATGTTTACAGCGGTTGAACAATAAATTAAATTGTGGTTTTTACTTTTATATTCTCATTAATTGCTTACTGCAGTATAACGCATCGACTGAATTTATGTTATAAACTTTATTTAATTTTAGCTACTTATGTATTTACTGTGTTCTTGAGCGAATAAAGAATTGGAAACAACGCGAGGAGTGTTGAAAGAAAAAGGTTTAGTTTATTTTTTCTGTTTTGTATTCCATTATTTGTATTTAAATTCTGAATTTCTTTTTTTCATTTGAAGTCCAAACATTAGTTTCGTTTTCATGAAAATATACTTATTTTGTGTTTTGTGATGCTTATTTATTTAAAGCCTTCACGGTTTATTTAAGAATTTTCTCGTAGAAAAATTTTGTTCGAGTATCTTCCTTAACCCAGCAATGTGGACGTCCAATTCTGATCTCTAAAATAAGTTAAAAGAACTTGTTTTGACACTGACCATTCATTGATATAAATTATGGTCCATAATTATATATATATATATATATATATATATATATATATATATATTTGTGTGTGTGTTACGACATAAATAACTATATGTAGGTCATTTAATAGTTTTTTCCTTTGCTGATAAGTTATAATAATATATCAGTTTTAAGTTTACCACCTGAAAAACTGAAAGGGAAATCGTCAATCTCCGTCGTTTAGATCAAGTGACATGGATAGATGCAAGGCTTTTATTGCCTTAGCCCTCAGGGGAGTATCAGGAGTAGTTCTCTTCAAGAGTGATTAACAAAATAATTGTTTTCGTTTTCAAGACTAAAACTTTTTTTCAATACATTTAAATGTGATCTCAAATGTGATCTTGAAAAGTGATCTGGTCTTGATCTTCAAGATTACCAAAGTTGGTGTCCTTGCCCATCTCTGCCCTCAGAGGATCCAATATTTCGGTATGTCCACGCCCATTGGCCTCAAATAAGCTACGCTCTCTCCCTTCTCTCACTTTCTGCTTTTTTACTCAGGTTCGCGATCTAGTAACCAACCCGAAACGAATTTCAGGTATAGACATTGAAACAAACCCAGAGTCACACACATACATATGTTCTCACTGTAGCACCCCCCTTCAAGCTTGGTCACACCTCATAACAATGCACAAACTGAAGCCACTCACTTAGCATATCACTGAATAACACCAAACAGTACACAGCAAGCTGCCACTGCATAAAGTTTTATCCACCCATATCACCACACACTAACAAACAAGCTTAACATAAAAAAAATCAAAATTAAAAGCATCAAAACAAATAAAGTCAAACTCAACAATTTTCTACACAAATATAGACACAGTGCACACATCCATTAAATTCTGCTCACTACAGCTATACACCGACCATCTTCAAAAATTACAACATAATGGCAGAGCAGACTCATCACAACGCCCCTGGCCTCAAAATATTAATTCATAAAGATACCAGGCAATGGCTTCGCCACTCCTGCCTACTGGAGAAGCTTGCACTTCGCTACTAAAATTAAAATTAGAAATATAAAAAAAAGCAGCCATGGTTAAATTTTTATCACCCTTCTGAACTTCGCCAATTAGAATTTTTTTAAAATGAACTCTAAACTATTTCCCCCCCTTTCAAAAAATGACGTTGCCAAAATATAGTTATAGATAAAATAAAAAAGCAGCCTTACTTGAATTTTAATAAATTTTCTGAACTTCACCAATTGTATTCATTTTCTTTTATCCATAAGCCTATATTTTAAGAACGAGATTTTTTTAAGGTGTTTGAATAAGATTTTTTCTTTTAGATCGGTTGTCACCTAAGTAGATTTAATTTTTTTATCAAAGTTATTTCTAATAATTCCTTTATAAGAAGACAAGCCGCTGTTCTCTTCCTTAACAGGAAGAGCTTGGTTACACAGGCACCCCTGCGGGGTGTGGCCTACGGCCTTATTTGCTAATCCTAACCACCTTTTTTTAATCCCCTCTATAGACTCTTTATTTTAACACCCTTTTCTTCTTTTTCTTCTTCTTCTTTTTCTTCTTCTTTTCTTCTTTTTCTTCTTTTTCTTCTTCATTTTCTTCTTCTTTATCTTCTTTTTTTTAGGTGACAACCGAACTAAAAGAAAAAAAATCTTATTCAAACACCTTAAAAAATTTTGTTCTTAAAATATAGGGTTATGGAATAAAAAGAAGAAGAAGAAGAAGATGAAGATGAAGATGAAGAAGAAAATGAAGATGATGATGAAGATGAAGATGAAGAAGAAGAAGATCAAGAAGAATATGAAGAAGAAAAGAAGATGGAGATGAAGATGGAGATGAAGATGAAGAAGAAGATGAAAATGAATATGAAGATGGAGATGAAGGTGAAGATGAAGAAGAAGAAGAAGAAGAAGATCAGGATGAAGATAAAGATGAAGATGAAGATGATGAAGAAGAAGAAGAAAAGGGTGTTAAGGGTGTTAAAAGAAAGATTCTATAAAGGGGATTAAATAAGGTGGTTAAGATTAGCAAATAAGGCCGTAGGCCACATCCCGCAAGAGTGCCTGTGTAACCAAGCTCTTCCTGTTAAGGAAGAAAACAGCGGCTTGTAACATTATACAGCATTGGATAATCATATTTATTCTTATGAACAAAACTATTTTATTTTTTCAAACTCTAAAGAAATTCTTAGAAATTACCTTGATAAGAATTTAAAATATACTTAAGTCATAAGATGAAATTATTATTCAAATACTCCTAAACTCCCTTTCTAAATTATAGAGTTAGTGATGATTATATTAATAAATACTGTGAGGGGATTCCCCATCGAAGGACTAGCGTGAGAGGAAGCCCTCCGGAATACCCCTTCCAGCCCTTTCGCTCCGAACCCCGTGTTCCTTGGCGTGGGAATTTTAGAATCATCGAGAAGTAAGCAATCGCTCGACCTGTCTGCATTTGTTTATGCGGGACGCACCTCGCTTTCCCTCTCCCTGATTACGCTGAATTCTCGCTCTCATGCTTCACAGGCATGTCCTTTCCCTGTCAGCGAGGCTTTACCAATTCCACCTCATATCTTGAGAGACACTTCGCTGTCCGATCAAACTCTTTATTTCGATGTAAGTTTGCATAGACTGACGTCGAGAATCCTCTGAGAATGACCATGTCCTAGCACTATCTATCGGACCAGCCACCTGGCATTTAACCCTGCATCCACCATTCCTCGGAGAGATAGATAGTTTGCCAGTCCCTCCGTTCAAGCCGTTTTGTCTGTTACCCAGCGAAGTCTCGCAACCCCTTTACGACTCGTACCTCGTCGTTAAGATCTCACCAGCAGATCGCCCTTCGTGAAGCTTTGGCCCTTGTTAAGAGGAAAGCTTATCGAGCCACCTTCTTTCGAAAAAACGGTGCGGCATCCTCATATTGCACAATTCTTCAAGACTCCCGTTCCTCGTGTCCGAGACTCCCTGCCGAGCCGCAGAACCGTCTCGTGTTTTAGATTCAACTTCTCTGAAGAATAGAAAATCTCCTTATTTAATAAGAAGTACTCAAAATCTCCATCTACGAGTCTTCATCATCAGGGTTCACAGAAGTATCTCCTCGAAGACCCGTGCCGTTGGTCTTCCCCGTCCAAACACCTCTAAGCTTCAAAGTAAAGCGATTTTGTGTTGTAATCTCCTGATTACACCCCCGTCAATCGCCACTTGCATCCCCTTTTTAATTGGTTTCCCCCCTCAAACTCAAACTTAAATAATATCCATTGTTCGAATTAACCATCATTTTGCACTCCCCGCTTAGCTCTGTTATATTATAAACTGTCATGATCCAATTAACTATCCCTATAGAGCAATTTTTTCCCTTATATATATATATATATATATATATATATATATATATATATATATATATATATATATTGCCCCGTCTATTATCCATATTAAAATTATATTTTGGGGTCTTGTCTTTATATATCCCTTGAACTGCAATTGGGCAACCCATTAGATAAATCCGGCCAATCGTATACGCACTTTAAAAATCAAGGAGGCGGCCTCCCACTCATTTAATTGCGCCCTTGCTCTGAGCAGGTTTTCACAGGCATACCTCGACAAATACCAACAACGATTTCCTATGAGAACTAATAGCCATAAATGTTAGAAAAGTTCTACCTTAGCCTTGATTGCCTATTCTCCACAAGAAATCAATGTTTAAATTGCTTTTCTAACCCTCGTACTTCCCACGTGAAGAAGGAAACACATGGCGTGGCTCCGCCTTCCTCTCATATAGGTAGTCCTTCTCTTATACACAACCACCGCACTTTTCTTGTTGGGTTAAAGAAATGCCCAAAATCCCCTCCTCTAGTAATAAATACCCCTTTGATTCAGAAGGACACAAATCGTCTATAAGACCATAGCGCACAACAAATGTAGATTATAACTACGTTAATATACTCGCCGAAGCGTGAAATAGAGAATGGGGTGCGGGAAGAACCGTCACAGGTCCCCCCCTGCTGTTACGAAAACTCCGTAGATCATAACAAGACACCGAGAGTAAAGTGAGGAAACGGGGTTGGAAAGGAATGTGGGCAGCTGATCTGAGGAGATATGGCAACAGTGGATGGACATGAGTGACGGTGCTTGCCGCACCCTATTGTCCATCTCTCGCTGTGGCGAGTATAATCAAATTCAATCAAATACTATCTCACTGGCCAGAAGCTTCCTACAGCCCCGTCTCAAGAACTCGGATACCTTAATTCTTCGCCCCTTTGTAAATTTAATTTGTACTACAGAGAGATGACGTGGTTCATCAAATTCAACACTTCAAGTCTTTATTCAACCTTCCACTTGAACTACTAACTGAATTAACGATGGAAAATCTAAGTCTAACTCTCGTCTTAGTAATTCAACTCTCGAAAAAATAATTTGGATGTTAGAGAAATTTGTCATTTTGGATACCGAAATGCAAACGAGTTGAATTTTTGCACGTAGTGCATTCTCTTAGGATCCTTTTGATTGTCTCAGGTGAGGAGGTTACCCAGAATTTTATTATTTTCAGTATTAAAAGAGTTATTGTTTCTATATAATTAACCGATAAACTGAGTCTGGTTTTCGGTTGGAAATTTTCTCGTTATGTCCATTTTTCTCCCTGGACTTTGAATGTCTCTCAATCATTCCTTCTCTTTAACATTCAATTTTTCTTTTATTTTTAAACCTTTTCGGTCGAAATGGCATATAAAAATTCCTCCCTCTCAGATTACGATGTCGTGGTCAAAGATTTATTCAAAGTCATGCTATTGTCAAAGGGAAATTAAGTCTTTGCCTTAGCAAGCAACTCAGAATTAGAGTCAGTATTCATCGCTGTGCAGGACTTATAAAGTAAATTAAACCCTAGTCAGATCTCTCTTTACTTTTTTAAATCTATTAGATTAAAAAATCCTTGAAACATTCCTAAATTATAACTACGGTGATGATACGTTTCTACGAACCGAATTAAATTCCTAGATTGATTTTGAATACGAAGTCAGATTTAAATGAACGCTCCTTCGGGGAAAGAAAAGGCACCCTTCCCTCAAGTCCTCCCTCGATTTTAAATAGGATTTCAAAGCTATAATGTCTTTCTTTTCAAAAACAAATTTGAAAAGGCACTGCCCGCGCTTCCTTGCGAGCATTTTTTAGGCAATCATATTAAGCTGAACTTCTATGGGGAGTAGGGGGGCATTTATTATAACTTTTCTTAATTTGATCAATATCTTGAGATTTTTATATATTCGAATCTATTTATTTCTTCTTGATTGAAGTTGCCCCTTGAAACATTTGTCTTCCATTTATCGGACTCTTAGGTTTCTTGTTGGCGAGATTCCTTCTTCTTTAAGTTGGCTGGGTTAATTCTTGATCTTCGTATCCTTCCTTTCTTGATGCATCTTCCAATTAACGACGTGATGATTTCTTCTTGACGATGAGTTCTTCTTGCTTCTTGATGAGTTCTGGGATTCTTGATGTGTTGAGATGAGTTAGCCCTTGAAATAGTTTTCCTTGATTTCCGTTTTCTTTCGTGAATTTTCTTCGTAAAAATTGTGGCCTTAGAGAGTTTCTATAGTGGGACTTTGGATCCAAATGCCAGCACTCTTGCTATCACGCTACGACGAGTCCGTTCTGAATTGGTAATTTAATGGGCTATTTATATTATTTATTTGGAAGGAATTTTTCTCTGATACATCTTCGCACCCCTACACTTCCACAAACTTGTTGATTTAAAGAGTAACATTACAGATTCCGTTAAGATATTGTATATTAAAGGCTATTTGCGGGCCTCTGCCTTTACTCTCGTAAATCACCTTCATATTAATAATGAAACGTATGAAGCTTTTCTCTCCCTTTTTAGCAATGAGTTCTTTGCAAAAATGCCATTATTGACCAGTATTTCGCTAAAATTCTCTCTTCTCTCTCAATATTAGAATCAAACTTGCATAAGTTAGCACTTTAGTAACTCTTATTTGAACTTTAAGTATTACGAGGTGAATTTCTTTGAAGAAGGAAGTGCCGGTAATAAACATTTGTTTAACAGAATGCATGGCAAAATGTCTACTAATATTAAAAGGGAACTCAGTTTAACGAGTAAAAGTGATTATCGTTAAATTTCTAAAATTTATGATAAATATAGGTCCTAATATAACCGAGAGCCAGTTAAAAATTTCAGAATAATTTCCCTTTAAAAAATACTTCCCATCAAATACCTAACGGTAACTATCTCAAACTATCAAATCTCCAAAATTATAATAGATCAAATTTGCTAAATAATTCTAAAATACTTAAACTAATCCAATTACTTTAACGAACCGCCCCGTCCCAATTCAAATTCTCTTCATAATGGTCCCCCTTCTATCTAGATTTTTAAGAGGCATAATTCCGTAGGGTAGACGCAGCCTTAAAGAAAATTTAAAATACAAATTTACCCAATTCTAGGTCGATTAAAACTCAAATTTTAAATCTAAACTGTGTAGAGTTTTATATTAGTTTGTAGTGTCCCGTTTCTAATACTGCAGTCTTTTGGTTAAAGAGGTGTTTAAAGTTAAAGCGCTATTGAATATAAAGTAGTTCTTGCCATCTATTCGATAGCTGTCTGTCTGATAGATATCCAGGCGAGAAACCATATTTCACCTCTTTGTGTTTGCACTATCAAAAATTATTAAACCATAAAGCTAGAATAAGTCTGTCTGTTGACGGAGTTGCTGACAAATTCTGTTGATGGTTAGGATTCAAATTTTATTGGCAACTACAACTTCTTGATTCCTACTCTACGAGTAACAGTCGACCTTGTCTTGCGAAACTTCCGACCTGTAAGGGCTCTTTTGGACTTTACGTCCCTGAGATCTTATATGTATATCGGAATTAGTGACTATTTTGCTGGGTGCTTACCTGGGCTTGTCTTCAAAATATTCCTACACTCTCAACACAATAACAGGCCTACAAAACTTGCAGGCTAACCTCGTTTTCAGCCGTCAATTTGTTTTTGGACTTCTCCGTTTTCGGAGTAGATGTCTATGTTCGCGTTTTGCAAATAGAAGGGATCCCGTTAGTAGATCGGACATTTTATCACTAAGGCGGTAAAAAAGATCGGGTCTGGAGTGTGAACTGTTTGTGAGAGTTGACTACATACAGTGCATAGATATATAAGAATCAGACGAAGTGGAGAGGTTCTCTCTTTTCCCTGAAGTAGGCTTAATCTTCTACTGGAATATGCTCAAATTTCATAGATATATTAAAAAGGGTGACTTTTCTGGGCTCAATAAGCGTTCCGCGACAACCTTTAGGTGCTCCCAGCCAATGATACTCTCCATGACGAAAGTTTCGTCATGGAGATAGGCAAGTGCCCTCCTTCAAAACGGGAGGTGGAAAGTTAGCCAGCGCAGCCTTAGCCAAGCTTAAATGGGGTATAACTTCAATGCTTTAGGTAAAAGAAAATGTGAGGTGCCGGTGGAGGAAGATGTTCATCCTAAACCACCACAAACTCAAACACAACTCAGATTCAACATGAACGATATAAAACGGGTAAGGAATCGAACGGAAGAACGGTCCGCTCTTAAAAACCAATGTTGATGCAGCCTTAAATCCGATCCCATCATATTTTCACCCACTCAAAATTCACAATTCCGATCCCGACTTGGGTGTAGAGCTTGAATACTTAGGCATTAAATAGGTTAATATGAGGTCTCTGGATACAATTAAACTCAAACAATTTCACAATTCTAAAGTAAAAAGAATGGGAATTAACATATAGAACTCTAGTGATATAGCCAAATTTTGCAAGTTCTTTAAATTATAAAGTGGCATTAGGCACTTTAAATAAGGTCAAAAATTCATTATCTTGGAAAGTGCTCATAGACGCCTTTAACAAAATATTTTACAGCCAACTGTAGAAGGAAAAAAAATGATCCTGAAAATATATCTGCTAAGAGTCAAGGCTGTTATATACGGGTCTCTAATAGAACCGTAAAACGTCCAACTTTTAATTGCAGCCTCAAAACTCTTCCGTGTATTTCTATTAATATGACTCCTTTTCCTGGACTCAACCTTTTTTATTGATACCGTTTTAAGTAATTCTTCGCTTTTTCTGATATCATAAAAAATGGCCCCACAAATTAGATTGAAATTGGTAGCAAAGAAAAGCCAATTTTGTGTTTTGGAGGGATTTTTTTTTTTTAAGAGCTCATCTGGTTTTGGGGTGAAAAATGGCAAACTTGCTACCTTTCGCTGTTTTTACCTGCGGCGAAGCGCCAGTTCTAGTCGTTGCTTTTATTCAAAAGGAGTAAAGTTTATTTTTCAAAAAGATTACAGTTCGATTGTACCCATTTAGAGCCATAAAATGGCGCTGGGTGGCGCCATCTAGTAGCAGAAGCCTCATTTAGCCATTCAAAGGCACTTGTAAGTAATTTGAACCATGGAAAACCATCAATGCAATAACCATTTATCATCCTATCATAAAAGGCCGGGTGTGATTTGAGGGACTTTCCCTCTTGTTATCTTGCTTTCTAGGTTACTTTTTAGCCCTTTATTCTTAACTAAATCATTACTCACAACTTTAGTTCTTATTTGTAGTCAAACATTAATTAATTATTTTTACGTTGAGAACTTGTTATTCACAAGCTTAGATCCAACTTCCTCAGAGAAATTTATTTCAAATCAAATGAGCCACTGGGGCAGGGAGGGTTCTAACTGAGATCAAGCAACTCAAATCATCCTGGTCTCAAACAAATTTCCAAAGAAGAGAAAATGTCAGAAACTCACAATACCGGTATTGAATGCGTTGCGATTTGACTCTGTTTTCAATACAAAAACGAACATAGTCTCACAATGTTTTAAAATATTTGATCCATTGAGGTCCTTCTTTCCCGTGGTAATCAAAAGCCAACCAATAATGAAGAATCTGTGGTTGAAAAAGTCGATTTCGATTCTGAAGTAAACGAAACCGATATACAGGCTTCGGAGTCTCTTCGTTCCGAATGAATAATAATTGGGGCTTTGAAAATTCTGCGCTTCAGTTTGGAAGCCCACAGTAAAGCTGAACATTAAGATATTTTGCGAGGAAATTTAGGCTTCTTGTGATTTTATCATCTATGCCTTACACCTTAACAAATTCCACTTTATCTTTTCAAAATCCTAAGTTTCTCCTCTTCCCCTTAATGGGGGTTGTAATTGCATTCAAATCCTTTCCCTTTTTCTTTCAATCGTATTCCCACCGATTGTGCTTCTCCATAAACGCACACATTGTATTGCCCTGGTTTCACGGCGATACAAATAAACTAAATGAAAAATTAGGGCTGTAAAAAATCGGCTTCAAGATATAAAGTTAACCAAGAAATAAATTGGCAAACAATATCTAATCGAATTTACTTACAATTACGTCCCTACTCTTGACAATCGCCAAGATTTAATAAGGAATTTGATTCTAATTTAAATCTTTGGCCTTAAGGTCCCTCCCGACTGAATCTGGGGTGATGTATTTAGCCTAATCCAGAATTAAATTATCATATCAATTCCTCTAAAATTTTGATATCTTTCCATGTAAAAATTCAACCCGATGTCGCACCACTCTTACCTGTTCTTTCAGTTCTAGTTGTTGGTACCTACACGGCAAATAAAATTTGTTTGTGCGCCTTCAATCGTCTTTCAACCGAGTGATTAAACTTCTATCAAATAAGTTTCCCGTTTTTCCAAGGCGTTTATTGCAACAACGAATTTTATTTACGTGTGGTGGGACTTCATTACACGAACGACGATACTTGGAATCCACAGGAGCCATAAATTTGTGTTTCGCAAACCATAAACTCAAAGTCATATCTTCTACCCCCCTTGCCATCTTGCAAGGGTGAATCAAGTAAATGAAAGACACAGAGTATTGATATGAATGGACGTCTTTCTCAAATTTATTTTCTTGCGAGTTGGGTAAGAAATCACTCGAATTTTTCTCTCTGTGTACAGACATTATTAGTGAATTTCCGGTATGAATGTACAAAGAGATTGAAATGAACATTCGAAATTTGATCGCAGTTCATTAAAACTGTTAATTTTTTCATGTTCAAACTGCGGCAAACGAAGTCCATTTCATTTCCCTTTTATGTTTTGTTTCAAAATTAAAGCAATTTAAATGCAATTTTAGGATAAACATAACATGCGAAGGAAGACACTTCACCCTATATTTTTTATATTCTTATAATTAATCTATTTATCCAAAGTTGAGCAATACTACAGTACTACAGAATAAAGAAAAACAACTTTATGAATCCACTCAAGGTCAATCCCAGAAGAGAGATGGTGAAACCTACATAAAACATCCATGATAAAACCAATCAGATTAGCTATTTTACAACTTAAGGGCAACCTATGTAAGTAAAAGCCGTTATTTCTAATGGTACTACGAGGAAAAAGACTCGTGCATAGTAGTATAAGCAAATATTTTTACACATTATAATAAGTTAATTAATATATAGTTCAGCCTTTAACATGAATGCTAATCCTACAAATAACGTTTTTTGCAGTCTTAACAAAAGAACTTGAAAATCGTGACAAGGTATATGCTATTTAGCAAAAATAAATATATAGACTTTCATGGAATATATTTTTAAATTATTTTTATTGACGTCCATCGGTATAAATATCTTGTTTAATGATGAACCACTAATTTTTATTGGGTTGAGATAGAGAGAGGCTGGCGACCACACCACCCACCAACGAGTCAACTTGTAAGCGGCAAGAGCCTAGGAACGCTTGGGTGGCCCTGGAAGAGTGAAATGGACCGTTATCATGCATGAAAACTAGTCCTTAGAAATGACAACAGTATATCATCATGCTAGGGTGCCAAAACTTCTTTCAAGTGATTGTGTAGGTGGTTGCGCTCACTTTAACCTCATCATCTAGCCTAAATGGGCTAACAAGTCTGTGTCCAATTATACCCGCCCACAAAAAGACTCCTTCCTCCTGTTTTTAACGTTGCAACAATGGCGAAGCTCTTCTCCAGCATAGATCCAATCGTTACCTTCTCCTTTAATGGATTTGTTTTTTGCAATGAGAGCCTGGAATTACATAAAAACGCTAGAATGGTTTGCCTATTTTATGTCTGAGAACATGGACAATGGAATTGGAATAACAATAAACTATTTTTATTTCACTCGGCATACACTTTTTGCTTCTAGGCAAATAGGCAATATTTAAAGAAATTAAGTTGAGATACCCATTATTACCTACAAGAAGACCAATTAAGCGCTTCTTTAATACACTTTGAGTTCTTGCGTGACAGCCATTAAGCGTTCACGTTTAAATTGGCAGAATATCGTTACTTTAAGAGTGGCCTCTTCACAGCATGCTCTGGTTTGATGAACCGAAGCGTTACCTGTTCTCAGCTCTCAAAGTAAAACATCCTTAATTTTTAAGCAGTCCATTGCTCGATTTCTTTTGTAGTATCTTTGTGGTCAGGCAGAGAAGATTTAAATATCCTTCGAGTACAAAATAAAAGCGAGATTGTTTTCTAGTTCTATTTTATGTTTTTCGAAAAATCTAACAAGCTCGCACGACTCGATATTACGGAAAATATACTAGTTAAGAGTGAAGTGTTCAATCTTAATCAAAATATGACGACTAACTAATTTTCCATTAAATTTTAGCACTATACATACCAATTTAAAGGTAACTAAGGGTGGCCTTAAAGATATATATGTATATACATAAGAAGGTGGTGAAAAAAGTAAGATATAGTAAGATATATGAGTAATTTAGTGTTAATCTGAGGAGAGGGACAAGAATTAAGAAAGAGTTGGATGAGTGAATGTATGATTTTGAGATACAGTGTCTCGGAAACCTAACTAAGCGTTCTGATGTGAAAGGAATCCCCGAATTTATCATGGAGATCTAGGCCATCATTGACACCTAGCCTAGCAAGTCAATTAGGTCTATAGCCTTGGATAAGAGAGTTTCAGAGTTTTTCATGAGACATTTAATGCATGAAGACATAAGCTAATACTCATACAAGATAAAAAAAGTGCCAGATTCTCTCGTAGAAGATGCTGGACCAGCAGAAAGAACTTGCTACAAAGCTTGTGAAAATCTGATGCATTCCCTGATGCCTGGTATAATTTATTTGTTCTCAGAAGAGAACTTATGCCAGGACCATGGCTTAATCTGAAAAACAAACGCTCGTTTCCTGTGTCCTCTAAATATGAGTATTAAAATCACCAAGTTCCCAGTACACATGATAGTATTTGTGTAGGTCAGCCTGAGCGCCACGTTATTATCACATTTATCTTTCCAAATGATATCTCAAGTGGCTGGAGGGCGTTGTTGTTGCCTTAGTTCAGAAAGATGGCCAGTGGAAGGCCACACATGCGGTAGCAAGTCTCTGCACCATACCACACAAGCAGAAGGACCCAGTATTGGCTGCCAAACAATTCTTTGACCACATCACTACAAAATCTTGGACTTCTAACTCCACAGACTAAACCTCCTGGACTATTATGTGTGATGTCTTGTTGAGAGAAAGAAAAACAAGTCCAACTGCACTACTAAGGTGGAGGTTAAACCATGGATCACCTTAAATATCTCCCAAATATACAGAAGCACCGTCGAGAAGGCCTGTGGGCAATCAAACAGACTTTACAGGCTTCAAGCTACAAAACTATCAGGCTTCTCTTGTGTGTCTATAAACTCTTCACAAGTGCCATTACTAACAGACTGCAAACCAGCTAGGTGGTAAACATCCGAGAGAAAAAGCTGGCTTCAGAAAACGTTTCTCAACGATTGACCATAAGCTTCATCTCAACCAGCTCGTTGAGAAAATTCAGTTTATAATATACCTCTATACGTGGTATTTGTAGACTACCAGAAAGTATTTGATTCAATATAAATACAAGTGGTCATAATAGCCTTAAATAATGAAGGCATAATTCCGAGCTACAAGGATATCATAGAACAAATATACGAAAATTACAGATCCTACATTACATTACATAAGGATCAAGAGATCGTTAAATTGCAGAAAGTTGTAAGAAAAGTAAGACCAAACAAAGGTATATGTTATTGTACCCATAGCTGATAACCTAGAAGAGATTTAAACAACGCTTCAAGAACTTAACCATGAAAGAAAAAGAGTCTGTTTAAAAATAAATATTTGAAAAACAAAAGTCATGGTAAACTTACCAGATGTCAATATTATAGACATCATAAGTGACAACCAGCAAATTGAAATGGCACACAAATATATCTATTTGGATCAGCAGATTATAACATTACCGGGAAGCAATCAAGAAATCCAACGCAGAATCACTCTAGGCTGTAACAAATTTGGAAATGAAAGAATCGTCTTTAAAAGCAAAATGCCAATGTACTACTAAAGAAAAGTATACAACCAATGTATAATTCCAATTGTGGCCGATGGAGCCAAAAATTGGAACCTGACAAAAAAAGCTTACATTAAAACCTTGAACAACGCAGAAAGACCATGGACACATTCTGATGGGGATAACTTGGCGTAACCAAAAATCAAACATCAGGATGTTGTGGAAGCTATAATAAACCTGAAATGGAGCTGGGCAGGCCATGTGACAGGATTTCAAAACAATATATTCCCGATAGACTTACCGATTGCACTCCATTTGATAATAGACGACCAAAAAGAAGATCAAAGACAAGGTGGGGAGATGATTTTTTAAAAATATGCTGAATATTGGAAGCAGATTGCACAAGCCAGGCATTCAGGCATTTGCTTCTCACTATGGAGAGAAATCCTTTCTCATCTCTGAATTTTTCTTGGTTTTGTACAATCTGTTCCCAATTGTAATTATAGAGAAATGACGCATGAGAGTGGCGCCCGATTTCTCGTACAATCGAGACATCATCAGTAATGACAGAAATTAGAGGAATATTCGAAAGATTAATCAATCTATTGGTTAATTATCAAATGTGTATTCCCTACAAGTAATCCAATCATACACATCTACAATATTTCACTAATAGGAAGACTGATGACTTGTTTGCAGAAGTAATTAATGATATTCACAAAAAAATATCAGTTCAACATGATTATGGAGGATTTCGATGCACTTGGGGCTAATTCAAATAAGTGGGTTCTTAACATTCTTTGGTCTGTGTAGTTCAGCAGAAAGGGCGGGGAGGGCTAATATATAGCTAATTTGATTTTATTTGATTGTTCTATTATTTGCTGTAAACTTAACTCCAGATTGAAATTTTACTCCACACATAATATCTATTGCAGATCGTGGATTGGAACCATCACACGGGTCTCCGCTTTTGATTAGTGCCTTCGGGATCTATCATATAAAGATCCTCCTTGTCGATATAGGTGAGATGCTAATCTCTTTTCATCGTGCACAAAAAAGTATGCACTCGCATGTACGGGTTCATCATTTCTCTATTCGGAAAAGGCTCTCATTTCGGTGGCGGCTAAACTCGAAGGTGCAACTTTTACGGCGGTAGTGCCGACGACTACACACATGACGCCATCATGGAGGATACCACTTTTGAATATTTGTTGCGGTGCCTCTGCTCACAAACCTTTTACAGCACCATGACTATTGCGCTCGTATTTCTTCGAACCCATATCGTGTCACACTTTATCAGTGCCGGTATATATGAATGGTTCCAATTCCATAGAAGGATTAGACAGGGGAACAATTTTAATCACATTTTTTGGTGACTTAGATTTATCTACCAATCTTAATTCGTTTTTCCATGCTGATTTCAAATCTATAATCCATTTTAACTTCTATGCTATAGTTATTCTGTAATTTCTATTATCTCGTTTTCCCGAAAACGGCCCTCTCGGCGGACAGAGAGGGTGCTTGTAGAAAGCAAATACTTCAGAGTACATAGTAGTAAGATAGTAATAGGTGTTATTGTGCAAAATATTGACATTATTGTTTCTTTTTTTAGGTCTCATGTTAGAGTGATGGCTTTGTCAAGAGGAAATTGTCCAATAATCCAGACACCTTCTGCTGCATATGTGGCTGTTACATACTAGTTTGTCAAAGGCGCAATATATCAAACTTTGTGATCCGCACTTATAAGGCATAATTTGATGTTCATTTTGGCGATAAGAAGTGGGCCCCACATGCTGTTTGCCATAGTTGTGTGGAAAATCTTCGTGAATAGACGAAAAGAAAGAGAAATGGTCTTCCTTTTGGAATCCCCATGGTGTGGCGAGAGCCAAAGGATCATGTATCGGTACAAGAAGAATCGGCACAAGATCGACTACCCCAACATTCCCTTGGCGATCCGGCTAGAACCTCATTCTTAGTCTTTACCAGATCCGATTTTCAGTGGATATGCTTCCTCCTTGGGTGAAAATGATGTACCTGATATGGACGTCCACGGAATGGATTCAGAGTCTGCATATTCATGATCAGATGCTGAACAGTCATTAGCAACTCACTGTTTCAATCAAAAGGATTTGAATGACTTGATACGTGATTTGGCCCTCTCCAAGAAAGCTGCAGGAACTTTTAGCCTCCAGGTTGAGTGAAAGATATATGCTTGACAGGTCGGTTCGGGAATCATATTACCGAACAAGGGAGAGTAAATTTGTTAAGTATATTTTTGAGGGCAAACAATTTGTATACTGCCACGATGTTCCTGCTCTGTTTACCGAGTTGGGACTTGTCACCTATAGACCTGCTGAGTGGAGACTGATTTTGAATAGCTCCAAGCGTAGCCTCAAGTGTGTCTTTTTGCCGAAAGGCAATTAATTTGGTGCAGTTCCTCTCGGTCACTCTGTCCATCCGCGACAAACTCACGATGGCATAAGAATGGTCATGGATTTACTTAAGTACCATGAACACAATTGGATCATATGTGTAGACCTTAAGATAGTTAACTTCCTCCTTGGCCACCAGAAGGCATATCCAAAGTTTCCATGCTATATCTGTATGTGGGACAGTCGAGCCCATGACAAACACTGGTCCCCAAAAGATTGGCCAGTTTGGGAAACTTTGGAAGCGAAGCAGGAATGCCAAACATTGTTAATGAGCTAATCGTAAGTCGAGAGAAGATCGTTTTCCCTTTACTTCATCTCAAACTGTGGTTGATAGAGCAGTATGTCAAGGCGTTGAGCACTGACAATGATTGTTTTTAGTACAGAGTATCGGCGTTTCCTGCTTTGTCATAGGAAAAAATAAAAGCAGGAGTATTTGATGGTCCCCAAATCCGAAGACTTTTGAGTGATTCTAGATTGGTGAACACCATGAATGAAAAAGAGAAGGCAGTTTGGCTCTCATTTTCTGCCGTTGTTCGTAAACTTTTGGGAAACAAAAAAGCGCATAACTACGAGGGTCTGGTTACTAATATGATTTTAGCATATCGTGATATGGGATGCAACATGAGTGTGAAGCTGCATTTCCCAAATAGTCACCTCGACCGATTCCCAGAGAATCTGGGAGCCGTGAGCGACGAACAAGGGGAACGCTTCCATTAGGATTTGATGAAGATGGACGAGCGCTACCAAGATTACTGGGATAGACACATGATAGCGGACTACTGCTAGACGATTAAAAAAGATCAGCCAGAGAAGACTTACAAGAGAGAGTTACAAACGCAAATTTTTGCCCGATTGAAATCAAGAAGAGGTCCTCCAGCCTGATGTACGGTCATTAATAAATTAACATCTATTTGATTACACTATTTGTAATCCTAATGTATAATTCAAGTTTCTTCTCATATGTAATAAAGTGTTTGTGTAAAAAACCTGCTTTACTATAAATAACGCAAAAGGATGATTCAAATTACTCCAGCGTATGATGATAGGCGTGATAAAATGAAAATTATTGTATAATATTAGTTATTGATATTACGAAAATTTTGTAGCATTTAAAGAGAATCTGATTTTAGATTTTAATTCAGTATGCTCGAATTAGGTAAGAAAATGTACTTTTGTCAATTCACCAATTACATTGTTCCCCAGTGTTATCTTCGATGCTATCAGGCTTTATTTTAAGGCATCAAGGTTTTTCCTGACACTGAATCTGTTTTACCGGATAAACTGGTTGCAATATACCCCTGCTCTAAGAAAGTATCTAGCAATATCAGTGGAGCTATTTCAACTGTAAGTCAGAAGGATGTGGATATTTTCTTCCGCTGACTTCCTGGACATGTGCGGTTTGCAAGTAATGCGTGGGCTGGCAAAGGCACCAGGCTGTCTGCACTGAATGAACGACCATAACAGAGTTCTACTCTTCCCTATTCTGAAATCATCGCAGGAATCAGGACAGCCATTCAGGTTACATGACAAAGTAAACAGTACCCTGGAATTTATAGTTAAGTGTTATTTCGTGTCGCCTTTTCCCGCCGAGCTGTTCCAGAATTCATCCACCTTATTATGTCATTTTCCTCTCTGTGAATCAGGCAGCTCCCTAAATACAGCAACTTCCAGTAGAACACTTGCTTGAACTATTCTGCGAAAACTAGTATCCCAGATTCTTCGTCAGATTCTGGTTGAATGTTCTATTTTGATGGAAGTTTGTGCGCGCTAATTGTCCCAGGACCAGGGTGAGCTGGATCGTTTTCGCTTGTCTTAAAAGCTGGCGTCGGGTTCCTGCGCGCTAGGATGTCGTTTTTGTAGTAAGGGTTTACTATTCCAGAGTATTTATTATTTTGTCAGCAAGCCAAGAACCTAGAGGAGTGGGCTTTCCCAGCTTCACATCAAAGTGCTTGGTATTTTTGTTTTTATTTTCCCTTTTTTTCGCTAATGTTTTCCATTACTTACTCACTAATGTTTTGATATATAGGCAGCTATTTCCTCATAAGCAGTCGTCACATAAAACCAAATTTAAGAAAAAAGAGTAGTTGTCATAGTTGAAGAAGAGGGAAAAGCAGAATGGATATGGATGGGAAGTTAAAGCGCAACTCTTATTTCAGTAGGGTCATATTTATTGATTTTAATTCTTAAACTTACTGTAATAATTTCAACGACATTCTTAAACGGGCCATTCAAAATTGACCATATGAAAGAAAATAAGTTTGTCTATCTTAGTGTTAATCTTTTGTTTGCTAGCATGGACCTGTTAGTTCGAGTGGCCACTTGGTAATTTAACTAAAATAGTAAATATAATTTAGCCTGATAAATCTTTTACTATTTTACAAACTGTAATAGATTGGACACACAGATGCCAATCTTTAAGTCAAATTAGATGGAGGTGCCTCAGTGTTTTATAATACATTGATTTCTTTGTTCAGGAAACAATTTCGTCATTTCAAGCTGAACACGATAGAATATCACAATGCCCCTTTACATGTATGGAGACCAAATGTGCACCGCATACTTCCAATGAGGTCTGACAAGCCGTTTATATACGTGATGAATTATATATTCCGATTTTAAACGCATTTCTTTAGCTATATGTACATATTATAGAACCTAAATAGGCCTATCTCTCTCTCTCTCTCTCTTCTTTCCATTTTAATCTCTTTTCATCTTCTGTGACAACATTCTATAAAACTCCCTCCAAAAGGTCAAACATACTGGAAATCGACACTTGAGGTAAAATAAGTATCTCATATTACACTAGAAAACAACTCTATGAAGTGATTGATGAAGTGGTAAAACCTTCATTAAACGATTGCAAAAATATTATAACAGAAACTATTATTGAAAATGTATCTTTGTGACAAGGTTCTTCATCCTCAAACGCTTGCAGAAGTATAGATTAAAGAGCTTCAGAAATACAACACGCAGAACTGAAGAAGTGCAGATTACAGAGATGCAGACCCTTGGGCCAAGGCTATAAGAATCACTCGAGCCCATGACATAAAAGGACAAGTTGGGATGAGAGGAGATCAGAGTGAACTATGTCAGAGGATATAAATTAGTCAATATTACTATTCTTCCTAAAAAGCGGAAAGTGATCAACTCTCTTATCCAAATAAAAATTAATTAATTAGTTAAAAAATATCTAATGCCAAATAAATTAAATTCATTAAATTACAAAGCAATCTTGAAACTAAGCATCTAAATTATGTTGGAAATGCGCCAAACCCATTTAAAAGAAGCTTATATAATGTCAATAAAGAAAAGGAAATCTAAGTCACTGCCCGCTTCTTATAGACTTTATTACAGATATGCTAAATATTCAATTCTGCATCTAACTGGAGACACTGTGGAATTGCCTGCTACCAGTGATTTAGTTCAAACTATGTTCGGAAAATCATATGCACAACAACTTTAGTGTCGCGATTGCCGATAAGTGAAAAGTTAAAAAAATTATAATTCGCTCTGCAATTTAATCACCACAAAAGGGGATTGGTTGGAAACTTCGAGTACTCACCTGCTCTACGGAAAAGGAGGAAAAGATTCTCAGCTATTTTCGGATTCTCTTTTTGCGTCTTGCTATACGCACGGAATTAAAAGAAGAAGGTCGCGTGCGCGCGAACCTGACTCCAGCTCTACCCTACTGCAGCACACTCGGAGCCTAATAACCTCACTGCTAGTTAAGGCCTTTAGATACCACCAGTGACTGTGCGTGTCCGAACCCCTGAAGGAAGCCCTAGAGGGGGCGCGAAGAGGGGGACTTTGTTCGGGAGTGGATTGGTCAGAACTGGCTGGTGGGCCCTGTTAGACAACAGAATAGGTAGAGCAGTCCAGGGCGGACCCGAGATTAACTTTAGGCACACGCCCCCACGATAAGAGCCCATAGGAGAAACCCGACCGATCTTCGGCCTTGGTCGTCATGGATGACTCTGGGGTGAGTAGGCGTGTCCCACTTGTGACCAAAGAAGGACAAAGGAAACTGCCAACAGAAAAAATATTCGAAACAGCCTTCGCCAAACTTGGAATTGCGTTACGCCGAGTGAAGGAACAACCTAACGGATACCTGACCATTTATGTAACAAACAAGGATGTGGATAACATGCTGAGCACAAAAAAATACAGTAATTTGATAAAATGGGTTCACTCCCCCCCCCCAATAACAGCTCAGAGATCTATTATCTCCCGCCGTATCAACCACTATGTAGGCTTCCATACCGCCAATGAAATAAAACAAGAAGTCGAGGACATGCAAAGCTGGGCAAAAATAGACAAAGTCTGCAAATTAAAAAATCGAGAGAGTGAAGAACATACCCATGTCTTTAAGGTTACATTTCAAACTACTGAAATGGCACAAAAAGCAACGAAACAAGGAATCTTACTATTTAATTCAAAAATCTCGTCAGCATGCATCGAACATGAATCCTTAATACCCACACACGTGTGTTTTACCTGCTACGCAATAGAATCGCACGCAACAAAATATTGCATATTCAAAGGTAAGAAATGTTCGGAATGCGCTAGCGAAGAACACATTTGGAAGGAATGCAGTAGCACCCAAAATAAATACAGGAACTGCGGTAACCCTCATTTTACCTTGTCTATGACCTGCCCAATAAAAAAGTCCTACATCGAGGCAAAGAGGAAACAATTAATTGAAGAGAAAAACAAAAAGGCCAACACCACTTATGCCCAAGCGACAAAAGCATCGAGCCAAGAGAGGACCTTGCTACAATTAAAACCTAGAATGAGAACGGACCTGATTATGGTCATCTTCCATGCACATTTTGCGAACATGATAAGCCCAAGGACCTATGCAACAGAAGCGAACCACATGCTAGTGAACAACGGGATGAAATCAATGTGGTTCCCGGATAACCCTCGAACTTTTTCAGGCACAGATCAAAAGTATGACCACAATGGAGACAGGGACCCCAGGTTAAACAAAATAGCAGTTATGGAACCTGATAATAGCTCTTCTGTAGCATCTCCCTCAGTCTCAGATGAATCGTTTCAGGTACCTACCAGCGACAATAATGCACAACTCAAGCCAGGCTCTCAACTTGAGACTTTTTGGCACCTCAATCAGCCCACTTCCCAAACACATAAATTGAATGGAAATCGTGAAAGGAATAATGCATGGAAGGTATAAATGCAGACTACACATACTACACAGAAGAAGAGGTCTACGAAGCACTGATTACCGGACAAATAGAAATCAGACCAGAATTATGCCTTACCATTACCCAAGACACGCACAAAAGAAAAAGACCTGGCAAAGTGAGATCTCCAGCCCGCGAACAGAAAAGCAACCAGAAACAACCCCGTAAGAAATATATAATGGAATAGAGAATCATAAGAAAAGTCGATCCTGATATAGTCTTAATTACCAAACATGGAATTTACCCTGATAACGACCATATTATGATCTACAATTACCAAGTAATAACGACCAATTACTCAAATGGTAGATATGACGGGGTGGCCTTGGCAATGGAGACAGGTAAAACCTTTCCAAGAAGTGAACGACCTAGAAGAATCATATCTTGCTGTGAAAATAAAAATGACTTACGACGACCTAATAGTAGTTGTCGGATACCAACCCCCAAGGCGCAATATCTCCCTGTCCCATCATTTTTGCGCCTATTCGGCAGGAATTCATCAGTTATCATGATCGGTGATCTCAATTTAAGATGCAGAGAAACGGGTAACAGCACAGCGCTCAACGGGGCAGGCAGAGCGCTAAGCATACTAATGTATAGGAATATACTGGAAAAATCGGGCCCAGAGACTTCCCCACGTTCTTAACAGAAAGATCTGCAACAACGCCTGATATAATCCTAACAAAACTCACATTTGCCCTTAGCCACGTCACAATACGGGTACCATACATTCCATCGGATTATCTTAGCATGACCACAACGGTCTCAACTTCTCCAATACAAGTGGAGATCTTCCGAAGGAAATGTCTCAAAAATGCTGACTGGGACAATACTGAAGACAACTGGAGGACATACAGTCCCATACAAATGACTGCTATACAACCTGTGAGATTAAAGAGAAAATTAGGTATATAGCGGAGAGGATAATAGAAGCAGGTCGCCATACGATACCGTGGACCCAACACAAAACTCTTACCGCTACGAAATGGGATGAAAATATCCAAGAGGAGATGACTAACCTAGAAAATCTAATCGTCGAGATTAACCAACTTGGGAACTCGTACCATCGTAACATCGAACAAAATAGACTGAAGAACTTCATAAACAACTACTCACTGAAAAGAACAATGAAACATGGAATAATATAAACAGGATAGACACTGAAGGAAACCAGTCAATTTGGGGGTCAGATAAGGAGACTTAGAGGAACTCCTCCTAAGGAAAATATCAAAATCAAAAGGGAAGGCAAGGAGATCACAAATACAAAGGAGATAGAAAGGCATTTTAGGTCGCCCCGGCAGAAGAAATTTGACATAGGTCAAGATAAAAATAGAGATTTCGTCGCTGACTACGCAGCAGAGGTTGTCGAAAATCTTAGAACAATATGAGAAACGATAGTGCCGTACCCTCAAGTTGACGGCTTAAGGCAGAATCTTGCAGAAGGTGCAACGTTCGGTCAAGAAGAATACGAGCTTGCCTTGATACCAGTCAAACAAAAAACACCAGGCATTTTAGGTATCACAAATATGCCCCTACAAAAGGCTCCACCAAACATCAACAAGAACATACTTAATATTTTCAACGCTTGTCTCAATAGAGGATATTTCTCAAAAGCATTCAAGACCGCAAAAATGATATTCCTTCCCAAACCAGGGAAGCCAAAAAACGACCTAAACAACTATCGACCGATATCCTTGCTCGAATTCATAGGCAAGATTCTCAAAAAACTGTTAAATAACAGATTAAGAAACCATATCGAGGCAAACAACTTATATAACACGTAACAGCATAGTTTCCGAAGAACATTAGGCACGGAAATGGCCCTGGCTCTTATCACAGAGAAGATTGCATTTGCTAAAGCAAGGAGCGATAGAATCGACGTGGTTCTGAAAGACATGGCATCTGACTTCGACAAAGTCTGGATCCCGGGCCTGCAGTACAATTTTAGCAGCATTATATATAACTATCTGGACGAACGGAAAGCTAAAATAAATATTATTGGCTACGAATGGGCACTCTTCAGGCTGGGCACCGGAGTGCCTCAAGGAGGCTGCCTTAGTCCCACCCTTTATGTGATCTATACGAATGACCTCCCGCCCCCGATTATGACTTTGCACAGAATATCTAACTGGCCAATGACATCACAAAGATCGTGACAAGCGACTATCCGAAACCTAGGGACGTTGCCAACAGAACAGGAACAGAGATAAGCACACTTAACAACTACGAGAGAAGAAATAAAATCAGAATCAACGAAGCCAAATTTAAAGTAATTCCGATAGGATGGCGTAAAACATCGGACATCCGTACAAACGGCAAATCTACCCCTATATGCATGACGGCAAAGTCCTTGGACTAAAGATCACGTCAAATCGATATGTTTTACACGGCAAGGAAAGATCAGAGGCAGGCAGGAGAGTACTCAGTTTGCTTTATAGGCTCAAACAACTCTCGCCCGCAAATAAACGCAAATTATATGCCACACTGGTAAGAACAGTCCTTTTAACCCTACCAAACCACTCCATACGCTCAGTCGATGAGCTCTAGGGAAACTTCATGTGTTCACAATAGTGCACTAAGATTTATTGCTGGTGTCACACTAAACGACCGCATACCCACACGCCTACTACATCAAGTTACCGATTTTGACCCCATCAATGTAACAGTCCATAACTGAGCGAAAAAATATGGCAAAGGATTCAAAATAACATGGATCCCGAGATGACGACCAAATAAGACTACCTAATGTTAACCACGAGATGACCTTCAAATACACATTTCAAAGCAGCCATATCCTTGCTCAAGGAGATGCTACAGCAATATACTAATGACCTTTACCGAAACCAACTCCAAAAGTACATTGAAATTATGAACAAATAATTTTATTAACAAAAAACAAAAAAAAAAGATCCATAGTGCACAAATTTGGGGGGAAAAAGATCCGTAGTGGAAAAAATAAATAAATAAAATAAAAAAGGATCCTAGTGGACAAAGAAAAGGAAAAGCGGTGAGTCCTCCGTCAAAATTAAAACCATCGAAAAATATAACAAAGGCTTTTGCCATACAAGACAGCCAAGATAACTGTTATTCGACCACAAGAAAACTAGAGTTCTCCAGTTAACCTGGTATACACTTCTTACACTTATATACACACCTACAGATTTCTTCTCTTATATATCCATACATATTTCTAACTTACACCATCATTGATTTAAATATTTAAAAAATTGACAGCCGAATGTTCGTCTCATACGCTCTGCTGACTACCTGTGAGGGAATTCCACGTGGAATTTCTTTTTATAGCCCGGTAGTTCCATGTACTGGAGAAGATTCTGTTAGGCTTAAATTGGTAAGCCTACCCCCCCCCCCTCCCTCCACAAGCGGTATTCTCGAACCTCTTCTACCCCGATTCACCTCTACACGGGCTAGAATAGCCTCGGCAAGAAGATTCGAGGCCATTCGAGAGTAGAGCTGCCCCCCCCCCCTCCCCGCGGGGAGAGCCTCAGACATAAATATGCTCGTTTACCACGAAAGCGACACAGAGTTGAGAAGTCTCGCCCGTACCCTAAGAAAATTCCCCTAGTTCCAAGTCAGGTACTAACAACAAAGCAAAGTGACAGCTGAACTATTTTTGTGTATTGAAATTACCCCCAGCCAGTAAGGTAATTCCATATAACGATCGCTACACAGGGATTTTTCTGACTTCTCTCGTCAACTCCTGTCGAAGCCCTCCTCATTCGCCCCTCGTTTTCGTGTGGCCAAAATAGTCTCCCCTGGCCCGGACGTTACCGCCCCCCCCCCCTCTTTTTTTTGGAGAACCGTCATTACTTTAACATCCCGCTCGGAAGCTTCGAGTGCCCTCGCCTCCCGTGCAGAAGACATCCGTGAATCCTTACCCTGATGTCTCACCCGCAATCTTTTGTAAGCCAACCCCTCACCCCCTCCAGTAACCCATTTGCGTTAATTTCCCCCATTTGAATAGTCTCCTCCCGTAACACCTTAAGTTTTAACTTCATACTCTGATTCATAACTACAATTCCCTCCCCCCCTCCTTCGTTCATCTGATGTCATTTTGCCCTTTTATTCTCGGATGTAATTTTTGCCCATCATTTCTCTTATTATTTTTATGCAAATAAAATTATATTTTTGTAGATGCCTCTTTAAATAACCTTGAGCTTTGCCATTGCCCATAATATACCTGACCTCGTTGCACTCTTATCTAGTTGTTTCGCCCGTCGAAACTCGTCGCGTTCCGTCCCTTTTGTCGGTTCGCCTTGAAGTTATCGGTCCCTCCCCCCATAGATATAATATGGTATTGATATAATGTAATGTCATACCACGATGGTACCTACGGATAAAGCATTTAAAACTTGCTTAGTAACGGACTTTGAGCACCACCTACATAGAAAAGAGTCTATTCTGGAAGTCTTATGGTGAATTTCGCTTCACCGTTCAAAAAGAGATAATACTTTTTTAGGACGAGGATTCATAATTTAATGAGGGTTTAAGCACCTCACTGCTTCCGTCCATCGTCTTGCATGTGAACCTGCTCGAATGTCTGTCATTCATTGATTTCGTCTTAACTGACTTGGACTGACATAATTAAGGACTTATGTGAAAACTGGTTTGAGGACTAGCCCACGGAGAAGAGATCCTCATCGCCCGGGAGATCTGGCCAGAATCATAGAGGGAAGTAACGCCGCCTCTATGTAGTTGGATGCAGTTATGGTGCTAGGCGTGGTGGCAAAACTTTAACGGCCGTTGATTCGACTGCTACAGCATCAAGTCCACCATAATTCACCCCTCTTGAGGTTTCCACTTGAGATCTATCCCATCCATCCATCACCCATCAGCCGGGCAGCAAACAAGCACAGGATCAACTGGAAAATGGATGGGGGCGTTTTTTCACCAATTTTTAAGTTCATACCCAACATACCTTCACTAACCGAAACCTCCTTTACCACCTCATAACTTCCTTTTTCACTCCAAACACCATAACTACACTTTGGTTTCAGAAAAGAAGACATCGCAAGAGGACTTAGTAGAAGGACGTGGAAGACCATGGAGAACCTCACTAAGAGCGTCCCCCTCAAGACCATACAAGGAGATAAAGCCCCGAAAAAGAAAATTTTGCGAAACACTCTACCTCGAACACAAGGTGGCACTGGTGAAACTGATTGAAGTTTCATAAGGTGCAGATACAAAAGATGTTGAGCGGCTTCTGTCTGAAGTAGGAGCTACAACACTCAAACGCATCGAGCTGAAGGCAAAGACCCACCACACGCACACAAGTAGCAGCGAACCGCGGCGTCATTTGCCGCAAAGTTGAGAGTTTGGTAGGTGAAAACTTGACCGAAGACCTGAAACAGGAGATCCAGAAGAGCAACTCGTGGCCAAAAGTCCGGGAAGTCATCAAATTCCGTGAGCACACCTACGTGTTCAAAATAACGTTTACCACCACCCACATGGTCAGAAAAGCGACGAGGGATGGAATCATGGTGCTCAATATGAAAATCACAGGAGATAACATCTAACAAGAGAAATTTAATAGCATTCAAATGTGCTTGTATGTTATGAACTCGAGAACCGCACAACTACGTCAAGCCCAGACAAAACCAACCGTGGTGCAGTGAATGCGCCACAGAGGGACACCGATTCGCGAAGTGCGAGAGCACTAGGAAGAAATTTCTCAATCGTAAAGGGGACCCCAGGACCATGACCCTGAACTGCCCAAAGCGCCGAGACATCATCAAAAGGAAGGAAAAAAAAGAGAAGAAAGCTAAGGAGTTGACCTACGCGAACGCCACCAAGAAGAATGGAGAAATACAAACTGCACCTGCACCTGCACAGATGAATATCGCAGGAGATATAAGTGCAAAGAGACTGATCTGCCTTACCCACGCAAATGTGGCTAATGCAGTGAGGCCTGGCTGCTACAACCAGTTACTTAATTCACTCTTAAAAATCAACAATTTCTCAACGCTAATCATGCCTGCAGACCCTGAATGCCCCAAGGTATTCAAGGAATCAGTCATAAGAAACAACAATGTCAAATCTGGAATGGAGGAGATTCTAGAAGCTCTCTCATTGGAGGAATCCGAAGAGGACGATGAAGAGGAAGATGAGAAGGGTGAAAATAAGGAGGGATCCTCCTCTTCTGATAACGACGAGGGCCCCTGCACCCGTACACGAGCTACGAAGAGCAGATCCAAAACCCCAAGTCCACCTCCGAAGAAGGAAAACCCTGGGTACAGTAAAACCGCCCAGCCAGCCCCAAAGAAGAATAAGAAGAAGCATAGGTAAAAAAAAATTCACCATGTTACGGAACTCACTGAAGATGCTGGAAATTAATACCAACGGCTGGACGACGAAAAGAACTCTTTACGGAAAAGTATTCAGAGAACTTGATGCAGACATCATCTTAATTTCGAACACGGGATCGAAACGCTCGGTGCCGAAATGAAAATCTAGAACTACGACGTGTTGATCACGAATTATTCGCAGGAGCGGTTCGATGGTGCCGCTATTGCAATAAAGAAAATGATTAAATACAAGCAAATAAGAAAACTAGAAAAATTCTACCTCGCGATTGAGGTTGAACTCGACATAGGAAAGTTGGTCATTGCTACCGGACATCAACCGCGAAGGAGAGACGTGTTACCAATTCACACTCTCGCTGGGTTATTTGGAAAAAGACCCCCCACTATATTAATGGGAGATCTGCACGCCAGATGCCCAGAATTCGATTAGAGGACCTTCAACGGTATAGAAAGATGTCTGGACCTATTGCTGGACAGAAATATTGCAGAGCGAATTGGGCCCAACTTCCCCACCTTTGTCAGACCAGAAAGTGCCACAAAACCAGACATCAGTCTGGTGAATCGTCAGCTGCAGTTCAGTTACTACATGGAACCAGTCCAGGTACTATGTATTGACCATATAGGGATCATACTAACTATCAACAGGAACCCTATACAAGTTCTAGCTGTAGTCAGAAAGAAATACAGAAAAGCAAACTGGACACGGTACGCGCGGCTTTTCGAGACCTACGATCCGCCCAACTTGGACGAGGCAATTCTCTAGGAGATCGACGAGGCACTCGACGACCTCAATAACTATCTCATCAGCGCAGATAGGGCTTGTATCCCTGAATCCGAGTATATGACCATCTTTACCTATAGAGGGACCGAATGCGTGAAGGATTTATCCCGTGAGCTGAAATTATTGTATGAAATCAACATTAGGAATGCATCAGTTCACTCAATGCAATGAAGTAAAGAAATCAAATTGAACAACAATGGAGACGATGGGATGATGCGATTGATAGCCTCGATCATGAAGCAACTTCCAAAGATTTCTGGAAAAAGATCAGAAATCTCAAAGGATCGACTGGGAAGAAGAAGAAGATCGAGTTACAAAAGGAAGATGGAAATATCGAAAAGGAAGAATTCAGGAGATATTCCGAAGTTATTAGGAAAAATCTTCAGCATAACTGAGGATGAAAACGAAGACTATTACCTAGAGTTTGAAGGTATCATAGACGAACTTAATGAAAAAATACACAAGACGCACCCTTACCACCAGGTGGATAGACAGCGCAACAGGGACGCCGAGACTACCAAAGAGGAACTACTTGGCGCGCTCCGCTCATTCCTACCAAAAGCCCCGGGACAATAGGGGCTTACAAAGCAAATTTTTAAAAAGGCACCAGCCAACGTCATCAAAGGGATAAGAAGAATATATAAAGCTTGTCTGAACACGGGATACTTTCCAAATGCTTTTAAGACGACTAAGATGATTTTCTTGCCTAAGCATGGAAAGGAGCCAACGTTGAAAGAGAGCTACCGGACAATTTCACTTCTAGAATTTGCTGGGAAGCTCTTCGAGAAGATCCTCAACCGAAGACTAGTGTCTCACCTGTAGGAGAACTTCCTCTTCAACCCATATCAATTCGGGTTTAGAAGGAAGTGGATTACGGAGATGGCGATTAATGTCATCACGGAAAAGCTATCCCAAGCAAAACGGGACAGGAGTTACGTGGACTTTGTTTGTCGGGATATATCAAAGGCGTTTGATAAGGTGTGGCAACAGGGAATGCAGTACAAGATCTTACGACTGGACCTAAGTGAAAACTTAGAAAGAACTCTTTGCGTACATTAGTTTAGGGTGCACAGACAGACCAAAGTTTCCGCTCACCGCTCGCAAGGGGGGTGTACCTGTTCCCCAGTCTCTACCTGATTTACACCGCTGATGTCATAGCCCCTGTAAGCCTCACTTGCCTCAACATTCAATTCGCTGATAATTTCAGCGAGATAATCACTTGTCCATGGAGAAATGCGCCTTGGCAAGCTCGTATGACAGCAGCAGAAATTGTAAACCTTAACACCTACGAGGCCTGGTAGAAGATCCCCACCAACCAGGAAAAGTTCAAAGTAGTCCTCATAGGCAGGAAACTACTTTAGGACGTCAGAGTGGGGGATATATGTTATACCTACACCACGGAGTGCAATGTACTCGGAATGAAGATTACTTCAGCCGGGTACAAGAAGCACGCCCAAGGTCACAGCTGCAGTCAAAACTATATATGCTCAAAAATCTTCGTGAAGGAAATAAGAAAAAGATTTACAATGCACTTATAAGATCAACGCTGCTATACCCAGATTCTGGCCTCTCATGTGTCTCGAAGACACAAAAGAGGAAACTACAAGCGGTGCAGAATAAATGCATGTAGCTAATTACAGGTACATACAAGCGAGAGAGAAGACGCCAGGAAGAGCCTCACCGGGAGGCGGAGATGCAGTGGGTGCACTAAATATCCGATACATGGTCAAAAGTTAATTTACCATAGTTACACAACAGCAAAGTAATCGAAAATTGAACATCTTATGTATTTTGTACTTTAAATACAAATTGCAAAAATCATATTGCAAAAATAGAAAAATATTACTATGATTATGGCAAAAATATCAAACGAACGTTTTACAAAGTATCCGATACATCTATAAAAACCAGTTAGTATTTGGTGATATGATCTTTTGTCGCAAGTAGAGCTTCCCTCCGTTTGGGATATTTACTTATGAGGTTCTTACAGATATTTGTAGGTATCTTAGCCCATTCTTCTTGGCATATTCTTTTTAAATCTGTTAGATTTCTTGGGTCCCGTTTCTGAATCTTTAGTTTTAATTTTCGCCACAGGTTTTAGATAGGATTTGCGTCTAAGGACTGACTTGGCCATCTCATAACCCTAATTTTCTTCTCCTGAAACCACGCTGCAGTGCCCTTGGCTGTATGTTTTGGATCGTTGTCCTGCTAGAATTTCCATTCTCTTGGCAACTTCAACTCGTCTACAGACTGTAAGAGATTATCATCCAGAATCCTGCAATGCATCTGAGCATTAATTTTCCTTTAAATAATATGAAGCATTCCAGGAGATGCAGAAGAGAATCAGCCCCATACCATTACGCTGCCTCCTCTGAACTTCACTGTTGGGATTGTATTTTTAGAATCATGTGCTGAGTTTTCTCTGCCTCCAAACGTGACTAACACTATTCCGCCCAAATAACTCAATCTTCATCTCGTCAGACCATAGTACAGCGTTCCAAAGACTTGCAGCTTCTCTAAATGTTCCTTGGCAAAATTCAGACAATTTCTGACATAAATTGGTTTCAACAAAGGTGTCTTTCTTGGTGTGCCAGAATGGAATCCCTCGTTTCTAAGAACTGCTCTGATTGTATTTTTGCATACATTTGTCCCAGGTGCTTCCAAATCTGTTTGAAGTTCAGATAGAGTCACTCGAGGATTATTCTTTACTTTATGGACTATATGTTTAGCCGCACGGTTTGAAATTTTAGATCGACGCCCTGAATGTGGAGGACTTGCAGTGGACTGATATGACGTGTCACCAATGGTTGAGATTGGTATTTTTAGCATAGATGGATTTTTTCGATAGCTCAAACCACTTTTTTGGCAATTCTTTAGTCTTCGCCATATTAGAATTAGAGTGTTGACCGACTTTTCATGCAGCTCCCAGACACTGACTGAGGTCCGCTATTTCACGTGGACGAAGTAGATTATTTTTCTAAAAAGTTTTACAGCATTCCTGGCGCGTAAACCACTCTGAAATGTTAGAGAACTATTTATATCGCTTTAAAACTAATTTTGTGAGTGTAATGGATACTTTTTGAGGCAATAATCTAACAATTTTTCGATATAATATCAGTTTTATTATTTGTGTATTCTAATACTAAATTTTTATTCAACGTACAAAATACTTAAGATGTTCAATTTTCGATTACTTTCTTGTTGGGTAACTATGGTAAGTTAACTTTTGACCATGTATCGGATATTTATTGCACCCACTGTAAGTCCCATTAATGTTGTGATAGAAGAACGGACAAAGAATATGCAGGAAATGGTTAATCGAAAATTGGATGATGATATCGTCCAAATGATTAACCAAAACAGAAGAGGCATAAGGCTCGCCAGATTTCCGAGCTCCGCTGGGCTTTTAGCAATCGGAGCAGAAGTGTCGTTCTACGCATGAAAATAAGAATGTTTTTACCCAGAACAAAGAAACCGACCAAGAAAAAGATTACTCAATTTTGAAACCTCACTGATTTTTACAAAAATTCACCGATGAATACCCCAAAATACCGAAGAAGACATCCAAGAAAAAACATTAGGCACGATTTACACTCACTACATAAAATACAAAAAAAACAAAGAGAGTAAGCACAACACTAAAGTGATTAAAGTAATTTATTACCACCACAGCAAATAAGCATATCATACCAAAGAACATTAATTTTGGGGGGGAAGACAAATGGCTTGAACGCCATATCATATAAACTAACTCAAAGACAACAAAGGAACCACAAAACAAAAAATATTTAAAAAGCGATAGGCCTGATCAACAGGCTCCTAGCATCTCTTTGCGCCCTATCACACTCCTTTCTCTTTTCACCACTTGTCAATTTTCCGCTATAATCTGTCCCCACACCCTTTCATAATCCCCTACCCAGACCTACACTCTTACATCAATTGAATTGAATTGTCAGGCTATTTGTCGCTCCGATCTAGTTCACTGGCAAAGGAAGCAAAGGAAAATGAGAGTTTCAAAACGTGCTTCTTTTAACGTTGGTCAACTCAGAGACGTCGAGATGTCGGGAGTATGGTTTCCAGGTGAAGATGCACGTTAATTGCCGGTTTCTTCATTTGAATAATGACGGTTTCAGCCATCCGCAATCTTCTGCAGTTTTGGAGTCTCAGGATGATGGAGGTATGCTTATTCAGTTTTTCACGAGATAGGGTTGTGCTATGAGAGTAGGCGTGTTTTTTAATCGCGCCATCTTGAAATAGAGCTGTCAGTCGCCTTGACAGGGTTGTGGAGGTTACACCGATATACTTTAAATTGCGGTGTTCGCAGTCACCGACTTTGCAAGAATATTTGTACAAGACGTTTGTCTCCCTCCGACAAGTCTTCGCTCGTCAGAGGGAGACAGCTGTTCTTAATGATGTAACTAGTTGTTTTATTGGTCTTGTAGTATATAATTAGATTAAACTTCCTATTAGCATCGGGTGGGGTTAAGTTACGATAGAGAATGGCTTAGAGAAAATGCAAGTTAAGAAAATACAAGATAAAACTAATAACGCTGCCACAGCTTTAGACTTCAATAGAACCTACACATATATATATTTATATATATATATATATATATATATATATATATATATATATATATATATATATATGTGGAAGTATGAATTCGAGCGCGCCTTGTGGTCAACGCTATAAGACTGGGGGACCACCGTCCCCCAGTCTTATAGCGTTGACCAGCGGTCTCGCCGCGGGTTTCTCCCTCGTCAAAACGGCACTTATCAAACTCCCTTCTTTGCATAGTCTGACGCGATGCTATCCCTTGGGACTTGGCTCGTCTGGCGTCCCCCCCTTGCGAGTGCGAGTTAGGAAGTCTTGTCGCTTATATCATGTGTATCTGTATCCCAGTTGAACCGATCTTCGTCGTCGTGATCTCTTGAGTAGATCCTCTGCGTATTACGCCCGGGAAAACTGTCCTGGGCTCGCCTCTTCTCATCCGACATCGTGGAGATTCTACGCCGTCGGTTGGCGAGTCTCTACTGTGGACGCCCCCTCCCTCTCCGGAAGTCGGAGTAATCTCAAACCCGTTGGAGTACCATGAATGCTCCTACTCGGAGTTCGTTCTACGAAGACCTAGCCACTACTGCTCTTCCGCTCCCGTCAATCATCAGAGGTAATCCAGATTCCTACCCTCGTAAGTCATTTCATTCTCTCAAGTACTATGAAGACCTCATAATCGCATAACTAAAAGATTTAGTAATATTATTCCTCTTATTTACACCGTCGAATTAATTAATAATTCCCAGGCCCAACTTCTATTAATTCCTTCCCGCTATAAATTTGATTGTCAAGCTAACCTTTGTGCTAATTTCCTTTATTATTCTTTTCTCCTTATTTAATCATTTATCTTGTATTAAAGCTTATTTTTGTAGAGGTGTTTCCTTAAATAATTTCTGAGTTATCTGGCAAACGAGTTCCTCTTTCGAATAGCCAACCTGTAATTAAATCGCACTCTTGCTTTGTGAGGCCATTGCCTTTCCTTTGCTGCATACCTGCTTGAGTACAGGTCCGAAATTTGCCGTTCTGACTCACTGTATTTTGGGTATACTGTGTCGTTCCTCGACACGCATATATATATATATATATATATATATATATATATATATATACATATATATATATATATATATATATATATATATATATATATATATATATATATATATATATATATATATATAAATATCCCTATATTAAAATCTGGTGTCAGGTTAGTTAGTTAAAATTTTGGTGCCCCAAGAACTGGTAAATTTCGATTCCCCAACACGCATTTTTTATTGACAAGTTTGCTATGTCACTCAGGATTATTTAAAGATTGTAGAACTAATAATCTTTTTCTTCTTTTTTTAATTATTGTATTTGTGGTAGGCCTCTGCTAATCCCGAGCCGGATTAAGAGGGCGAAGATTTTCAATCCGATAGGGACTAAATCTTCTTAGTCAGAGTCATTTAGGTCAATTATTTCTCTGGTGTGCATTTTTCTTTTTGGGGGGTAAATCTCAGTGTGTTAATTTTTGTGGGAGACTACCGTGAGAGCTCCATAACCCTATCGCTTATTCGGGATACATACGAGTGCTAGCCGTGGGCGCAGCGTCAGGATGTCATCGTTCGACAGATACCTTAATTTGGGGCAAATCCTGGGACTAACAGAAGATTGAAAGGGAATGAAGAAGAGAAAGAGATAAAAGAGAGGCTGAAGAAAAAAAGCAGAGAGAAGCATATGAAAGGGAAAGAACCAGACTACACGAGCGAGAGCTTAATAGAGACTACCTTGAGATGCTTTCTGCAAGTTCACATAATGAATGTCCACAAACTCCTTCCGTTAAATTATCAATTTATAAGGATATTGAAGATTTTTTTTGTTTATCTCACACATTCCGAGAAAATATTGGAGGTAAACTCGTGTGATATTAAAGAACATGGAATCTTACACTTACTTCTCCTATTAAATTCCCACCTTCGGGATATTTTCATATCCCTAACCATGAGGCCACCAAAAATTATTCGACCCTTAAGGCCGAATTGTTGGCGGCCATTAATATGAATCCGGATTTTTATCGTGCTAAGTTCCGACAGGCAAGAATTTTGCCTGGTCAGACATATCGTTAGTTTGGTTTCCTCCTTCAGAGAAGCCTAATATTATGGTTAGATTGGGCTAAGATCGGCCGAAACTTTGAGTCTTTGTATGATTTCGTCCTGGGGAATCGGTTGATGGATGCGTTGCCATCTGAATTCCGTTCATTTATAAAGATAGATGAGCGTCTACCTTTGAAGAATTCTTGGAGGATGCAGATGTATACGCGTCTAGCCCTGGCCTGTACCCAAAGAACCCTAAGAAATCTAGTCCACCATCGCCCAAGAACAAAATCCTTCCAAGTTCTCTAACTGTAATTCTCCCCAGTTTGTTAAGGTTAATGGTCCCCTCAAACCCAAAGTTTCTCCTCAAGAGCCGATGGATGTTAAGCCCCTTGTTAATAATTTCCTTCAGGTCTATTACCCCCGGCGGCCTATCGTATGCTTCACATGTAGCGTGGCCGGGAACTTTAAGATTAATTGCCTCCAAAATTCCCAGTTCCGAACGTCTCCACTACAACAAGTACACCAAGTAACTGCCTCGCTCTCTCAGGCCCTTGCTAATCATTCCTCTCCAGCTTCTGTCGCAGCTTATAGCTCCCCGGGGCACCAAGTCAACTTCCTCTTCAACAAAAGCTCACCCGCTGGGCTTAAGGTTCGAAAAGGGATCGGTAAATGGGTACCGTGTATCGACCCTGGTGCGAGATACTGGGTATACCTGTATGGTTGTATCAGCAGAATTGCTCCCACCAGTAGGCTCCGATCATAAGAAGTATGCGGTTGTCCATGATTACTTGGGAGGCGCTAACCAGTTCCATGTAGTTCGCTGCTTCTTAGAGTGCCGAGATATCACCGGATGGGTGGAGGCCGTTGCCGCCCCCATTAGGTTCTGCGCCGTATTATTCGGCTAGAAAACCCAGATTTCCCATAATCCGGTTGCCCAGCCTGTCCTTAAGAGATATCAGGCAATAAAAGAGGTTGAGACCCCAGAACCTCTGGAAACCCCGTATGTCCCTGAATTCGCGCCCCTTCATAACCAAGAATTTGCGAACGAACATAAGAAATGTCCTTCCCTCCAACTTCTTTCGGAAAACGCCCATAAAGACGACCCAGCGTCTGATAGCGGTCCAAGGAAGGTTAGGTGACTCATTAAGAACGACCTTCTTTTTCGCGCGAGTTCATTTGAGAATGGTGCGAACACATATGCCCTTCTTTTCCCTTGCGCTCGCGTTCACGATGTCCTTAAAATTGCCCATGATTGGCTGATGGCTAGCCATTTTAGTCACAATAAAACGGCCCAAAGGATCTTCAAGTATTTCTTCTGGTCCGGCGCTGCCAGGGAGAGAGCCAAATTTTGTAGATCCTGCGACATTTGTCAGAAGACAACAGCCAAAAGACGAGTCACCCCTGTTCCCCTGTAAAAGACACCCATTGTGCCTGAACCCTTCTTTAGGGTGGCCATCGATCGAATTGGCCCAATACATCTCCCTTCAAGCGACGGTCATTCTTATATTCTTACCCTAGTGTACTTCGCTACGAGTTTCCCCGACGCGGTTCCCCTTAAAATGATCGACAGTATAACATGCGCCGAGGCTTTAATCACCATCTTCTCGTGGGTCAGCATCTCCAAAAAAATTCATTCCGATCGAGGCAGACAATTTATATCTGAATTAATGAAATATATGGGAAAACTTCTCTTAATTAAACCCCTTTTACGACTCCCTTTCTCCCTGCTGCTAATGGGGTATGTGAGAAGTTAAACGGTAATGTAAAAACTGTGCTAAAGAAGCGGCGTCACGCTCAGCTTCAAGAGTGACACCGTTATCTTCATAGAGCTTTATTTGCTTGCCGTGAGATCTCTCATAGGACCCTTGGTTTCGCGCCGCTCGATCTCCTTTATGGGCGAAATGTCCGAGGGCCTATGAGCATCTTTAATGAATTGTTCTCCAACCCCCGCCTCAAAGAAGAAGTTAAAAACTCCTATTCTTATGTGCTAGATTTGAGGAATCGCCTCGAAAAATGCGCCGAGATCGCATATAAAAATATAGATCTCAATTTAAGACAAGCCCCGAACGTATTTCGATGTGAAGGCTAAGGATTAGCGCCTTCGACCAGGAGACGAGGTTGTACTTCTTCTTCAGACTGACTCGAACAAGCTCCTCTCCTAATGGAAAGGTCCCTTCCCTGTCTTGGAAGCCCGAGGGTCTGTGAATTATTTAATTCAGAACCCCTCAGTTGATAAACTTTATCACATTAACGTGCTCAAGCGGTACCACCGACGAGCATGTATAAATAATAACATCGCTCTTGATGAAGAGGAGGTATTAGGCACCTCATATCCCCCGGAGCCCCTTAATTTAATACAAACAGTCTATGTTGAATCAGACAAAGAATTTTCTCTACCCGTTCTCCCTGTTTCCCCTGAAGAAGTCTCCCCCGAGTTAGAATTAAACTCCTATTTGGAGACACCACAAAAGGTCCAACTGGCTACTTTATTAGCCGAAGTCGCGAACATAATTTTAGAAATGCCTGGATGTGTTCGTCATTTTACACATGGCATCTCTTTAAACCCCCAAGAACCCGTTCGAACTAAGCCTCATCCCTTGCCCGTCCACCTCTGACCGGCATTTAGTGCATAAGTGGATAATCAGCTAAAGATGGGAATAATCGAGCCTTCCATCTCTGAATACTGCTCTTCCATCGTAATGATCAGGAACCCAGACCAAACCTTTAGAATGTGCGTCGACTTCAGGAAGCTGAACTCTGTGACGATCTTTGACGCAGAACCGATTCCCTTTGTAGACCAGAATTTGCAAATGTTCGAGGAAGCGAAATTCCTCACTGAGATCGACCTCTGTAAGGGGTATTATCAGATTCCTCTTAAAGATAATGTGCGTAAGTATACCGCGTTTCCCACCGAAAAGGGCTTAATGCAGTTTAGGCGCCTTCCTTTTGGTTTAGTTACTGCGTGCAGTAATTACAATCGAATGATGAAAAGGATTCTTGATGGATTACCGAATGTGTCGTTTTATTTCGACAATGTGTACGTTACCACACTTACATGAGATGAGCACATGATTTCCCTCCGTTCGCTCCTCATGAGGTTGCTGGAGCATGGCTTAGCCATCGGGCCCTCTAAGTGCCACTTTGCCTATAGCTTATTCAGGCTTTCATATCAGGGATAACAAAATAGCCCCGCAGAAAGACAAAATTGAAGCCATTGTAAACATGTCCCTTCCCCGTATGAAGAATCAACTTCGTCCTTCTTAAGAAGCCACTTCGTTCTAGCGGCGCTTCGTTTCTAATTTCGCCGCAATAGCTTCCCTTCTGAATGGCCTCCTACGGAAAACATTCCGAGATTCCCTAGTATGGAACCCCAAGGCTTCTGCCCATTTCGAACAACTCAAAGAGAAGCTCAGTTCTGCCCCCATTCTTCGGCGCCCCAACCTTGAAAAACCTTTTGGGATCAGGACTGAGGCGTCCCATGAAGGATAAGGTTGCGTCCTATTGCAATACACGACGATTCAAGTCTTCCTGCTGCATATGCAAGTCGGAAGCTCTCAGGGCGTGAAAAGAACTACGCAACTATAAAACTTGAGGCTCTCGCAATAGTATGGGGGATTCAAAAGTTCAAGATGTATTTACTATGGAAAAAATTCACTAGTAAAATGGATCACATACCGTTAACTGACCTAAAAAATAGTAAAACCCAGAATGGCAGCTTAATGCGCTGAAGTCTAATTTGAATGGTATATCAATTCCGAATATTTTATATCAAGAGTAATGAAAATTGTATGGCTAATTGCCTCAATAAAATCCGATATAAGAATTACTACCTTTCTCTTAAAAATGTAGTCACCCAAGAACAATACCCTTCATTTGTACATGTAAATAAGTAAGAGTTTTTGTACTTTGTATAAATTGCCTGTAATTGTTTTTTGTTGTCGTTATTTTTCTTGTGATAATCATTGTTATTTTCTTTTGTCTGTATGTTTTTAGGTATGTACCTCTGTTAAGTTCCACACCTCATGTGTATCTATTTTATTGTCCTTATAGCCAAATCTAAGACCTTACCAATTAGCATGTATCCCAAAATGTAGCCCATTTCCACCCTTTGGTTTCTCTCTATATTTCTGTGGGGAAAGGCAAAATGGAAAAAAACTCAAGCCTCTACGCGCTTGAAATTCTTTTTTGTCTTGGGAAAGGACGAGATGTGAAAGTATGAATTCGAACGCGCCTTGCGGCTTAAATTCTATCAGGCCTAGGTTGGCGCAAGCTATGTTTGTTTTTATTAATGACCACCGTCATCGACTCTGAGAGCGTTGACCACCCGTCTTTCCGCTGGAGTCTCCCTCGTCAAAACGGCGCTTATCAAACTCTCTTGTTTGCATTGTCTGACGCCATGCTATCCTTTGGAAGTTCGCTCGTGTCGCGTACCACCTTGTCTCCAGATGAACTTCCCTATTTAACAGGAGGTGTATAGTCTTCATCAGAGAGTGCGAGTTAGGAAGTCTTGTCCCCCAGATCAAGTGCATCTGTATCCCAGTCGAACCGATCTTCGTCGTCGTAATCTCTTGAGTAGATCCTCTGCGTAATCCGCTTTGTTCAGAGGAAGATTACCACTACTTTATTACAGCCCGGAAGACTGTCCTGGGCTCGCCTCTTCCATTAATTCCTGCCCGCTATAAATTTGATTGTCAAGCTAATCTTTGTGCTAATTTCCATTATCATTCTTTTCTCCGTATTTAATCATTTATCATGTATTAAAGCTTATTTCTGTAGAGGTGTTTCCTTAAATAATTCCTGAGTTGAATCTGGCAAACTAGTTCCTCTTTCGAATAGCCAACCTAAAATTAAGTCCACTCTTACTTCGGGAGGCCATTGCCTTCCCTTCGCTGCATAGCTGCCTGAGTACATGGCCGAGATTTGCCGGTCTGACTCAATTACGTATGTACCCATATTAAACCGTGGGAGATACTGTGTCGTACCTTGACATATACATGTATATATATATATATATATACATATATATATATATATATATATATATATATATATATATATATATATATATATATATATATATATATATATATATACATATGGTGCGGATTTTCACAAAGAAATGTGTTTTCTGAGAACATATATTTCATTTAGAATGTTTTCTATACACCTATTTGACAAGTATACAAAAACTTTCTTATATAAAATATATCTTCCTACCCCCATAAACACCACTGTTTAAAAACACCGTTGTTTTATTTAGCTCCCATTTATTGGTCCTTCCACTTATTCTTTGGGTTCTTTCTTTCAACTATAAAAATCGTATTAATCCGATGTTGAGATCCTCTGTTGTATATCAATTCAAGTGTACCGGCTGCAATGCCTGCTATGTAGACCAAATTAGCCTACATCTTAAACGGAGGGTCAATAAACATCCTGGATTATCCCATAGAACTTAAAGACCGTTAACTACACTCAAATTCTCCAGCCTCCGGAATCATGCAGAAAATACTGGCCACCTTATTTCATCGGAACAATTTTCCATTTTCTTTGGGGCTCCCTTAGTCCATTAATTAAAAATATTAGAGTCGCTCTATATTTACAAAAAAACACTAAACAAGACTGTGGAGAAATGGCTACATTAAGCCTCCTGGAGGAGTATAGACACATTCAAGCCCCCCCTCCCTTCATGAGGAGAAGCGTGGGAAAGGTAGCCGGCGAAAATGCTTTCCATGTGTGATCGCCTCGCCGCTGTGGGCAGTTGGAGCTAACATATGTTTGAAGGCGACCACCTAAGGTCCTTAAACGACGCTCTAACGATCGTATGACCTACGAGACCCATAAACCCGTGGTTAGGAAAAAAAAAACGGTGCGAGTCAGAAGGCACGCTAAGGAGCGGTGTGGTTACGAGCCTATAATTTGCGAGCTGACTTGGGCATCCCAGTGCCACCTCAGGAATTCTCGCTCTTCCCAGATGCTAACCCACCATTCGCTCCCCCCCTTTTGCAACTGTGGCCTGGTCACTTCCCCCTTTAGATGGGGCGGCAATCCGCCTATAAATAAGCCCCGCAAAGAAAGAGAAGAGGATTATCTGAAGTCGATACGCCAGAGTAGGATTAGGTCGTGAAGATCGATCCATCGGCTAGACAAGAAGATTATTAGAAGTCGATTCGCCAGAAGAAAGATTAATTCGTAAAGATCGACCCTTCAGCCCTACAAGACTATTTCCGTGAGAAACGATAGGATCAGATTGAGAAAATCGATCCCCCCCTTTCAGGGCCGTATTAACCTAAATAGTCAAGTTTTATATCGGTGCCATACCGAAGAAGCCTTTTCCGTCTGCAAAGAAGTCCGACTGAAGAAAAGCAAAGCCGCTCACACTCGAGTGATTCTTACATCGCAAGCACCGTAAGAGTGAGAGGAGAAGAACCCAGCCCCAACGAGCTCCCGTTCTTTAATCACGTTGAAGAATCACCCCCCTCCTCGACGAAATTTCAACCTTCGGCCACCACACTTCAAGGCGAGAGATAAGTCCTCCAGCGACATCCGGCAATCCCTAATACCTACCTGTAAGTTAACAATAACATTTATATCTCTATTGCGATAGTAGAAGTTTAGTACGTCCCACGTTTTAAAGGAGCGTAGAAACCATTATTCTTGAACCTAGGTCATATGTGTTTGTAGATGACAGTACATTAATTTAATGTTTTATGCTAAACAAATAGGGTCGTGATAAAAAAATACTAATTGGCAATTAGTTTGTTTATTGAAAGCCTACTTGTTTATGTTTTGTCATTCAAAATTCTTTGAGGCCAAATATAGAAATGCTTTTACTGTTGGTTTGTAATATTTAATTTAAAATACATGTTTATTTTTTGGTAGATTCTGGTGTTTCCTCTTATCCTTATGTGTTTAAAAATAGCTCTTCCTTAAGGACTAAACCACAAAAATAGCACTCTTAGAACAAAGCCTACTTCATCATAGAAGTAACTCACGCCCCTTAAAGCATACCGTTACTAAGAGGGTGTCAAAGCGTAAAGTGATCAAAGCCAAGGGTCATTCTACGACATATTATAAAAGTGGTGTCAGGTCTAGAGGTTTTATATTAGAAAGAACCCAGCAGTGGCTATTTAAGGAAGAGCTAACACATAAAAGGAACACCAGGAATAATAGAATATTTGACGAATGGGAAATTGGTAAAGTTAGAGGTGGATACCATCTAAAGGTAATTGTTAGGCCAAGTGGTAAGTTTCGGTGGTGGAGTAGGTCAGGCTTGATTAAAAACAAGGTAGATGACTGACATAAGCGCGATGGCATTGTTTGACCTTTATCGGAAGCAAGGTCAAAGCCTCGGACTACAAGGAACCGAGCTGAGTTCGTTTATTCAGGAGAAAGAGAGAAACGAAAGAGAGTTTATTCAGGAGAAAGAGAGAAACGAAAGAGAAGAAAGAAGAGAAAAGACGAAAATGGAAGCTGATGAAAGAGAGAAGATAAGGGCCCACGAAAGAGCTCTTAGTAAAGACCAGTTAGAGGTGCAGTCAGTGTCATCTAAAACAGGAGTATCACCAGCGGCCAGCATGAAACTCCCGGAGTACAAGGACGAAGAAGATTTATGCTCATATCTCTCCCATTTTGAGAAAATATTTGAAGTCAATAATTGGGACCTAGAAGAAGATGGGGTCGCCAGACTGTTACCGCTACTCAATCGTAGGATGAGAGAGATATTCGTATCTTTACCCTCAGAAGCGACTGTGGACTATTCCACTCTCAAAGCCGAACTTCTCTCAGCTACAAACCTTAACCCGGAAGAATATAGGATGAAGTTCAGGCAGTCTCGTATAAGACCTGGACAAACGTACAAACATTTTGGCTTTGAGCTTCGTCGAAGCCTACAGTTTTGGATGGAGTCAGAAGGGGTAGAGAACGAAGTCGCTGCGGTCGTCGACTTCATGCTTAGAGATCAGTTACTAAGTACCCTACCCCAGGAAATCCGTGCATTCGTTAAGGACCGAAAAGCTTCTACCTTCAACGAGTGTCTGGACGAGGCTGACCTCCACGCGGTAAATCATCGGTTATATCCTAGGGAGTACAAGAAAGAGAAGGCTCCCTCCCCAAAGAAAAATGGGCCGCCACCCAGGCATTTACAGAAGAAGCCCTTTAAGTTCGCAGCAGCAAAAGGAACTTATAAACCAAATTTTGGAGGAAAAAAAAATCAAAAAGAAGTTAGGATTCCACAAGGATCATACCCTAATACCGGCACGTATCCCAGGAAGCCCGTCACTTGTTATACCTGCGGGATAATAGGTCACCTGAGTTTCCAGTGCCCACAGAACTCCCGACTGAGGGAGACCTCGAGACAACAGGTGCAAAACCTGACTGCCGCGATCCCAGCAGGACAAGCTGATTCGTCCTACGTCCCCGCGCCAACATCCGAAGGGCCCCAGCAACAGGTAAACTTTCTATTCAACAAAAGTTCGCCAGGCGGCCTACAATTTGAAGAGGGCACTGTTAATGGGTGCCGAGTATCCACTTTAGTCAGAGACACCGGGTGCACGTGCATAGTGGTATCCGACAAGTTGCTGCCCCCAGTAAACCCTGCCCATAAGAAATTCGCAATCGTCCACGACTTTTTAGGACGCGACAATCGATTCCCCGTCGTGAGATGTCATATACAATGCAGATATTTCACCGGTTGGACGGACGTGGTAGTAGCCCCGATTAAGTTCTGCGCAGTACTAATCGGACAAAACCCCCTAATTCCCCAGCAAGAAGTGGCCCAACCAGTAGTCACCCGGGCACAAGAAGCCCAGAGGAAAGAGCAACCTGCTAAGTTGACCCCGAGGATTACCCTCGAAGACAATGGGTTCAAATTGACTTCCTTCGCCAGTGCTCAGAAGGAATGCCTCACTCTTAAACCTCTATGGGAGAAAGCTATTAAAGGTGAAATTCTCCAAGTGAAAGGAAAGAAGCCGATCCAGTATATCGTAGAAGACTCACTTCTCTACCGTACTATCAGCGAGGAGGATAAGGAGAACAAGAAAGCACTGTGTGTACCTCAAGAATACACGCAAAGAATTTTGAATACCGCGCATGATGGAATATTAGCCGGACACTTTGGGCACAACAAAACGGCGCAGCAGATATTCCGACACTTTTATTGGCCCCAGGCCGCAAAGGAAATTGTGGCCTATTGCCGATCATGCGACGTGTGTCAGAAGGATCCCTCCAGAGGACGGGTACCTCCCGCTCCCTTACAAAAGGTGCCCGTTATAACCGAACCATTCTTTCGAGTGGCAATTGATTTGGTGGGACCAATTCACCCCCCTTCAAGTGGAGGACACTCCTACATCCTCACTCTAGTGGATTGTGCCACCCGGTTCCCAGATGCCGTGGCCCTACGGAAGATTGACACTATTTCCTGCGCGGAAGCATTAATTTCAATTTTTGCACGAGTAGGCCTGCCTAAAGAAATTCTATCTGATAGAGGGCGCCAATTCACCTCAGAATTGATGGAATATTTTAACAAACTTCTGTTAGTCAAGCCAATTTTTACGAGTCCATTTCATCCAGCCGCTAACGGAATCTGCGAGAAATTAAACGGGACTCTCAAAAATATATTGAAGAAGTTGTGTCAAAACAACCCTACACAGTGGCACAGATTCCCGCCTGCTGCCCTTTTCGCCTGCCGAGAAATACCTCATCGGACGTTGGGATTCTCGCCCTTTGAGCTATTATACGGGAGAAATGTGCGAGGTCCTATGAGTATTCTTAAGGAATTATTTTCCAACGCGAAGCTCGAGCAAGAAATCAAATCGTCTTACGCCTACGTGATGGATATACGCGAGCGCCTAGAATACTGCTCTGGCTTAGCTCGAGAGAACGCCGAGAAAAATTTAACCAAATACCGGGACTATTTCGATATGAAAGCAAAGGCTCGAAAATTAAAGGCAGGAGATGAAGTCTTATTATTACTCCCGACCGAAAATAATAAGTTATGGGCCCAGTGGAAGGGACCGTTTGAAGTAATCGAGGCACGGGGTCCAGTCGATTACTTGATAGATACCCCAACAGGGCGAAGAACCTATCACATAAACATGCTAAAAAAATATCACCGCCGCGCGTGCATAAAGAATATTACCCTTCTAGACGAAGAAGAACCGATGGATGCCGTTTACCCGGGTACGCCCCTGCAAGTCATACACACCGTGTGTGTGGAACAAGACGAGGAATACGAACTTCCCTCGCTCTCACCTACCCCGGAAGACCCTCGGGTGGATTTAAAGATAAATCCCCACTTAGAAATTCAACAAAAAGCGGAAATGTTGAACTTGCTCATGGAATTCCCAGAAGTCATTTCTGAAAACCCTGGATGTGCCAAGGATTTTATCCATGAAATAAAACTAAAAACTAATTCAGTGGTTCGGAGCAAACCATATCCTTTACCAATCCACCTACGAGAAGCCTTCAATAAGGAAGTCCGGAATTTACTAAAATTGGGAATTTTAGAGCCATCGGAGTCCGATTATTGCTCCCCCATAGTAATGGTTAAGAAACCTGATCAATCATTTCGGATGTGCGTGGACTTCCGAAAATTGAATTCAGTGACCGTTTTCGACGCCGAGCCCATCCCACTAATAGATCAAAATCTCCATTTATTTGAAGACGCTAAATTCATCACCGAATTGGATTTATGTAAAGCGTACTATCAAATACCTCTCGCTAAGGAGTCCAAAAAACTGACGGCTTTTGCGACCGAGAGAGGTCTGTTACAGTTTACCAGGCTACCCTTCGGACTACTTACAGCCGGTAGCAATTATAATAGGATGATGAGGCGAATTATCGCTGGACTAAGCGACGTGTCGTTTTACTTCGACAACGTGTACGTAGCTACCCGTACATGGGAGTCACACTTACACGCCCTACGCTCATTGCTGGAGAAATTGAAGGAGCAAGGTCTAACCGCCGGGCCGACCAAGTGTTATTTTGCCTACGAATCCATTGACTACCTGGGATTCAAAATAGGACAAAAACACTTGACTACCCAGCAAGAAAAAGTGGACGCCATAGTCAAGATGCCCCGGCCGAAAACAAAGAAACAACTCCGATCGTTTATGGGAGCGGCCTCGTTCTATAGGCGTTTTGTACCACACTTCGCTTCCATTGCGGCCCCACTGAATGATTTGTTAAAAAAGACAGCGTCAGACCCTGTCACGTGGAACCCCCATGCAATAACTCAGTTGGAGATTCTAAAAGGAAAACTCGTAACTGCGCCCATTCTTCGCTTACCAAATCCCAACAAGATCTTCGGTCTTCGCACGGACGCTAGTCGGGACGGGCTAGGCGGAGTATTGCTTCAATACGAAGATGACGAAACAGCCTATCCCATAGCTTATGTCAGTAGGAAACTGTTGAGTAGAGAAAAAGCCTACGCTACTATCGAAATCGAAGCTTTGGCCATAATATGGTCCATAGGTAAATTCAAATATTATCTAATAGGGCGCGAGTTCAAGTTGGAATGCGACCATAAACCGTTGTCATACTTAGGTAAAAATAAGTGTAAGAATGGAAGACTCCTGAGATGGAGTTTACTCTTGATGGAGTACCAGTACTCCATTCACTACATAAAAGGGTCCAACAATTGTATGGCCGACTCGTTAAGTCGGAACCCTGTCGACGAGTAAGGAGCAGCCCAACTATTGTATTATAGCAAAGTTAAGTGTAAATCAGTAGAATTCTAAGTAAGTAGGGGTGAGTAACCCGAGTGGTAGGTAAGAAAATCCTAAGATGGCACAGTAATATAGGAATTAATGTAAGGTCAGGTGAAATGTTATCGAGGCATTCCCGAGTGAACTAGAATTTATTGTATAATATAATGTTCCGTAAGTTACCCATGTATATTATTGTAAGCGTCGGATTGGAACCCCCATCCCTCCCGTTATTTTCTTAAGAATGGAGGTAGATGTGGAGAAATGGCTACATTAAGCCTCCTGGAGGAGTATAGACACATTCAAGCCCCCCCTCCCTTCATGAGGAGAAGCGTGGGAAAGGTAGCCGGCGAAAATGCTTTCCATGTGTGATCGCCTCGCCGCTGTGGGCAGTTGGAGCTAACATATGTTTGAAGGCGACCACCTAAGGTCCTTAAACGACGCTCTAACGATCGTATGACCTACGAGACCCATAAACCCGTGGTTAGGAAAAAAAAAACGGTGCGAGTCAGAAGGCACGCTAAGGAGCGGTGTGGTTACGAGCCTATAATTTGCGAGCTGACTTGGGCATCCCAGTGCCACCTCAGGAATTCTCGCTCTTCCCAGATGCTAACCCACCATTCGCTCCCCCCCTTTTGCATCTGTGGCCTGGTCACTTCCCCCTTTAGATGGGGCGGCAATCCGCCTATAAATAAGCCCCGCAAAGAAAGAGAAGAGGATTATCTGAAGTCGATACGCCAGAGTAGGATTAGGTCGTGAAGATCGATCCATCGGCTAGACAAGAAGATTATTAGAAGTCGATTCGCCAGAAGAAAGATTAATTCGTAAAGATCGACCCTTCAGCCCTACAAGACTATTTCCGTGAGAAACGATAGGATCAGATTGAGAAAATCGATCCCCCCCTTTCAGGGCCGTATTAACCTAAATAGTCAAGTTTTATATCGGTGCCATACCGAAGAAGCCTTTTCCGTCTGCAAAGAAGTCCGACTGAAGAAAAGCAAAGCCGCTCACACTCGAGTGATTCTTACATCGCAAGCACCGTAAGAGTGAGAGGAGAAGAACCCAGCCCCAACGAGCTCCCGTTCTTTAATCACGTTGAAGAATCACCCCCCTCCTCGACGAAATTTCAACCTTCGGCCACCACACTTCAAGGCGAGAGATAAGTCCTCCAGCGACATCCGGCAATCCCTAATACCTACCTGTAAGTTAACAATAACATTTATATCTCTATTGCGATAGTAGAAGTTTAGTACGTCCCCCGTTTTAAAGGAGCGTAGAAACCATTATTCTTGAACCTAGGTCATATGTGTTTGTAGATGACAGTACATTAATTTAATGTTTTATGCTAAACAAATAGGGTCGTGATAAAAAAATACTAATTGGCAATTAGTTTGTTTATTGAAAGCCTACTTGTTTATGTTTTGTCATTCAAAATTCTTTGAGGCCAAATATAGAAATGCTTTTACTGTTGGTTTGTAATATTTAATTTAAAATACATGTTTATTTTTTGGTAGATTCTGGTGTTTCCTCTTATCCTTATGTGTTTAAAAATAGCTCTTCCTTAAGGACTAAACCACAAAAATAGCACTCTTAGAACAAAGCCTACTTCATCATAGAAGTAACTCACGCCCCTTAAAGCATACCGTTACTAAGAGGGTGTCAAAGCGTAAAGTGATCAAAGCCAAGGGTCATTCTACGACAAAGACTGATTCTTCCTTTCCCCTACGTATCTCATAACTCTACAACCTACCAACTTAATTTCATGCTCTTTTATCGTTCAATATTTCATTTTTGGCAAGGAACGACTATCTGCATAAAGTAATTGTATTTATTTATTTTTTTGCATCATTCAAGCTTTCGGTTCTTTTTAATTTTATACTTTATCATATTTTAACTTTAGTCTCGCTTCTTTGGCTTTACTTGATGCCCTTTTAAACTTGTTTGTTTTAGTATTTTTATTATTCATATTTGTTTTTTTGTTAACGTACGTCCCTAAATTGAGTAGTTTCTTTGACTTTAATGGAATCACTGTTTTAAATAAATCAACAAAGAAAGAAACAGTCCCTTCATTGGAATTCGGCTAAATTTATTTATAAATCTGATGACTTTGCTCAAAGAAATATTGTCGAATGCTTATTTATTATTTCCTCGTCTAATTTTAATATATTTCCCGGTCTCTTTAAACTAGACATTGTTATTAAAAGGCTTATTTATAACGAAATTGTCCATTTTAAATCTTATTCCTTTTATTTATTAATTTAGTTATGTTTCTCTCGTTTATTTTTATGTATTCACAATTATGTGTGTATGTATTTAGTTTAGTGACCTAAATGTCTACATTTTGTGCTCACAGTTGGAATTTCCGGAAATAGACCTTATCTATTTGGTTTTATACTTCATATCCGTTTCTACTAATATTTTTCTATTTTTTGTCTTTTCGTTGGACATGGGCAGGGCATTATTCTGTTGTTTCTCTATATACCAGCTTTTTAAAATATTTCGTTATTCCTTGAGAATGAACTGAACAAGTTCGAAAGTACTTGGAATCCGCCTTTGATTTTCCTGTGCGATTTTTTTTGCATATATATATATATATATATATATATATATATATATATATATATATATATATATATATATATATATATATATAATTAGGTAAAAAGCCATGTTGTATGCAGGTTCTATTGAAGTCCACAGCTGTGGCAGCGTTATTATTTTAACTTGTATCTTCTTAATATTTCTTACAAGTTTTTGAACGCTGTCTTCGAGGCGAGAAAAAACATACGCGAATGACATTCTTTATTCCTAGATGGCTTTCTATCATGTTAAGTCATCTTCAGGAAATGAACAGAAATGTAATTATTTAAAAATTGCTACATTATATATAGTATTTCTACGTGAACATAAGTATTACAAAAATTGGCCAATCATAGCGCGGGAAATTTTTAAGGGGAAACTAAGTGCTACAAGAAACATAAAATTGGAAGCTTCAGCATCGATAACCAAACCCCAGACCAGGCGGCACCGCCGGGTGGAAGTAGTTGATTCGATCACCACCCATCATTAAGTCCGCCACATTCACCCGTCTGAGGGGCCTCCCCGGGTCCACCCATCATTCATCCATCCCATCCTGCAGTTCATATTCGCTGAAGCTCTCTTGCAGTGGAGAGGGGAGGGTGGTCCCCCCACATAAAGAACTCTAAAAAATACTAGAATTCGACAAGAAAGAAGAATCACTTGAAATAAATTATCAAAAGTAAAATCATCAGCAAGAGGATAAGAAGAAATTCAACCCAGGGGGTCATCCCCCCGAGGGAAAAAATAAAGCCTAACGGAACCACTCAGATCCCGCTGCGCACCATCGGTGGAAGCAGCAGGCCCAGGCGAGAGAAAGTGTTTGAAGTGGTCTTCGGGATACTGAGGATCGTTATGCAAGAAAGAAAAAGATGTGGAGAGTATAACGAAGGAATAGACAGTAGAGACACTATGCAAAATAGGTCTCCAACCAGCAATCCCGCCGCAAATACAGACGCACAGGAGCGTCGTATGCAGGAGATTAGATCCTTGGATTGGACAACACTCCAATGAGCAAATAAAGGAGGAACTCGCGAGAAACCAACCATGGGCCAAGGTTTCAGAAAATATCGAATTCTGAAACGAAAAAGAGAATATCGATGGCTCAAAAGGTAAAAGAAAAAGGACTCCTGTTATTTAATGCCAACATCAGCGAAGAGCAGATAGAAAAGGAAGAATTTACTCCCATACAATTCTGCTTCTGCTGTTAAAAGATAGAGAGCCACGTGACAAAAGATTGCCCCGAACCTCAGGAGATCTACTCAAGGTGCAGTGAAGCGGGGCACCACTGGAAGAATTGTAGCAGTCCGAGGGAGAAGTATATCAACTGCTGTCAAGGCCACCTCTCCATGGCAATGGCCTGCCCTCTAAAAAACGAACTGATAAAGAAAAACTCCAACAAAAGAAAGAAGAGCAGACCAGAAAACAAAACACAACGTACGTTCAAGCAGAGAATGCAGTCCTTACGGAAACGGAGGCTAAGAAAAGTTAGTTAAGGCTAGAAATTGAAAATTCTACCAAAATCCAGACATGCATCTTGTATGCACATGTCAGAAATCTTACAAACCTGTGAACCTTTGCAAAGGAGCTCAATCAGATGCTCGCCTTAAACGGGATGAGCGAGATGATGTTCCCTGATAATCCACCATCAAGGGACGTACTCTAACTGCAAATGGTCCCCAAAGAAATGATGGGTAAAAGCCCGGAGACAGAAAAAAAAATAATAGAGAGGTCAGGCGGTCAGAGAGAGAGGCGGCCACTAAGGCAGCTTAGACAATAACACAGTGTGTGGAAAGAGAAACTGAGTCCTCTGATACCACGACACCTCGGACTTAGAGGGCTCTGTATGTGAGGTGAAACCCCAAAAGGGAAAAGAAAAAATAATAATAAAATCGATGTTGACAGAGTAAACCTTAACATCTACGCCACGGAGCAGTTCCCCTTCCTGAAGGACTGGGACACGAATAAAATCTGTGGGGGGATAAAAAAGAAGTTCTACAAATGGAGACTTCGACGTTCAATGCGACGAAAAAGCGGTTGGGGAGGCATTGTTTAACCAAAACATTGCCTTCCACCGAGAAACATTTGTGGAACTGTCCCCAGCACAATACAAGAAGAAAAGGAACGAGAAACGCAAGTCGACAACCCGTAAACACTAAGACATCCACCTAAGCCAGAACAACAGGTTAAGGATCTTGACCTTCAACGTGAATGGATGGGAGGGGAAAGCCACGGCATACGGAAACATATTCTGTGTGCTTCAGAAGGAATCTCTTGTTCAGACACCTTCCGGATATGGACGAGTCCTTTGTGGTGGTAGAGCTGCAACTCTAGTGGGCAAGCTCATAATCGCGGTGGCATATCAATCCCCTCGACGAAGATACCTACCTCTCACAAGCTTCTACACCCTGTTTGGCCACGGCAGAATGGTATTCTTTGGGGGCGACCTCAATGCCAGATCCCGAACAACTGGCTATGGTAACACAAATAAAAGAGGCCATAACTTGGAAATGATTATGTGAAGGAAAAACATTCAGCGGATAGGTCCGGACTCTCCGACCTATATCACCGTTCGGTCAGCAACAAAGCCCGATATAATCGTGACATGCGATGGCTTTCCCTTCAATTACCGTAGTGACCCAGGCCCAACAGTCCCCAACGACAACATAGCGATCTTGACGACCATTTTTCTCTCGATAATCCAGCTTCCAACCCCTCTCCGCAAAAGCTACGCTTCGGCTAACTGGGAAAGTTACAAGGAAATCCTTGCTAGATTTAATCCAGCGAATCTAGACGATGCAAGGTTAAAAAGGAACGACGAGGAGCTGAAGAAGATAACTGCCCACATCTTCGAGGCCGATCGCGACAGTTTACTGATGAAAAAGTACGAAACTCTTCCGCAACCCAGCTGGACCGAGAAAATGAGAGAGAGCGCTAGAGTGCACAAGGAGGTGTATGAAGAAATCAGGAGAAACGGTACAAATCAGGAAAGAGCTCGCTGCTACGATGCCTGAGTGAATATCTAAAGCAGGCCATTAACCAGCAACAGCCTGAGATCTGTGACAGCCTGATTGAAAATGTAGACAGCAAGGTGAGACCCGATAGGTTCTGGAGACTTATGAACAAGTTAAAAGGTATTACAAGTAGAGAAAGACCCGCATTAAGGAAGGCAATGACTACTTGGAAGACCCGGCGGTTTTGAAAGAGAGATTCCGCACATTCTGGCAAAATGTTTTCACGATAACACCAGAAGAAAATGCGAAATTCGACCAGAAATTTGAGGGCAACTGATTGAAGATCTTATCAGATTGTGCATCGCACGCTCCTACTTGCCTATGTGGATCAAGAGAGGGTTTTAGCCGACAATGTCCGACCAACTACACCTGAATATGTCATGGCAGTCATAACAACCTTTAAACAAAAGGCACCAAGCTGGATGGGCATCATCCAAAATAACCTGGTACATGCCCCCAGCGGATCATTCAGGGAATCGCGAACATCTACAATGCTTCCCTGAATACGGGCTACTTCCCCGACTGTTTCAAGATGGCTAAAATCATCTTTATATCTAAAGGGAGGAAGCCAGATCAACTTGTGGACTACAGGCCAATATCTCTCCTTGCGATTATAGGCAAAGACTACGAAAAAGCTTCTAGCCAACAGGTACAAGACTAGCTGACCGAGCTGGAAGCTTACAGCCCTCAGCAACACGGGTTGAGCAAAAGAAGGAGGACTGACACAACCCTTGCTCTTCTCACCGAAAAGCTTGCCCGCTGTAAAGCTGAGAGGAAATACGTAGACGTGGTGGTGCGAGATGTACAAAAGGCCTTCGATAAGGTTTAACTAAGATGTCTACAATACAAGATCTTAGTCCTCCAGCTGAATCCAATCCTGGAAAGGGTTCTCTGTGACTATATCGTGCACAGAAAATCCCAAATCTTGATCGAGGACTACAGAGGACCCGAGTACGAACTTGGGCGGGTGTTCCACAAGGTGGCTGTCTGAGTCCGCTGTTGTACCTTGTGTACACACTGGACTTACCTGATCTAGTGGGGGAGGACGTGATGTACCTGCAGTTTGCAGACGACATCATACAGATCATCTCCAGTTACTACAACCATGCTGGATTTTAAACAAGGCAGGCAGCCATTGAAATCGATAACATCAGTCGATCCGAACGAAAGTGGAAACTCAAGTCCAACCGCCGAAAGTTCCAGATTCTTCCAATAAACCGCCAAAAACGTGTTGATGTCTTAGTGGACGGCGAAGTATACCCGTACGGAAATGAAGGGAAATTCCTAGGGCTGCACTTACCATCAAAAGGTTACAAAGTGCACATTAACAGCAGAATTTCCCTATCCAAAATACAGCTCGGAAAACTGTATAGATTTGAAAGCCTCAGCTTAAAAAATATTAAAAAGCTATACACTGCTCTGGTACGCTCAACCTTAGTGTACCAGGCAGTGGTCATGCAGGCTGCAAGTAACACCTCTCTCAGCAAATGCAGAGACTGCAGAACAAAGCAACCCTGCTTATAGCTGGAGCACAAAGTAGGAACCATATTCAACAAACAGATCTTCACGCAAGAGCAGGTCTGAATCCACTGAATATGGAACTCCAAAGGCTAGGGAGAAAGACCTGGGACAAGATTGAAGCTGAGATACTCTCGAACTTGAACCTCGACCTAGGCATTCCGAGAGCAGTTAGGGGATGCGCCACCAGGCAAGCCTTATTCCCAAGCGAAATAAACTGCTCCCGAGAAAAGCAAATTGGAATATATACATAAAAAAGAACAACAGAACCATCTAATTAAAATTCAAGAAAGAGAGGCAAAGTGCCCCCAACTTAAACAAAACAAATGAAAATGAAATGATAACCTAAACACCGGAAAAATAAGAATTATAAATTGGTATTTAAAAAACAAAGAAATTATGTATAGCAAACAAAAAACTTGAAAGGTTTGAATGCCACCACGGAGGAAAGATAAAAATTTATTTATTTAATTCAAAAAAAGTATATATATATATATATATATATATATATATATTTATATAGGTGTATATCTGTGAGAAGTAGATATATATTTATATATATAGATATGTAAAAAAAAAAAAAAAATAAAAAAAAATAAATGGAAGGAAGTGAAGACAAGAAAGAGTCAAGAAAAAAATCTAAGAGATGCCCTCTACACCAGGGCAAAACTCAACTTCTTTTTACCTTTATATTCCTACCACACATTTCCTTTCTTATTACATCAATTCAAGTTCTGACTATTTTTCGCACCAAAATATATATATACAAGAAAAAAACAAAATTGTTAACTTTCATCATAAAATTTAAACCATCCTCAGAACATATTAAAATGCTAAGTCTGAGTCCAGCCATATTCAGGGTGTTCAGCCAAATTTTGACAGTTTGCATAACAGAAAACCTCCCCGGAATAACTCAAGCAAAAAAAATGAATATGCATTTAAAAATTTAAAAAATATCAGCTAGATTATGGCTGGCAAATAACAGTTCATTCAATGGAGCCGCCCTCAGCTTCCACCCCTTCATCAAGACGGCTCCGTCAGATGTACGAGTATCATGTGATGTAAAATGTAATAAATGCAAATATGCAATGCAATGAAAGTCTTAGGAAAGAGAAACAAATATTGCATTTTATGAAGAAATTTCTGTGTAAATGGGGGCTAAATAGACATAGTCAATCTACCATCAATAATAGTAATAATCCGAAAGATATATATTAATGTTGCTAATAACAGAATAATAGTTGATAATATCAATACTAATAGAAATTTTAATAAAGAAATATAATAATGATATGCTCTATCTAAATGGTTAACGACGTCCCTTCCCTCTCTGGTATGATGCATCACAGATTCCCATATAATAGTTCTAACTTCAGAGAAAAACTTATGCAATCCCTTACTCTTCAAACTTCACCCTTGTTAGCTTCGGTATTTGTTCCCTTTTTAATAAGTTTCAGGTCGATGATTTGTTTCGATTTCTTAAAAATTGATTGTGTAATCTTAAATAACTCTGCCCCTAATATAACTTTAGAACTGGTTTCACTCCCTTGCTTATTTCCCTATTTTTTAGTTTCGATACATCAATGATATTGTATGCATATAGACAATTTACACCTGTTTTAACAAACCTAACTTGCTTGTACCTTCTATAAGAAACTGTGATGCTTGTTACTACCCGCAGAACTTGTATTTACCCTTTCTTTGTATGTGAAATGGATGATTAATGAGTCGCAAAATTGTAAGCGGGTAAGAAGATATGGTAAAAAAAATCATTTGGAGGTTCCTAGTTTAGGGAGATTTTGGTGAAATTGAGTCACTGTGGCTGGTAGCTTACCGATAGAGCATCTGACCGGCAATCAGCAGACTCAGGTTCGAGCCCCGGCTAGGAAATTCAAAAATTTTTCCATGACGTTATTTCTGTCTTCTCAGTATAAATTGACTTCATTGTGCCGTCCTTTGCTCTCTTTGATCCTTTTGTTCCTCCATTGTACCTTTCTCTTGCCTTTAAAAAAACTCCTGTGCCTTGTCTCAGTGCTCATTAGCGTCAAATTTCTATCTCTCTTGTACTATATTGATATATGTTCCGAAATACAAGGTTTCTACACCTTTTTTTCTGTCTTCCGAAGGGTTTGGAAAGGCAGAAATCAAATATGACAAAGCCCTGTGGTGCTTGTTACCACGCAGAACTTGTATTTGCTCTGTCCCTCTCTCTCTCTCTTTCTCTTTCTTTGTCTCCCTCTCTTTCTCTTTCTTTGTCTCTCTCTACCTCCCTTTCTCTCTCTCTCTCTCTCTCTCTCTCTCTCTCTCTCTCTCTCTCTCTCTCTCTTTCTCTCTTTCTCTCTGTCTATATATATATACACTGTGCGTGTAAGATATATTACAACTTAAAATATTTGAAAAGAAATTATAACCATCAAACTCAAACACTAAACTAAACGCAACAGTACGATATTTTACAGGTGAAATGGAAAAAAAGAGAAAATTGCTTACATATACAATAGAGTAAAAAAAGACAACCGACACTTAAAATTGCCTTATATGGTTAGATCACAATGACAAGTGAAAACGAGAAGAATTATAATATTGATTACAGCTATCTTGGTTGTTACGTTATAAACAATGGAAAGGATTACCTCTCATTATCTAAATTTATATTTTCGTATTTAATACAGAGAGATTCTCCTCGAAGACTTCCACATTAGACATCCTCTCTGAAGGGACTAGATGATCAATCCCCGTGGTCATGTCTTGAAGGACCTAATCGAAGAGCTGGAGATCAGTGAACTAATTGTGAATTAATTCACTTATCAGTGTCCAAGTACCATTTCATTTTCTTGCATCGATCTCTCTAATTCTCTTTAAACGCACATCCTAAATTTGGGTGGGGGTTGCCAAGGACCTCCGTACTAGAGATAACTTTTTAATTCATTGATCCTCTCTTCGACAAATAACGCTTAATAAACCACTTTGGCTATTACTTTAAGCTGGCTTGGTGTTTCCCATCCGAGGAAATGATTTACTTCTCTATCTTGGTCGAGAACTTTAGGTCGGTTGATGAATTCTTCTCAGGTACCGTCTGGCTGTTTGCACGCCTTTGGCTTGCCTGGAGGGCGGTCAGTGTGAGCCGGCCACATTCCAAGAACGTTGTTGGTTTACTGAAAGACACCGATTAGAATACACCCTCAGAGGCGGGGAACCCTCCAACTAACTTTTCACACTAAACGAAATTGCCAATCTCCCAAGCCATATCCTGTATGCTATGCTGATTGATATCCTATTTCAACAAGATCTGGATGGAGGGTAACATCCCAAAATGCTGTTGAAGAAATACCGTTATAAATTTTTATAAAACGAGGAGAACTCACTTAACCCCTGCTGATTTAAGTCCAATTTCTCTAAACTTCTAGATTTACAAAACGAATGAGATATTAGTTAAAGTTAGGTTAGCTTATTGCCGTTTTCGCAGTATCCACTCCACTTTAGATATATTTCGGAGCCAAGAAAAGGCTATAGAGAGGCCTTAGTTTGTGAAGAGAGTTAACTCCGCTGTTTTTTTAGGTGAATAAGGCCTCTGATAATGTAAGCTAATAAGGTATTATTAAAAGGAAACTATGGGTCACACACAAATACTTCAGTGTTCTTATATCATCTATTCCAGTAAACACGGTTGTAGATCTCTCGACCAAATAGAACAGGAAGAGGGCTCACCGCAGGAATGATTTCTCAATGTAATTCACTCGAGTGTGAATTGCGTGAGATGGACTCGATTTACTAGTCCTGGCTATGTTTAGCGATTGATACCTTCCAACCGTCCTCTATTGAGAACCTTTTGGTTGATGTCGGGGAGATTCCCTTGCTGTGCGTGGTACACAATGTATTATGTTCCTAAATGCGCTGGCTTGGAGTCTCTCTTATTAGCTAATGGCTCTCAACGCATTCGTGGCAGATCTCGACACTACCTATACCACCGAGAGACGCCAATTATAACTGATGATTAGGGGATTTATGGCTAGAAAACTCCTTCAACTCAAAGTACTCTCGGGAACGGAATAACATCTGGTTCTTCCTAAGATACCACTGTAAACGCTACCACCTTTGACTATTTGTTTCCACGCCTTTTCTTCCAAAGCTTATACAAAAAAGAGAGTTCCTTTCGCCATTTTTGGCACATATCTTGTGGCTTGCTTGAGTCGTGCCATTGTACACGGATAGCTCCAAATAGGAAGAGGGTGTCAGTTTCCGTATCTGATTAGTTTTTAATCAGCGAGATTCTACCAGGCGCTGCGTTTATCTTCATGGCTGGCTGTAGCAATACGGCGGATAAAAGTTCAAGCCCGGTTCAAAGAAAAGATCTTGATTTTTAGCGACTCACAAAGTTCCTTAGGGGGCTCAGAGGATTGAAGTATCTGCACCTACTTGTTGAAGTTTCGTTACGCTACACCTGCGGCGAGCCTGGCGATACCGAGATTATATTTTGCTGTGTTTCTGGACATATAGGGGAATGTCGGGAATGAGCGCGCTGATGAGAGCAATAATTTTATCTTTCGTTACACTTCTCTCAAATTATTTGGCGCGAAAACTAGAAATGCTATTTTAGAAGACATTATTCTTATCTTTCATTTTGTTAATGATTTTAGTTCTTTTAACTCTTAGTGAAAGTTATTCTTTTCTAACTTATCGAATGAAAAATTTTAATTCGTCCATTTTCATGTCTTAATCTGAGTTCTGTTGGAATATTCTTCTTATGTCCGAAATTTGATATAATGCTGTGTTAGAGTCAAAGTATGAGACGATCTTTGTTAACACATCGAAAATACCGCTGTGTTAATTGACCGATGGCAAATTAAATCAGTCATAGCAACGTCCTTGCCGTCCTTATGAGGAAGTAAGACTCATTTGTTTTCTACCAGGCTTAAACTCTTTCGTACATCTCTCTTTTACTCGAGTACCTACTGCACAGGAGCTTATCTAACCAATAAGTAAAAAAAGCAATCAAGTCCCAGTAGTTGGACCATCTTTGCTACTCTCATCTATTACATTAGTGGGGACTCAGTTTTGAAGAAAGAATAAAAAAAGGCTGCCCATAAATTAAGTAAAGGTACACCTTCCGCAGGAGACAACGGCTACCGGACTCCAGGTACTACAGTGAGGGGAAATTACCTGCAGATTCCTTTGAGTTGCATCTTATATTAATCCATTTCTAGTACTGCACTACATAAGTATCCATTACAACCAAGTAGGCCATTAAGTAAAACAGAGTTCATGTAATAGTTCCAGTTATTTTACCAGGAATCAAACATGTGCACTTTACTGCATAGGCATATGATTTTTACTAGACCTAATATTCCTGGATGTGAAAGTATATTAATACTTCGAAGAGACTTATGGGGATTCTTTATCACAAAATATAAGTATTTTAAAGATCAAAGATTCTTAATTTAGATAAATAATTGGAGATATCTGAGAGTAACTTATTTTATATATTTACTATATCTATCTTCTTTAGGTGCTCACAAAATATAATTTTACTTAATAGTATTTGTTTTATATCAGTTTTCTAGGGAATTAAAATATGAAAGAGGTGCAGCACAGAGAAATCGTGCTACATCGCGAGAAGAAACTGTCAAAAAGTCAAAATTAATTTTCGATTTTCTAACTAGCCATCAACGCTAATGAGAATCAGACAATATATACGTTCAGCTTGAATGAGAACCAGCTACAATAAGAGTTTGGCGACCCATTCATATTTTGCTTGAAGAAACTTGTGCTGAAAGCTAGTCATTGAGGATCGCTACCTCCTTTAGCTATTTTCTGCGTTACGGGTAAAGGAATTCGAATGAGAAAGGTTTCAGGCAGTTTTGCAGATCGAAGTCTGAGTCCTGTGCCATCATTAAGGAGGATCCTGGTTGGCTTGTTGTGTAAGCTCCTCAGACCACGACCCTTTATCCGGCAATCTCTTATTGCAGTCGTTTGGAAGATTGTATAGCTATCCTCTAGCCACACATTTTACGTTCATTATCTAGTACTGCAATCGAAACTTCAGAGTTGGTAATCGAATTTCTAATGCTTAACAATATAGAAGCGCTAGAAAGCAGAATTTTGCACCTGACCTCTTTAGAAATAGCTTAACTCGGTATGCCGACAGAATCCAATGATAAAATGTGATATCGATGCTTTTACAGATGCAGCTCCTTTTCTCATTATCATCAGCTTCAGTTGACCTGTTTAGTCTATAATTTTATTAATTTTATATTAAGAAGACCTGAAATATGTCCCCTCGAACTCTTTTTTTTTAAACGTATGTAGATTTAGACTCCTAAGCCTTTCACCATATGGTACTCGTAAGTTCCATAACCCCAAAATCGTCTAAGTCATCCTTTTCTGCACTGATTCAATCAGACTAATATCTATTCTATAATACGGTGACCAAAATTGCACCCATAGGCAAGCTGAGACCAACTAATTACACATATAGTTCCAGGCTGACATTAATTCCCTTATTTCTCCTCCTCTTCCCAATAAACTCTAATGCCCTATTAGCTCCATTCCGAGGAATTTAGCACTTCTTTCTAGGCCAAGGGTCTGAACTTACAAGGACTCCTAAGTCTCTTTCGCATTCCAAACTTCCTAAAATTCTGTCATTCAATTTATAATTATTCAAAGGACTAAACTAACTCATATAAAATACATTATAATTACATATGTTAAATTCCATTCGCCATTATTCCGCCCATTGGAATAATTTGGCCAATTCTTCTTGTAATACTTCATCATCGGAGTCATACCTTATAATCCTATCAACTTAGTTTCATCAAAGTTCCTCAGGTCGCTACCTATACCTATGCGGAGCTCATTTATATAAACCAAGAACAGCAATTGCCCCTACACCGACCCCTGAGGAACACCGATGGTAACATTCATCCACTCATATTTACTTCCATAACTACTAACTGTTATATTTCACTATACTACCACTGAATCCACTTTAAAATCCGTCCATCGATCCTATGCGATTCAAGGAAGCAGATTGCAACTCTTGACAATCCACAAATTTGATCTATACAATACCAATTTTTTTTTAATTATTCATTCAAGAGGACCAAATAATGCCCAGTTCCCATGTAAATCTGCCGGTGCAAATACAAGCAGAATAATATTTTTAATGTTGACTTCCTTTTTAAAATATTGATAGAAAATTTTATTTCATGATATCCAAAAGATGTATTTATTGACTTTTATGCTTAGGGAAATAAATCGATTTAAGTTACAAGTCAATATAAATCAAAATAAGTCAAAAGTCAAAAAGAGTATTTATATTTATAATGTATTAAACACTCACATTGTGATGTAGTTTTTACTTCGGTGAACATTAGCAATTACATTCGCTTAACTCAGTGCCCCAAAGTTAGCAGGGCCTAGAAAGTCTAAACGTATACAAATGGTAAGTTGACACAAAAGACTGCTCTGGTTGCCTTAGCAAGTCTGACTCCCGCTTTGACAGCATTTTCGGATTTTTACATAAAGTGAATTTTTAGCGAGAAAGTGTACAGAGTGACTCGTCTTGTTCATAGTAGCACGATCGTTCGTTCGTTCATAAGTGGAGCACTGGCCTTCTTCGTTGAAGACGGTACGGGACGAATCTTCACTCCTACGTGGAAATTTTTTCTGAGGTAAATTGGTTATTTTTCTTTGTACTTAGACATTGACCCTCTGATCTCCCCCACCTTTTTCTGTCTCACCACCTTTTCTACACAAGTGTTTTTCTCTGTTTTTCCATGATTTGTAACCATCCAGTGAGCGGTGGGATGTGTGAAAAATGAAGGAGACCCTTCGAATTACTCTTCAGGTCCTTTCGGAGGGCCCGAAACCTGCCCGTGTTAAAGTCTTTGAACAGATTTACGGAAACAAAGATTGCACTGGTACGACTTATCGACATCCAAAATGGATACTCTGCCATTAGTGAGAGGGAGGACGACTGTGAAGCCTTAACCTCAAGCAAGGCAGTTGAATGCCTAAAGACCATAAACCTGAAACCCCACACACCCCCACAAATAAAAACTCACCATAGTGTCGTCTGTAGGCGCCTCGACTCCTGGGTCGGGAGCAACTCGTCAGAGGACATCAAAGACGAACTCGAAAGGAACCACCCTTGGGCAAAACTTGCAGAGGTAATAAAATTCAAAACCTACTCGCACGTATTCAAGGTTGTGTTAGAGGATACGGCGATGTCAAAAAAAACTAAGGATCTCGAATTACTTTTATTTAGTGTGAGAATCTGCCCAGAGCAGATTGAAAGGATAGAGTTTGTCGACTTGCAAATGTGCTTTTGGTGCTACAAGTACGGCAAACACACCAATCCAAGCTGCCCTGAAAATAAAGAACTCACTCTTTGCTCTAGCTGTGCAGGTCTCAACCATTTTTGGCGCGACTGCAAGAGTACCTCATAAAAGTGTTTGAACTGTGAAGGCCCCCACCGGACTATGTCCATGGCATGCCCGATCAGAAAAACTGAAATCCAGAAAAAAAAACCAGCTACGACGCGAGACGGAGGAAAAGAAGGTAAATTCGACCTACGCAAAAGTTGCCAAAGCCGCGATTGCCAAGACGAACAACCGGAAAACTTTTCTCTACATCGAAAACGAACACTCCACCAAAATTATGTGCTGCATTTATTATGCACACATAGCCAACATCACTCGCCCTGGAACATTCGCAACCGAGGTCAACCGTATGCTCGTAAAGAACGGCTTACAGGAGATGTGGTTCCCCGACAATCCTCCGTTAGAGGAGGTTATGCGTATAAGCGTAGCCCCTCAGTGCTCGAAACACTGACAAAAGGTACCCACCGCCCAAAACACAGCCACCACACGCGACCCACGCCTAAACAAAAATAAACAAACTTCCCAAACAGAAAAACCAGCGCCGCTTACACCCAAAAAAATTGACACGAATACACCCAAAACTCACACCAAGTCACCGAACAAGGAAGCAGTGCGACCAAAAGAGACCAGGTCTCCGAGATCGAGAAAAATTTCAAAGACACGTGGTCCCAGATCAACTTCCTCATCTCGAGGCAGAGAGACCCAACTTAAATACCATTCGAGAGTATTTAATCTTAAACTATATAACCCCGAATTGGCCCCCTTCCCAACCGAAATCGATTCCCACGAAGTATCTGAGGGTCTTAGGACCGGAAGATACAAGTGTGAATGCTCTGATGAGGTTCCGGAACGGGAAGTTGAGGAGGCTCTCTCACGAAACATGGTAAAATTGACCACCGACTGCTTTCACACAATCACGGACACCGAATACAGGAAAAAACGAAACGGCAGGGAGCGCAACCCGCCCAGTACACCACATGGGGCTAAAGTGGATCACGAATAAGCATCCATTTTAATCCCACGCATAAAAAGACCCAAACGTTACACAAAATGACTAATAGACTAACGATAATACAGATGAATGCCGATGGATGGGACGGAAAAGGTTCCATCTATGGCAATATCTTGCGACAGAATGACCCTGACATCATACTTATTAACGAACACGGAATGATCGCTCATAAAGAGATTAAAATATTTCAATACGACGTCATTAGTAAAAATCATAGCCAGGAATGGTATGACGGCTGCGCAATAGCCGTCAAAAAAGGACTAAAATATAAAAGACTACCCAACTTAGATGAATCTTACCTCGCCATTGAGGTAGGCACTACGCTGGGGGGTCTGGTCGTGGCCACGAGGTATCAACCCCCAAGACACGGCTATGTACCCTTGCACAACCTCCTACAGATCTTCAGCCATAAGAGAAACGTAATCTTTGATGGAGATCTAAATGCAAGATGTGCAGCATCGGGGTATACCTCCTACAACAATGCAGGTAAAAACATCGAAGTATTACTAGACAGACAATACGTGACAAGGATCGGACCAGAATTCCCGACATATACATATTACAGGAAATACAGCAACGAAACCTAATATTGTGTTATCTAGTATCAGGTTTCCCTACAACTACTACATTGAACTGGACCCCATAATTCTGAGTGACCACCAGGCTGTTAAACTTACTGTAGGTGTAAATCCCATCCAAATTGCAATCCCAAGACGCAAAAGCTACAAGCAGGCAAACTGGGAAAGCAACCGAAATTATATTCTAAATTATATCCCTGACTCTTTACTTGATGCCAATTGAGAAGAGATAAATAAAAAGCTGGATAAAATCACTGACCTCCTAATTAAAGCCGATGAAAATAGTGTTCCCCATATTAAGTATAAACCCCCCTAGCTCCCTATTGGACCCCTCCCATGAAAGCCCTGGCCCAGGAATATAGGGACCTGTCCAATGTAGTAGCGCTGACAGGCCTCAACCACAATGCCCACAGAAGACTAAGATAAATTAAAGACGAACTCCAGACACTAATTACGGACCAACAGATACTCACATGGGACATACTAATAGAAAGACTCGACATTGAAAGAGACTCACACACCTTCTTGCAAACCGGTAAACGGTTAAAAGGAAGAGCTCCGCAAAAAAGAATAACGCTTAGAAACGACGGTATAGAAATCGATGAGCCTGAAGAGATTGAGGAAATTTTTAGGATTTTCTGGTCCCCAATCTTTACAATCACCCCAGAAGAAAATGACAACTACGACCTCGAATTCGAGACTGACATAATCGAACAACTAAACACACAAATACACAGAACCTCCCCTTATCATTGTGTATCGCAGGAAAGAGTGGTGGAGGGCTATGGGAGTAAAATAACTGCCCAAGAGCTCTCCGTTGCACTAAAATCTTTTCGTCAAAGAGCACCGGGTACCACGGGACTGACCCGGGAAAATTTCATCAAGGCCCCGCCTAATGTTCTGAGTGGGCTTCTTAACATCATGAATGCCGCTCTAAACACGAGCTACTTTCATGATCAGTGGAAGGTGGCCAAGATGATCTTTATTCCCAAATCAGGAAAGCTCCCTGACTGCCCTGCCAGCTTTCGGCCGATATCTCTCTTAGAATTTGCTGGCAAAGTCTTTGAGAAGATATTAACCAACAGAGTCAACTCTTTTCTCGACGAAGCCAATCTGAAAAACGAGCAACAGCACGGCCTCATAATGAAAAGAGGTACTGATACGGCTCTAGTCGTTATCACAAAAAAACTCGCCCAAATCAAGGCAGACAAAAGGCATGCCGACCTGGTGCTCCGAGATGTCAAAAAAGTTTTTGATAAGGTTTGAAAGAGAGGTCGACAATTTAAGATCCTTGAAATAGTCCTCGACCCCATTCTTGAGAGGATACTTTGCGATTACAAAATGGAGAGGAGAGCTTACATACACATCAGAGGATACAAAGGCCATGAATTCGAGCTCGAATCAGGGGTTTCACAAGGGGGATGTCTCAGTCCCCTTTTATACAACATATACACACGTGACTTACCACAACCTCTTTCCGAAGGTACGATATACGTTCAGTTCGCTAACGATATATCGCAAATTTGTACAGCCGCTTACGTTCACAGGGAATTTATGGCGATAAATATGGCTAGGGAGATTTCCAACATCAACTCTTTCGAGAGGAAATGGAAGATATCGACCAATGCCCCAAAATTCAAAATAATTCCCATGTTTCGCAAGACTTTTAACGATATACGAGTAGAAGGGGTGAGAATCCCCTACTGCCCTGAAGGGACGGTTCTGGGGCTCAAAATCACCACAGGTGGCTACAAGAGTCATATCGGGCAGACAGTCACGAATAGCAAGAGAGATTTGAGGGAGTTTTATAGGTTCATTGACCTAACTCGCTTAAATAAACTCAAGATATTCAATGCGTGCATTCACCCCAGAGTCTTGTACCCCGAAGTGCCGTTGAATGCGTGCACCAAGACCCACATTGCAAAACTACAAGTCATCCAGAATAAGGCGATTTTACTCATTACAAACGCCCGAAGAAGAGAACACAAAAAACAGAGGGAGCTCCACGACTCGGTTGGATTATCTCTAATCAACGTGTTGCTCCACGAGAGAGCTAAGACGATATGGCAAGCCATTGGTGTACGCTTGAGCCCTGTATTCTCTCGTACACACCTAGACATCGAAGCCGACAGACAAATAAGACCTTTTAAAAGTAGTAAATTACAGTCTGACGGTGACGTGACTCCCCAATACACACTACGGAATCGACAATAGACGAGACTCAACCAGTGTAATGCGCAAGTTCTTTTAGTTAAAATTTAACTTCACTATTAAACCAAAATTCACTCAGATAATAAAATTATTGTTTAAAATCAACCTAACATTTTAGGAAAAATATAAATTTTTTCAACATTTTTTCAAAGGCCCAAAGCGGGATTTAAAAACCCCGTCTCAAATAAAGGCTTGAATGCCACAAATGAATCATCATCAAGATGAAACCCTTAATTAAATTAACAAAGTTTATTTGATTAAATAAACTATAAAATTTATAGTTTATAAATAAAAACAAAACTAACATAAACAGAGCTACCCTTTCACCAGGGATCTTTTATTCTGTCTTCTACACATCATCTATTCTTTAAACTCACTCCTTAACCACTTTACTCTCTTACTATTTTCTTTCTAATTCTACCTATATTTCATCTCTTATTATGTCCAATGTCCAATGGCAAGTTGACACAAAACCTATTTCGAGGTTGCCCATGTCAGAACTGAGCCATGTAATTGGAACTAGTCTATAACAATAGGAAAGTTCAAATTAATTATGTTATTTCAAATCAATTTGGGTGTTTCATTTACAGAACTCGAGTATATTTATGAAATGCATTGTATTGTTCGAAATTTCTTATTTGTTATTTGTAGAGTAAAATTGAACGTGAAGTCGATTTCAAACTGTCTGTAATCCAATAGCGTTGGTTAATATGAATCCTTTTATTTTCAGTTTATAGCGTAGTATAACGTGCAATTTACCCGTTTACTTTAGGTATATAATGAATGGAAGGCAAGAGTGGAGAAAAGGTATGTTAACTTTTGCGACCAAACCAACTTTCCTCTCACGAGTAGTTCTCTAGTAGATACTTCGAACAGGTTATGTAAAGACCAACTGAAAGCAAATAAAAGGAAAAAGGCAAATTGTAAATGAGATTAAGAATTGAGGAGAAAAGGCTAATTTTTGCCCATGGTTAGAAAAGCCTCCCAAAATAAGTACATATATACGAGTATATGTTGCAACGTCAAAGAAGGGCGATTGATTGAAAAAGGGAAGTATAAATTGGGTTTTGACGACAAAGTCTTCCATAGAGCACAACTATCAAACGACAGTGAGAAAATTTGTCATGTCATACTAATGCAGGGATCAAAAGGGATCGTAATGGACAGAGATAAGAGCTTTTTTTCATTTCATTTGACTCCATCTGTTATCTCTTCCCTAAGAGATATTATCTATCTTTTACCCAATTCAGTTGAGTTACTCTAATGTGAGCACCTCACTAAGGGACCTACTTCGCTGCACGATGGGAGCCTTAGCATCAATTGGCCTCTATTTAATTAAACTAAAGTTCAATCATCTTCAATTCTCCTATCTTTACATCCACTTTTCAGTTAATTCTCGTCTTTACTTTTAAATACACCCACTTTAAAAAAAGTGGGGAAAGTCATATCGAAAATTAATTTTTGAAATCGAGGTAAACAAAATACATTTTGTGATCTCTTCAGAGTCAAAGTTGGTATCAAAATTTAGCTTGTATTTTTTCATGGTCTGACATTTTACCATTTACTTTGCTAAATAATATTATTGCATATTTTGTAACAATATTACATAAAGTAAGTGTTACTTTGCGTTATTGTTATTGCTAAAGGTCCTTATATATCGTGAGATGTAATATGGAAAGAAGAAGCATAAAAATAGACTCAAATGTGTCCTGAGCATTCAAGTTATTTCCATCCTATGTCTCCCATTTCTCAAATGATGTTTTCCCGTGCCTTTGTCATATCGAAGAAACGCTATTCCCCGTTATGTCTTTATTCCTATCTTTATTCTTTCGCTTTATATCATCCTTTATTCATTATGTGGAGATGGCAGAGGTGCCATTGAGGAAAACAGTTTATGCGATACAAGGGAAAGAATCCTTTGCGGGAGTTTCTTCTTCGTCTCATAAAAGTGCGTCGCTCTTCTCGGCGCCCTCTTCGTGCCCATAGGAGGCGCCAAATGGGCATGGGGTGGGTAAAGAAAAGGGGAACAATGAAGTAGAGTTTATTAATAAACTGAATGGCAATTGCGTTTGGGAGGAAAATCTGTCCTCATTCAATTCCTGTCCCTTGGCGATTCGAGAGATATTTTCCCCTCATTTTGACGTTAGTTAAGAACCGTTTAAATAAAAGTGCTGATTCATTCCTGCCCTCGTTAGTGTGCGCCTACCCTTAATAAATAGAAAAATGGTGGCACTTTTTGTTTCATCCAGACTTATACATTTTAACCTTTGCCTTCGTTCGAGTGAAGCCGAGCCCTCCCTCCCCCCCCCACCACACACACATTTCCCCAAGAAGGGTTCAGTCTTTGTTCTTTCCAGTTCTTTTGCTCTTAATTCAAACTTGTTCCTATTTTTATTATTTATTGGTATTTATTCATCCTTTTGAGCACCGAATGCTTTTTCCAGACACATGGGAGTCCATGTTGCAGCTAACATCTTGAGCTTACTCTCCTTGCCCAGAATCCAAGTAAGGAACTGCCATGTGTGCCATGCCCAACCTTGCCTCAGCTGATATGTATTAGAGAATGGCGTGCCCTCCTGGCCCTTCAACTTCTCCACTTTCTTCGAAGTTCGAACATTCCAAACTTTGCCCTCATTGGTCTCGCACTTTATGCTGGAGGCGAGAGAATCCCGGCGCCATATCATTCTCTCCCTACCCCAACGCACGCATTTTTTTAATTATTACTATTACAAAATATTTATGTTAGAAAAATAAAAAGGTTCCTAACTGAATCAAAACGATCAATGTGTCCTTTGTTGATAGTGTCTTAACGAGTGTAACAGGACATTTGAAATACCCGTTTCTTGATATTTTAGAATTATTAAAATACATTAAAATCTCAACCACTCCTATTCAGGTCCCCATTCCAAAATGAAAAACTGGGATACTTATAAACAACTCGAAAATTACATTCCTGACCCCTTAATTGAAGCAAATTTAGAAGAGATCGACGAGGAGTTGGACAAAATAACTGAACACTTAGTAAAACCCATAAGGAAGCCATTCCCCAAGTTAAATTTAAAACTTTCCCTGCCCCTTCTTGCACCCCTAGAATAAAGTTTTTTGAGAGGGAGTACGGGGAACGGATCAATGAAGTAAACCTAACTGGCCCCAACATAACTACGCAAAGATGAACACGACAGATACGCGACGAATTAATGACACTTATTAGGAACCACGAGAATGTAATTTGTGACAATTTAATAGACGGACTGAATTTAGAAAACAACCCACGTACATTCTGTCATACAGTAAAAAGACTAAGAGAAGGACAGCTACAAACGACCATAAAACTTACACGAGACAATACAAAAATAACGTACCCCGAAGAAATTGAAGAAGAATTCAGATTCTTCTGCGCATCTAGATTTAAGATATACCCAGAAGAGAATAATAACTTTGATTTAGACATTGAAGATGGGACTATTAACGAACTGAATGACCAGATGCACATAACCTATCCTTACCATTAAGTATCGCAGGGAAGAAACTATGGAGGGATTTAGTAGTAGAATTACTGCCAAGGAACACTCGGAAACCTTAAAATCCTTTTGTCAACTAGCACCTGGGCGTACAGGACTGACACGGGAAAATTTTATAAGAGCCCCACCAAACATCCTTCTGGGGCTTATGAATATCATGAATGCATGCCTGAACGTGGGCTACTTCTCTGATCACTGGAAAGTAGCAAGAATTATATTGATTCCTAAAGGTGGTAAGCCACCGGACAGTCCAGCTAACTACAGGCCTATATCTCTCTGAGAAGTCTTTGAGAAGATATTGGCCAACAGGATGAATACGTTTTTTAAAAGTAACAACTTACACAACAACCAACAACACGGCTTCCGGAGGAAGCGAGCAAAGAACATAGCGCGAGCCGTGATCACTTAGAAGTTAGGAAAAGTAAAAGCAGAAAGACGCCACGCAAATCTGGTACTTTGTGACGTCAATTTGGCCTTTAACAAAGTATAAAGGAGATGCCTGAAATACAAAATCTTAAAACTGGACCTCGACCCCATACTTGACAGAATTATATGCGATTAAGTAATGGAGAGAAAAACGTTCGTGAACATTAAGGGATTCAATGGCCTGACACCACCGACCTTCCCCAACCTCTGACTGAAGGCCTGTTATACGTTCAATTTGCGGAAGCTATTACGATCATAAATACGACATCTTGTCGAAATGTTAATTATATGGCACAGAGTACGGCGGTAGAAATCTAAAAAATCATATCTTTCTAGAGAAGATGGGAGATATCTACCAATGCCCCAAAGTTCCAAATAATTCCACTCTTCCGTTGGATCTTCGCAGAAATCCATATCAGGGTTGTACGCATCCCATACCGAACGGAGGGTGGTGTTCTGGGACTCCGGATTATGATAGTTGAATATGGATGACATTTAGATAGAGCTACAGTAAATGCACGGAGGGACTTGGGTGAAGTTTTCCGATTCTTAAACCTGAGTACCTCTAACAAACTGAAGATGTATAACACATACACTTGCTCAAAACTCCTATACCTCCCAGTCCCTATGAACGCGAGTCCCAAGATCCAAGTCCTCAAACTGCAAAGGGTTTAAATTAAGGCTGTCTTAATTATAACGATAGCCCAAAGGAGAAAGCTGAGAAGGCAGATTAAGCGAAAAGGTGAACCGGGGTTGACCACCATAAACGTGGATCTTTACCGAAGAGCAAATAAGATCTGGGAAGCTGTACACGGCGCCTCCCTCCCGAGTTTGTACTCGGGCACATAGACTGACGTTGAAAAGGCTAAATCTTTTAGAATCAGCAGACTACTTATTGACAATGACGTAGACCCACTGTTTACTTAGATTTAGCAATATCCAAAACATAACAAAGCCAAACACACTACCATTTCCCTTCAAAATTAAACAAATTTAGCACGATTAACTCGCCAAATATTTTTTTTTCAAATAAACAAAATAAAACAAAAACAAACAAACAATGCAAAATCAGGGCGTAAAAAAAAACACATAAAACAAAAATTTCCCCACCAAGCAGTAGGGACCAAAAACCACTCTGCTATAAAGGCTTGAATGCCTTCGGGGGGAGTTCAAGACAGTTACGAGCCCTTTTGCTTCATGTCGTCCAAAGTATTCATTTTTGATTATACATTTCCCACATTTTCAAATGTCCCTAACTTCACCAATTTCTGTACAATTCCCGCTTCACTATCTTTGTGCCCATAATGCCCGTGTTGGTCTTCGCCCAGCCAAAATTCGAGGCTCTGCGCATCTCACTGACTCTGGATGGAGCGGTTAATTAGAAACTGACCAAAGTTTTGTCAAATGTTGACCTCGAATGTAAATACCGATGCCCAAATCCTCTTTGAAATGGTCGTACCCTTTAAGCCATGATCGAATGAAATACATAGGACGAGCGAGAGGTGAAGAGGTGGACGTGTACGCATAGACTCCCGTGTAGGTATAAATGAGAAAGGGTAAGAGTGCAAACGAATCTGACTTAGTGTTCACAAAGGTTTCACCTGTGTACAGGTGAGTGCTTGTCCTTTTTCTATTACCTCTTTTTCATTTCCACCTTTCCCCTATTTCTTATTCCCCCCCCTTAGATGCTTGAAACCTTTGTTCAAATCTGGTCATGTGACACGCATTTTCTGTTGTTTCTCCACACCTCATTACTTACTTAATTACACCCTTTTCTTTTGGTTCACACCACTAACAAAGAAATTTAGGCGGGGGAGGGGGTTGTACTTAGTATTATTTCGTCATTGTGAGAAAAGGCGCCTTGTCTGATACCTCTAAGTTTAGGGTGAGAGGGGTAGAGTTACATTTAATATTCAATTAATTAAACTATATATGTTTAAGGTTATTCAAACGGTTATATTTTGGTTTTGTCTATAGTCTTCTGAATGGGCCACCTAGCTTATCTAGCTTCTCGGCATACCAACTCAGATTTAGCCATCCACCTCCTATGGTTCAGCGGGTAGGGATTAGTGACCAAAAAACAGGAACCTAGCGATTACAAAGGCAATCATAGTAAAGTGAAATGTCCTAAAGGGAACCAAGTTATGAAATCTGACGAGTCGTGCAAGTCTTTTTGTGGCGGGCTGGAAACCGACACGTGGGCCGCCCATGTGGTACTAAAAAAAAAATGAATGCACTTTTGGGGCTAATTTGATTGCGTCTACCATCATTTATTGAGGCAGGCTCTTACTACACTCTTTTTCAGTATCCTTATATGCTTATTCTCTTTGTTCTGCCATTCATTTCATCTCGTGGCCGAAATCACCTTTCTTCAATTGCCTGAAATTATCTTCTACTTGTCGATGGGCAATAATAGTCATAAAAGCACCAATCCTATTTCTCTTCTCCATTTATTCTGCGACCACAACTGGTGTTCCCTATTTATTCCAATACAAAGATACGATAACGAAATGGGGTGTGAGATAAGCATAATAATTGGTACAAAAAAGAAGAACAAATGAAAATAATAAAGGCACGGGGGACACAAAGAAAAGAAAAAGCCAAAAGATATGACATACACTATTCTTACACCGGGTCACTGCTTCAGGGGCTCTAGGTGGAGTGGGGGGGGTTAAGGTGGTTAAAATATATGTAAAACCATTGAGTGCAACTCCGGCAGAAAGATGTACGCAAAAAAGTGGTGAATTGGGAAAAAGGAAAATGTGGAAAATATTCGCAGTTCCTCTTTTTGCAGGCATTGTGGCGTTGGGGCCACAAAGGGAGGCTGTCTCCTAGATGTCAGCTGCAGTATGGTTCCCATGTCATACCAAACAGCCATATGCGGGCAGGGGAGAGGGAGGTCATTAAATAAGCAGATCAGCGATAATAACAGGATGTTGCATCCTGGTGCTGCTTCCCTGGTGGCACCCACTCTTTGGGGCAGTGGCTCCTAGAAGAAAGGAATTGAGAGGATATATGCGGTACTAAAAGGGAAATCAGACCTTCGACGACCATCATTCATCGTGTCCCTGAATTGCTGTAATCTGGTTGCTCACTTTTCACAGTGGGTGTTCATCGCTCCGCGTCGGGAACAAGTTCGTAAATTTGAATGAGTTGGTTCCTTGTACGAACTTTTTCATCCTTGATCATCATACACCTCAACGGTCACTCGCATATTTTTTGGGCTCGTTAGCATTTTTCTTCATTTCCCCTTCATTCTCCTCCTTTCTGTGGATGCTCTTTTCGGTTACATTACTTTCTTTTCTATTCTTGATAATTATTTAAATTACTTCTTAGGATTCAATATCGTCTGTGAAGAACGGAAATTTCGAACCAATTTGTCCTGCTTAAGGACACAAGAAGATGATCCTGAGAGACTGGGGAGATCGACTCTGAAAGGCAGTCAGGGAAGGGTAAACGTATCTCAGCTAGCTCTCTTATTCAATATAATCTTTATATTTGTCCTATTTCCCGTAGTACTTATCAATAAAATAGAATTTATAAGTTTGAAACATAGTTAACAGCGTGTATTACACAAAATACGTGTACATGTTAATTTATATTTAGGTAAAACGTGTTGGAATCAGTGTTTTTCTGTTTTTGAAGTCATATTTGTGTACAAATAGGCGGAGAAAGTTCAACCAGGCTACTAAGCAGCCATCTTTCTTTACATTCGAAAGCATAGTAAAAGGTTAATTTATTTTCTCGAATTTAATTATTTTGTGATATGATATTGTTTGGATGGCAAGAGTATAGCTCTAAATGCTTGAAGTCTGTATGCATTAACATAACATTGAAATAAAGGATGAAAAGCCACTATGGCTTATCAAAGCCATTAAACTCCGGGATTCTGAAAACCTATATTCACAATATAGGGTAAAATTCTAGAAAAAAAAAGAAAATCTAGAATGTGAGGGTCAATCAATAATGCACAGGATGGGCTTAGAACAGGTATATCAACTATAACAAAGTTACTAGAAATTTTATATTGCCTAGTAAAACAATTATGTAGATAAGGAACAGAATGAAGATGTAATTTATTTGTATTTTAGCAACGCCCTTTACAAGACTAAAAATTGAAGAATAGCTTACAATTTTAAAAGGCTTAGGCCATGCGAAAATATTAAAATAGGATAGCGGAATGGCTGAATGATTGGATGCAGAGGGTGGTATAATATAGGGTAAAGTTACAATCTAGGGATACTATTACGGGAGTGACACAGGTATCAGTTATGTGCTTAGTCAGTATTATTTTCAAAATAATTAATTGTTGTCTGGGAGGCCGTTAGTAAAATGTGTCCCATTTTGCTGATGATACCAAATTGGCAGAGGGGTTAAAGGAAATTGAAGAGCACTTTAAAGTGCAGAGTTATTTATATAAATTAGTATCCTAGAATCATAAGTGGCAGAAATAGTCTGTTCTATTTGTCTTAGCACGTCAAATTCCTATTTTCTTTCATGAAGATCTTCCTTGTGCCTTACTTAATATGTATTGGCTGATATTTATACGTTAGTACCGCGCGTTTAAGTGTATCCTATTGGATAAGTTTTTAGCAGTGTTATAAAGAAATTCATTCATGAATTTTGCCTTTAAATTTATTGAAATCTTCACTCGCTTTCGTGCGCCCATGGCGAGGAATGAACTTGCCCCCCCCCCCCCCCCCGCTCTCTTCCTCCTCCCCGCTCTTCATCGCGTCTCCTTGGTCGGACAATTGCCTGTTGGGCATTAAATTAGAGCCCTAAACGGAAGGAAAACTGTCTTGTGAAAGACTATATATTTTGGGGATTCAAAAACCCTATTGTATTAAACCTGGTGATAGTTTTCTTTTTTAAACTACATACACGAACACTTACAAACACACACACACACACACTCCGTTGGGAATTTCCTTTTGATTTTTAGCTCTTCCAGTCTTATATGAGAGGATCGAAGGGTGAATGAGGGAGGCCCGGAGGATTCCGCTGAAGACCCTCCTTGATGGCTCCAAGCCTGATCGAGAGAGGATCTTCGCTAAAATTTATGGGGAATTGCGAATTGCACTGGTAAGACTTATCGATACACACAACAGGTACGCGGCTATTTGCTCAAAGGAAAATGACTACAAAACACTCACCTTACCCCAAGCAACAGAATGCCTAAAAACGCTAAATCTAAAACCGTACACATCAACACAAATTAGGACACACCGAAGTGTTATCCTTCTTCGCCTCGATCCATGGGTTGAGGGGCACTCCGTGCAAGAATTCATACGGAGGTGGAAAAAAACACACCGAGGCAAAGGTTTCAGAGGTTCTTAAATTCAAGGACTATATGCATGTATTTAAAATAGTGTTTTGCAACACGGCAACACGTCTCTGCCCTGAGCAGATCGAACGAGAGGAGTTTATAGACCTTCAGATGTGCTTCAAGTGCTACAAGTGAAAGGAGCGCACCACGACAAACTGCCCCAGGGAGAATGTGCTTCTATGTTCTATCTGTTCTTCAGACTCACATTCGTGGAGAATTTGCAACAACACCTCCATGATGTGCCTGAACTGCGCGGGAACGCACAAGACATTATCAATGGCCTGTCCAGTCAAGAAATATTTAATTAAGAAAAAATCAAATAACAAAAAACAGGCTGAGGAAGAAAGGGCAGATGATACCTACGCCAAGGCTGCTAAAGCTGCCGTGGCGAAAGCTCGAGAAACAAAAACATATCTGCATGTCGAGAATGAAAGCTCGACCAAATTATGGGTTGCATTTATTATGCTCAATTTGCAAATCTCTTCTCTCTGGGATGCTTTGCAGAAGAGCTTAATAGAATGCTGACAAATAATAAGATGCAGAAAATGTAGTTGCCCCAGAACCCACAGTCTGAGGAAATTCTTAAGATTAGTCTCGAATCCCAGTGCGAGACTACTTGCCAGAAACTTCCCATCTACAGCAACACCCCAGCTCTCTACACGGATCCTAGGATCCATGCTCAGGCAGCAAAGGATATAAAAACATTTACTCAGAATCAAAACAAACCACAAATTACTGAACGAGCAGAAGGATAGTGAAGTTACGTTGACTGAGACTGCGAAACCCGAGGAGAGAGCACGATCGTCCCGCTTACGAAAAACCTCACAGCCTCAAAGATGTCCGAGGTCTTCCTCTTCTTGTAAGAGGGAATCTAGGTAGGCTTACCATTCAGGGAAAATTTACTTGAAGGTATTCGCTGCTGAAAGGTTCTCCTTGGCTAAGGAGATGGATGTCATTAATGTATTCGAAGGAATATTATCCGGAAGATACAAATGGGAATTCACCTCGGACGACTGCAGCGAATACAAGTCAAGGAGGCTTTACTCCAAGGCTTAATAAAACTGGCACCCGAAACCTTTACTATTCTAACGGAGGGTGAATACAGGAAAAACAATCACGCTAGCAATCACTCCCCAAGGACCTAAGCTCATAAGAGAATAAGTCCAAAAAACAACAGGAACACACACAGGAATCTATAGTGAACATGACAATGGAGACATTACAAATACTACATTTTAAGTCAGACAGTTGGACGACCCAAAAAATATTATATGGTAACGTAATACGACAATGTGCCCGTGACCTTATATTTATCTCAGAACATGAGATAAATGACACAGACAGGATAAAGATTTTCCCCTACGAAGTCTTAACCAAAAATTACAGTGGAGAACGTTTCGACGGATGCGCAATATCTGTGAAAAAGAGGTCTTGACTTCAGATCAATAAGTGGACTCGATGAATTATACCTCGCTGTGGAGATCCGTGCGGCAGTGGGCCCCCTAGTCCTGTTAACAAGGTACCATCACCTAAGGAGAGGCTACTTGACTCTTCACAACTTTCTGCAACTTTGTGGTCACGGCAGAACTGTTCTTTTTGCCGTCGCCTTAAATGCGAGGAGTGTTGCCTCAGATTACATGTCGACCAACCCAGCAGGTATGAATCTAGAGTCACTTATTGGCATACAAATTATTACTAGAATTGGAGCAGATTTCCTGACATACATTACACATTAATCGTCTAAAAAAAATCAGATATAGTGCTCACTAGCACTGTGTTCCCCTACAACTACTTCATTGGGCCTGGCCCTCCTCTTCCCAGCGACCACCAGGCTATCCTTATTAAAATCTCAACCTCCTCCATTAAGTCCTTATCCCAGAACGCAACAGCTACGCTCTTGCCAACTGGGATACTTATAAATGACTCCTCGAAAAGTACAACCCTGACCGTTTAAGTAATGCCAGTTTAAAAGAGATTGACGAGTAGTTGGATAAAATTAACGATCATTTATTAAGGGGATAACACATTTCTTTTTGAGTTTCTTTTCACGTTGTTTCGTTCATAATTCACATTTTTTGGTTTTGTATATCATTTTATTGCAAATTTAAAGCACTTTTTTTATAGTATAATTATTTTTTTAGCAAAATGACTAGAACAAAGTAAAAATTAAGATAATTCAAAATTATATACATTCGTGGAAAATTGTTCTTGAATATTTAAAGTTCATTTGTGAAAAAAACAAAGTTACACGATTGATTTTTATATCATTTTAATGCAAATTTCATACACATTTATAGTCTATATTTTGTTTTAGCAATATAACTAGAACATAGTGAAAATTATGATAATGTAAAATTGTATGCATTTGTTGAGATTCTCCGTAGATTTTTGAAGTGAATTTCTGAACAAACCACCAAATTACACCATGCGATTTTAAATATTTGCTAAAATAACGGCGCTGGTGAATGATTTATATTTTAGTATCATTTGAATATAGATTGAACTAAATTACAGGGCATTCAGAACACGCCTACTATTCACCTAAACCTCCCTTTGCAACTACGAACAAAGCCTATAGTTGACCATATCCGAAAAATATATGTATCAGTCCACTATTAAAAGAGGTTTAATGGAACTAAAGAAAATTGATTTCAAATGATAAGTAAATCATAGTTTCATATTTTGTTCGTGAAGTGAGTTTGCTTGCTTAAGCTTAAGGAATTCTATAGCCATTTACATGCTATCAGGTTTCTAGGAGGGACGGGTCTGAAAGGCCACCCTGTATCTCATAAACGGTGCCGTAGGTTATTATGATTTTGGCAGGAATAAAGAGGCTTTTAATGAGCTTTAATTTCATATATGATAATCTAACGTCGTAAAAAGTTGAAAAAATGAATGGAGTTTCCCCTTAAAAGACGATATGAAAGCCATTCCCCAAGTTAAATATAAAACGCTTCATGCCCCTTCTAGGTCTCCTAGAATGAAATCCCTCGCGGGAAATACGGGGAACGGATCAAGGAAGCAAACCCTACTGGCCCCATTATCACTACTCACAGACGAATACAACAGGTATGCGACGAATTAATGACTCTTATTAAGAACCAACAGACATACCCCTATTCTGAAATTAGATTGGTCTTGAATATAGGAAACTGTGCTGGTAGCAGTGTAGTTAGTTACCCGGGGGCATGTTTGTGAATTTGCAAAGAGATCTTCCAGGTACTCTTCTAAATCAAACAAAGCCAGGATCTCATTAATTTCGCTTTCGAGAGCCGCTTTTTCATTTTCTTCGATGCCACTCCCGATAAGCTGACTCTCCAGAGCTTCCAATTCCCTCCCAGTGCCGCCACCAGGGGCACTGGCAACTAAGCCGCTCAGTCGTTTTTTTTATCTATTCCAGAAAGACTGTCCCAGATAGCACATCGATTGCTTCATTGCTGACCATCAGCATCTGGAAGACCACAACTATAGTCAAAACCAATGTGGCTGGAATCTTCATTATCTTGTGAATTGCACTAAAAAAAACAAAAATGTCCACATCATTACCTGCTTATAAAGTTTTCTTCAAAACCACTATTTAGCACATCCTAACATTAAATTTAAAATATGTAGTTCTGAAAACTTGAGTTTAATTTTAATATCTCATCCAGAAAAGAAGTTAAAATGTGAGAGCAAAAATTAATTCAAGTTTCTTAAAATAATAATTGACCTGTTTATTAAAGTAACAGTAATCATTACACCAACTTCCAATTTAAAAACGTTAAAAACCGCTGAACTTTATTCCTATTTCAGAAGATAAATTTAATCGTATTTGAATATAAAATAGCAAAGGAGTTAATACCCCAATTAACTATTTATTACCTGTACGTTTTGAGGGGTTACGATTAAGAGTAGCAATTATTTACTGCACGTTGAGAATAACTTCGACAATCATGAAAATCAAAAGGAGCAAATAAGCTCTGAGATCCAAGTTGGCAGAAGACTGATGCATTGAATTGAATAATGTATATAGAAAGGACAGAGAGGGATCACTGTGTAACACTGACGAACAGGCAGTCGTAGAGGAAAAGGGTGCTGAAATAACTTGAGAGGGGATAGAAGGGAGTTGATAGGTCAGTGGCTAGACACCGAAGCGTGGTGTGATTGGGTGTCTCCAGGTGTTCGTAACTGGATGACGGTTGGAGGGTGGGCAGGAAGAAGAACGTGTCTGCTTAGTCGAAAACGCGTTATTCATAATGCTTTTAACTTATGCGAAGAACGGTATGGGCTGGGGGGTATCGCATTGGCATCGCAACATACCGTCTTGCGTGTAGTGCGGTGTATAAGGGGTCTTTGGCGAGTTTCACCAGTTGTTTCGTGAGTCTGGTGTGAGCGTGTGTGTTGAGAGGTGCTAATTTGTTGTTGTTGTGTAGTGTGGACATTCTCGCGTACACGCAAGAGCGGCAAGCGCGCTTCGGAGCAGAGTTCTGAATGCGCTGAGCCTTATGCTGCTATATGGCAGCATAAGTGTTTTATATAGGTGTAACTGTAGTTTCTTGCCTGCAGTGTAGAACCTGTGCAGCATTATTTTTGTACGTGCGGCTCTTTTTTGTGTTATGTTCTGGTGTATATTGAACCTAAGGGTCTTGTCAAAAGTTACCCCAAGGATGTTGGTATGTTATGTGTGTAGTAGAGCCTTGTTGGTTTCAAGTGGCTCATATCTGATGTGTGTGAGAAGATTTGTAGGTTATGTACGAAGTGATCTTTTGCGCCGAAGAGTGTCATCTGTGTCTTTTGAAGATTTGTAGCAATCAGCCATTTATCCTCGTATTCTGTCTTTGCGTCTAGCCTTATCTGTGCGTGGGGCGCGATCTCGTCTGGTCCACGGACGCTGACGAGAATGGTCTCGTCATCGACGTATGACACTGTGTATGTGTGACAGCAGTTTTCGGGTGGGCGTGGGGTGTCGTTTGTGTACATGATATAAAGTGTAGGTGCCCGTACGTTTCCTTGGGGAACACCTGAGCGTGGTGTGAAGGGTTGTGAGAGGGTATTGTTGTATTTTATGTGGCATCTTTGTTCAGTTAGGTAGTGCGATAGGAACCTTCTGGTGCAGAGAAGTAACTCAGTATTGTTGATGAGTTTCCAACGGAGTCCCGCGTGCCACACCTTATCAAAGACCTTCTCCACGTCCTTGCTGATAGAGAGTGTCTTTCGATGTATCTGGCTTTTTTTCTGTATTCTGTCATGAACGCTGGTCACAGCCGCCTAAGTGGACCAGCCCCTCCTGAACCCATATTGGCGGGGCGAGAACGAGTCCCTCTCTCAAAGTAGTCCCATAGGCGGCAGTTGATCATACGTTCGAGTATTTTGCCTAGGTGCTCTAATAGAGCAATAGGCCTGTAATTGTTTGGGTGTTTGGGGTCTTTGTTCATTTTGTGTAGAAGTATGTTGTGAGAGACTTTGAATATTGTGGGAAACTGGCCTGAGGCTAGTGAGGCGTTAAATAGGTATTTAAGTGTAGGGTATATGTTTTCGGGGAGGTTATGTATTAGTGCAGTTGGTATCCTGAAGGGGCCTGGTGCACGTTTAAGTGTTGTTTTAATGTAGTGTTTAATTTCATCGACGGTGATAGGAGTGGTCAGTCTTGATGTGTATTCGAGCAGCTCCATTCGTATCAGGAGGGCGGACCCTTGCTCGTGAGCGTGGGCCCGACACCACTTCTGGACTTCCTGGAAGTTATCTTGCGCGTGTGGTTTAAGTGGGTTTTGTGTGTGTACTGTGTCTCGGTGGCACCTAAATGCCTCGAGGATGATGTTGTTGCCTGTGAGTATTTGGTTATTTACTTGGAGGGTGAAGGGTTTGGGTGGATCAGTGCCTATCATCCTTTTTACGTGCATGGTGAATACCGTGTCAACTGCTTAGGTTTAGTTGTTTTATATTGAGGCGACCTATTGTTGTGGGCGGAGTGCGCGTGAAGCTGATTTAGCCGAGACCGTTCACCCATACCCCCCCCCTGGTTATTGCCTAGGAGGTGTGGGGAACCAGTACCTTTACTCGTGTTGGCTGTGGTTTCGAAGGAATGTAGAGGTTGACTATGTCGTTATTGGGTGGACAGGCCGTGGTAGACGGGAGAGTGCGTTCTGTGGAGGGAGGGTTAGAGATAGTGGAAGAGTGGGTGGTAGTAGTGTAAGGAGGGTTGGAGAGAGTAGGGTCTGAGAGGAAGAAGTTGGGAGCAGAGCAGGAGGGAGTAGAGCGAGTAGATGGGGGGGAGAGAGATGGTAAGGGAGATGCATATTATGAAATAAGGGGTGTCAGTAGATGGAGGAGGTTGGGATGGCGAAGAAAGAAGGGTGGAAGGATAAGAGGAGGGAACAGCAGGGAGGAGGTTTATTGGCTTTCGCGTGGTTATCTGTGTAGGGGGTGTTTCGTGGTAGGTTTTTTTTGTTTAATGCGTGGTGTTATGGTGTGTGTGGTAGTCTTGGATAGGACGAGGTGGCGGTCGTCGTATCAGTGGAAGAGGGTTTGGAGGCTGTGCGAGGGGGGTGGCATCGGTAGGAATGGGATTGGTGGCAATAGGGAGGATAGTTAATGCCGAAGGAGTGCTGATGGTAGGAGGGAGTTTAAGTATAGAGGAGGAAGGAGTGGTAGCAGCGGATGGATGAGAGGAGGTGGTTGAAAGAGAGGTGGGAGCAGTGGAAAAATGAGCAGGTAAAGAGGGCACGGTGGTGAGAGGGGCAGAGACAGAAGGGCGAGAAGAGGCGGGAGCGTGGTGAGGGCTGAAGTGGGGTGTGAAGGGTCGGTGGGCCCAGGGGGAAGGTGTTCGTGCTCATCAGGGTGGGGAGGAGTGTGAGCCTCATGTGTGTGTGCTCGTCGATTAGAGCGAACACCTTCCCGGGGAAGGTGATCTGCTCTAGACTGTGCGAGGCGAATAGTGTGTTGAGAATCTTTGTGTATAATCGGAGGTCATCTCTCGACATGTCTTTTGCCACCGTTGAGCGCAAAGCGGCCAGGTGTAGCTTTGGTTGTGTGGTGTGGGGTAAAGGTGGGTGTCGAAAGTAGTGGGGGTTTCTGGATGTAAGTTGCTTAGGTAGGGGTGTGTGTCGGAACATGTGGATGAGTCTGGGTTGCTTCTCGGGTTGCAACTGTGTCTGGGGTCGGACAGGGAAAGGTGTGCACACCGTTGCGCCGGCAGCAGCAGCGAATGACCTTGTGAAGGGAGGCGTGGCGGGGCCAGAGTGTGTGGCTGTGTTGTTAGGTTGAGGACGCCGTATTGCCGCTACGGCGTCAGAGCGGGCCTTACTTAGGTAAAGGCATTTTGGGTTGACGGCGACATGGTCGCCGCCGCAGTTTTTGCAGGGGGTGTGGTGGCTGTACAGGTGGTGTAGTGGTGGCCCACTCAACTACACTTGGAGCAGATTAGGTCAGCTTGGCAATCACGTGTCAAGTGTCCGGTTTTATAACACCGGTGGCACTGTGTAGGTTTTATGTTTAGCTGTTGCTTGATGTTGTGTGGGTGCGTTAGAGTGCCGCGGACCTTGATACCTTGGTCTAGCAACAGTGTTTTGTTATGTTCGTTGGACAGTGTGATTACTGCCTATTGTTGTAATAGAGATCTCTGATGACCACCTTTCCATACTTCTGTCTCAGGTGTGTGCGGAGGTCATCAGCGGAGAAGGCCAACCATAGGGGAGTTGATCTTAGTGATACATATTTCGTGTTTTTTAAGTAAACTGTCGCTAATTTTGTCTAAAGGTCTTGTGCAGCGAGTGTTTACGATGCAAGTTGTAAAATTTGACTACGTCCTCCTGTGAGCGAAAGATGAGTTTTTTGCCTGTGTGAGTCTTTATTATGTTTTTGATAGGGGTGTGGTGTGTAGTGGCTAGGTTGAGAAGTGTGTGTTCATTGTTGGTGGTGGGTTTGTTGGTAGTGGGTGTTTTATCTGTTATATGTAGGAACGTTGGTGAGAATGTGTTGTATGCCGTTGATTATCGGTTTTAACCTACTTTTCCTTTATATGGGGTCCCCCCCCAATAACAACCCCGTGAAAATGACTTGGATGTGGTGATGATTAATGAGTAATTAAGAACCTTGTTGGGCTCCTTAGAAGGTGTGAAAACATGGAGAAAATAATGAAGACTGAAGCCCGAATCAACTGACTGCATTCGGGGTGCCGCCCCCTCTATTGGGTTTTAGGTATTTCTCAGTTACGTCCAACATCTCATAGAGACGGTGGTGTCTCCTTCTGCGGTGTGGTACGAAGCCGCAGGGTAGGGTATTAATCTTCCCCGCGTTGGTAACTGAGTCCAAATCTAGGTTTGTTTTTTCCTTTGGGATCGGCAGTGGGCTAACCCTCACACCTCCTTTCCCTAAAGTTTGTAACTATGCCTTTTCTAAGTAGAACGGCATAGTTGCAACGGAGTTCTATGTGTAGTCACATACACAGAGCCAAGTCATGGCGGAGGAGGGATGGAGGGCTTAGCACGTTATATCACAATGACAAGCCAGGGACATAAAGTAATTTTTATTCAGGGGGTGGGGGAGCAGAGAGGAGCCTTGCTGTATCTCGTAGTTAGCTCTTAAGATTATACCGTCCAGGGTTATAACTTGCAGAAATCACTTCTCAGTGAGAGGTGTCGATCGAAATTTCCTCTTCACCTTGTCTCCTGTATCTAGAAGATAGCAGTGAAACGAAGCAAGATCTTCAGAAGAGCAGGAGTCTAATGCATTGAGAAATAACGACTCTATTTATATCCAGGAGAGATTACTGCTATCGTCCTTGAGGACAAAAATGACAGATAGGTATGATTAATTCCACTTGACTTTGCTGATTTGTGGCTAAACTGCAAAGATAACTTTGTACCTCATTTGACAAGTGGAGAATCAAGTTGAATGAGATTTAGCAACTGCGAGTTCAGGAAGGAAAGAACAAAGAGAATTAGTGAGAGACGCCCAAAATAAATAAATAAAGCAATGTGATTAGCATTAGATAAACGAATAGAGGCCTACAATGAAAAACAATATATGCTCCCTCCGAAAGAGCGGGCATATCCTATATGTGGCTATATTTTATTAAATTTCACGTAATGAATATAATTAAAAACAAAGATGAACCTTGAATGTTCGGCCACTAGTAGGAATTACCCAATGGCATTCAAATACAATTTTAATTCATCTTTATCAGGAATTGGTTATAAATTGAAATAAGAAATAAGAATAATTGAAGTATTAAAGGCAAAATTTTGTCTGAAAAGTGGGATTAGTCACTTTCTATATTCATCCCATAGAGAGAAAGGAAAGAATGAGGATGGAGCTACAGAGAAAAGCATAGTAATGGATTTCGAGAGAGTTTGGTGGCAACAAATGATTGCGCCGTGGCAAAGAAAACTGCACAAATGGCATTTGGGTCTTCAACAGCTATTTAACGTCAGATCGTTTTTGTAATCCTCAGCCTCCATTTTGTTTTTATTTGATCTGACTGCATCTGTTATCTGTTCCCTAAAAGACATTATCTATCTTTTCCCCAATTCAGTTGAGTTACTCGATTGTGAGCACCTTGCTAAGGGCACAGCCATATCTCGCTGCACGATGAGGGCCATAGCACCAATTGACATTAATTAAGGTAACTTGAAGTTCAATCATCTTCAATTCTCCTATCTTTACATCCACTTTTAAGTTAATTCTCTTCTTTACTTTTAAATAAACCTTCCTTAAAAAGAAAAAAGGGGTAAAGCCATATCGAAAGCTAATTTTTGAAATCGAGGTAAACAAAATACATTTTGTGATCTCTTCGGAGTCAATGTTAGTATAAAAGTTTAGCTTGTATTTTTTCATGGTCTGACATTTTACCATTTATTTCGCTAAATAATATTATTGTATAATTTTTAGCAATATTTAATAGAGTAAGTTTTATTTTGCGTTATTGCCATTGACCACAATGAGGGGGCTTATATATCGTAAGATGTAATATGGAGAGAAGAAGCATAAAAAAATACTTGTACTCCGCGACGTCAAAAAGGCCTTTGACAAAGTATGGATGAGAGGCCCGCAATAAAATATCTTAAAACTGGGCCTCGTTTTCATCCTTGAAAGGATTCTAGCGATTAATTAATGGAGAGAAAATCGTTCGTAAACATTAAAGGATTCAATGGCTTCGAATTCGAACTCAAGGCGCGAGTGCCGCATGGCGAGTGTATAAGTCCCTTACTTTATAATGTATACACTCTTTCCCTTCCCCAACCTCTGACTGAAGGCTCGTTATAAGTCCAATTTGCGGACGATATTACGATGATCTGCACGAAATCTTATCGGAATGTTAATTATATGGCACAGAGTACGGCGGTAGAAATCAAAAACATCAACTCTTTCTAGAGAAGATGGAAGATATCTACCACTGCCCAAAAGTTCCATATATATCCACTCTTCTGACAGACCCTCGCAGACATCCGTATCAGGGGTGTATGCATCACATACCGCACGGAGGGCAATGTTCTGGTAATCCGGATTACGACTTTTGAATATGGGTGACATGTAGATAGAGCTACAGTAAATGCACGGAGGGACTTGGGTAATTTTTTCAGATTCTTAAACTTGAGTATCTCTAACAAACTGAAGATGTATAATGCATACATTGATTCAAAACTCCTGTACCCCCCGGTCCCTATAAATGCGAGTCCCAAGATCCAAGTACTTAAACTGCAAAGAGTTTAAATTAAGGCTGTCTTAATTATAACGATAACCCGAAGGAGAGAGCGGAGAAGGCAGATTGAGCGAAATGGTGAACTGGGGGTGACCACCTTAAACGTGGAGCTTAGCCAAAGAGCAAATAAGATCTGGGACGGTGTACACTGGCACCTCTATTCCGAGTTTGTACAATTGTAGGGCCATGATTCAGTCGCTTTTGGCCAAAGAACTCTTTTCCCCGAATTGAAATTAGTATTGAGTAAACACATTGACTTCTTATGATCATAATTTCCTCTCAGGACTATTGAAAGACTTTTGGCAAATACTTACTAGTACTAATAACATTAAAGAGCAATAAAATTACTCATTAAATAAGTCAATCCTGGTTTCACCACAATATTTAGAGCCCTCTCTTTGATAAAACTCAAACAGTTGTAGAAATAAAACTAATCGCAAAAAAAAATATTTATTCACATGACAAATTGGGACAGTAAAAAAAAATGAATTAAAAATAACCAAAAGGTAATTTCGTGCGCATATCTAAGTATCTATAAAGTATATAAAATGATTATTATACAAGAATGTTTGTTTTTAATCAATTTTTTTTTTACATTAATGGAACCAGGACTTGGTAAATGAATGGAAGAATCCTTTCTTACACAACTTAGTGGTGGTTTGCACAAGCTTCAAGGTGGATGATTTGGTTACCATGATTTTCTGGAATCGAGTTTCGGTAACTGTGTAGTGATACTGGCGTGGATTCTCTCAGGAAACCGTGACTGTGACCGGAATCTCATCGTTGATCGTACTTGTGATCGTTATCTCGCTAGCAATAATGGCAGGAATAATGGCGAAAGTGCGAGAAGTGAAGTATTTCGTTGAAGTAGATGTGGTAACAATGGGAGATTCAGTGGTAATAGTGCGGAAATCAACTTCCGTGTCGATTTGGGTCGCTGAACGGTGGAGGACCGTATTGACCCATTTTGTGTTGGTAAAGAGTTGCAATCGTGTGTGTGGGATGAGTCGCACGATCGACTTCGTTAACGAGACGAGTCGGGGCAATGCGGTGCGTGTAAAAATATCGTGAAAGTAAACGGTGGAAGGGGAGAACTGGGTGGTAGTAACAGTTTGAGTGGTCAACGAGAAAGAAGTTGAAGTTTGTGTGACAGGAATAGTCCTTTCTTCACGTCGCGTATTTACAATAGTGACTATGGAAGAGACACCCGGCGCTTGGCAAACCCCTCCTGAGTGAAAAGTTTGTTCCTGAGCCGAGGGAGTTGTGCTGGTAGCAGTGTAATTACCCATGGGCATGTTTACGAAATGGTCAAGGTTTGCCAAGTCCTCTTCGAAATCAGACGACGCCAGAAGCTCATTAATTTCGCTTTCGAGAGCTGCTGCTTCATCTTCGTCGATGCCAGTCCCGATAAGCTGACTCTTCAGAGCTTCCAATTCCCTCCGAGTGGCGTGACCAGAGGCACCGGCAACTAAGCGGCTTAGTCTGTTTTTTATCCATTCTAGAGAGACTGTCCCCGGTAGCACATTTATCGCTTCGTTGCTCACCATCAGCATCTGCAAGACTACAGAGATGCCCAAAACGATTGTTGCTGGAATCTTCATTATTTCCCACATTTTCAAATGTCCCTAACTTCACCAATTTCTGTACAATTCCCGCTTCACTATCTGTGTGCCCATAATGCCCGTGTTGGTCTTCGCCCAGCCAAAATTCGAGGCTCTGCGCATCTCACTGACTCTGGATGGAGCGGTTAATTAGAAACTGACCAAAGTTTTGTCAAATGTTGACCTCGAATGTAAATACCGATGCCCAAATCCTCTTTGAAATGGTCGTACCCTTTAAGCCATGATCGAATGAAATACATAGGACGAGCGAGAGGTGAAGAGGTGGACGTGTACGCATAGACTCCCGTGTAGGTATAAATGAGAAAGGGTAAGAGTGCAAACGAATCTGACTTAGTGTTCACAAAGGTTTCACCTGTGTACAGGTGAGTGCTTGTCCTTTTTCTATTACCTCTTCTTCATTTCCACCTTTTCCCTATTTCTTATTCCCCCCACGGGGGTGAGGGATTCATATCCTTAGATGCTGGAAAACTTTGTTCAAATCTGGTCATGTGACTTGCATTTTCTGCTGTTTCTCCACGCCTCAATGTATCCCAATGAAGACCATTAGGAACAAAAGTAGGAAACCATTATGGTGGAATCAGGAGATAGCTAGAAAAATTTCAGAGAAGAAAAGGGCATATAAAAAATTACAGGTACAAAATAATATTCAAAATTTAAGTGATTATAGAATGGCTAGGAATGAGTTAAATAAGATTATAAAGAAGAACAAAAGGGTGTCAGAAATTAAATTAGCTCAGGATAGCAACAAAGATCCTAGAAAGTTCTTTAGTTACTATAAAATTAATAACAAGTGTGGCAGAGTTAAAATAGGACCTATCAAATATGAAGGGTTTGTGAGAGAAACTGATGAGGAAATAGTTGAGGTACTAAATGGTCATTTTGCATCAGTATTTACAAAAGAGAAACTAAATAGTCCTATGTATAGTACTCATAGGTCAGGAAAAGAGGTGTTTACTAACATTTGTGTGGATCGGAGGATGATAAAAGGACTAATAGGTGATTTAGATACTACCAAGGCCTCCGGCCCTGATAATATTCATTCTAGGATACTTAAAGAAGGGGTAGAAAGTATCTCAATAGCTCTGGACAAGTTATATACTAGGTCATTGGAATATGGAGAAATACCCGATGATTGGAAGAGAGCAAATGTAGTCCCCATTTTCAAGAAGGGTAGTAAAGAGGATCCAAATAACTTTAGACCGGTTAGCCTAACTCCTGTAGTCTGTAAAATTCTTGAGAAAATAGTTAAAAAAGGGATTTGCCAACATCTAGAGAGGGAGGGGTTAATCAGCGATGCTCAGCATGGGTTTAGATCAGGTAGATCATGTTTGACTAACTTACTAGACTTTCTGGAGTTTGTAACAGATCAAGTAGATAAGGGAGAGAATGTAGATATAATTTACTTAGATTTTAGTAAAGCATTTGATAAGGTACCACATAGGAGACTAGTTCATAAATTAAAAATGATTGGGATATGTGGGGGTGTTTCAAATTGGATAGCTGAGTGGCTGAAAGACAGGAAGCAAAGGGTAGTGCTAAATGGTGTAAAGTCAGAGTGGAGGGATGTTATCAGTGGGGTTCCTCAGGGATCAGTTCTCGGTCCATTATTATTTGTCATCTATATAAACGATCTTGGGGAGGCAGTTAATAATAAAGTGTCAATTTTTGCGGATAATACCAAATTAGCAGCTGTAGTTAAAGATATTGATGATAATTTTAAAGTGCAGGGGGACTTAAATAAATTGTTATCCTGGGCACATAAGTGGCAAATGACTTTCAACCTTGATAAGTGCAAAGTTATTAACATGGGAAAAGATAATAGAGAATTTAACTATGAAATGGATGGGCATTGGCTGAGCTCAGTAGAGGATGAGAAAGATCTAGGAGTAGTAATAGATAAGTCATTAAGGTTTTCTAAGCAGTGTATTGAAGCAAGAAATAGGGCAAATAGAGTGCTGGGTTTTATTAAGAGAAATGTCAGTTACAAAAGTAAGGAGGTTATTCTTAAACTCTATAACTCTTATGTTAGGCCACATCTAGAGTACTGTATACAGGCATGGTCCCCACATTTTAGACACGATATTAACCTTCTTGAGTCAGTGCAACGGAGGGCAACAAAGATTATTCCTTCCCTGAGGCACCTTGAATATGAAGATAGACTGAGGGTATTAAATATGTTCTCGTTCGAAAGGAGGTGTGTGAGAGGGGATATGATTGAGCTGTTTAAAATTTTTTCCGGGATAGATAAATTGGATGTTAGCAAGTTTTTTGAGTTAGATGATGGAAATCGGACTAGAGGTCACCACTTGAAAATTAAAAAGCAAGGGTGTAGGTTGGATTTAAGAAAATATTTTTTCACCAATAGAGTGGTAGACTTTTGGAACAAATTGCCGCAGAGGGTAGTAGGTAGTCCAAATCTAAATGTATTTAAGAGTAGGTTGGATGAAAACTCTATAACTCTTATGTTAGGCCACATCTAGAGTACTGTATACAGGCATGGTCCCCACATTTTAGACACGATATTAACCTTCTTGAGTCAGTGCAACGGAGGGCAACAAAGATTATTCCTTCCCTGAGGCACCTTGAATATGAAGATAGACTGAGGGTATTAAATATGTTCTCGTTCGAAAGGAGGTGTGTGAGAGGGGATATGATTGAGCTGTTTAAAATTTTTTCCGGGATAGATAAATTGGATGTTAGCAAGTTTTTTGAGTTAGATGATGGAAATCGGACTAGAGGTCACCACTTGAAAATTAAAAAGCAAGGGTGTAGGTTGGATTTAAGAAAATATTTTTTCACCAATAGAGTGGTAGACTTTTGGAACAAATTGCCGCAGAGGGTAGTAGGTAGTCCAAATCTAAATGTATTTAAGAGTAGGTTGGATGAGTTTATGGGAAGGGAAGGTTGTAATGGTTCCTAAGTTTTGTATATATTAATATTGTTTGTATATATCTATAGCTGCATGATTTAGTTCTTGACAAGCCTTGATTGGTGATACCCTTGTTTCTGGATGCAATCCTCTGGATGTAGTTTTCCTGGGAGTTTGGGTGCCTTGAAAAAGAGGCCGCTTGACTCGGATGACCTATGATGAGCCCTTGTGGCTTTTGTCATCCGTTATATTATATTGTGGGGGACTTTGATTTTGTCTTCCCCTGGTGATGGTGCTTTTTGTGGGTGGGTTTTGACGGAGTCGGGTGACCTTTGATAGGCCCTTGTGGCTTTTGTCATCCGTGTAATTATGTTATGTTATGTTACTTACTTGCTTTCGATAATTACACCCTTTTTCTTTTGGTTCACACCACTAACAAAGAAATTTGGACGGGGGAGGGGGTTGTACTTAGTATTATTTTGTCGTTGTGAGAAAAGGCGCCTTGTCTGATACCTCTAAGTTTAGGGTAAGAGGGGTAGAGTTACATTTAATATTCAATTAATTAAACTATATATGTTTAAGGTTATTCAACCGGTTATATTTTGGTTTTGTCTATGGTCTTCTGAAGGGGCCACCTAGCTTATCTAGCTTCTCGGCATACCAACTCAGATTTAGCCATCCACCTCCTATGGTTCAGCGGGTAGGGATTAGTGACCAAAAAACAGGAACCTAGCGATTACAAAGGCAATCATAGTAAAGTAAAATGTCCCAAAGGGAACCAAGTTATGAAATCTGACGAGTCGTGCAAGTCTTTTTGTGGCCGGCTGGAAACCGACACGTGGGCCGCCCATGTGGTACTAAAATAAAAATGAATGCATTTTTTGGCTGATTTTATTACGTCTACCATCATTTATTGAGGCAGGCTCCTACTACACTCTTTTTCAGTATCCTTATATGCTTATTCTCTTTGTTCTGCCATTCATTTCATCTCGTGGCCGAAATCACCTTTCTTCAATTGCCTGAAATTATCTTCTACTTGTCGATGGGCAATAATAGTCATAAAAGCACCAATCCTATTTCTCTTCTCCATTTATTCTGCGACCACAACTGGTGTTCCCTATTTATTCCAATACAAAGATACGATAACGAAATGGGGTGTGAGATAAGCATAATAATTGGTACAAAAAAGAAGAACAAATGAAAATAATAAAGGCACGGGGGACACAAAGAAAAGAAAAAGCCAAAAGATATGACATACACTATTCTTACACCGGGTCACTGCTTCAGGGGCTCTAGGTGGAGTGGGGGGGGTTAAGGTGGTTAAAATATATGTAAAACCATCGAGGGCAACTCTGGCAGAGAGATTTAAGGGGAGATCTGCAAAGAAAGTGGTGGAGTAAGGTAAAGTGAAAATATGTAAAGCATTTGCAGATCCTCTCCTTGCTGGCATCATCGCGTTGTGGCCGGAAAGGGGAGCTGTCTTCTTGATGTCAGCTGCAGTATGGTTTCCCTTGTCACACCAAAGAGCCCTATGCGGGCAGGGGAGAGGGAGGTCATTAAATAAGCAGATCAGCGATAATGAAAGGGTGTTGCATCCTGGTGCTGCTTCCCTGGTGGCACCCACTCTTTGGGGCAGTGGCTCCTAGAAGAAAGGAATTGAGAGGATATAGGCACTACTAAAAGGGAAATCAGACATTCGACGACTGTCGTTCATCGTGTCTCTGAATCGCTGTAATCTGGTTGCCCACTTTACACTGTGAGTCTTCTTTGCTTCTCGTCGGCAACAAGTTCGTAAATTTGAATGAGTTGGTTCCTTGTACGAACTTGTTTATCCTTGCTCATCTTCCGCCTCAACGGTCACTCGCATATTTTTTGGGCTCGTTAGCATTTTTCTTCATTTCCCCTTCATTCTTCTCCTTTCTGAGGATGCTCTTTTCGGTTACATTACTTTCTTTTCTATTCTTGATAATTATTCAAATTACTTCTTAGGATTCAATCTCGTCTGTGAAGAACGGAAATTTCGAACTAATTTGTCCTGCTTAAGGACACAAGAAGATGATCCTGAGAGACTGGAGAGATCGACTCTGAAAGGCAGTCAGGGAAGGGTAAACGCATCTCAGCTAGCTCTCTTATTCAATATAATCTTTATATTTGTCCTATTTCCCGTAGTAATTATCAATAAAATAGAATTTATAAGTTTGAAACATAGTTAACAGCGTGTATTACACAAAATACGTGTACATGTTAATTTATATTTAGGTGAAACGTGTTGGAATCAGTGTTTTTCTGTTTTTGAAGTCATATTTGTGTACAAATAGGCGGAGAAAGTTCAACCAGGCTACTAAGCAGCCATCTTTCTTTACATTCGAAAGCATAGTAAAAGGTAAATTTATTTGCTCGAATTTAATTATTTTGTGATATGATATTGTTTGGATGGCGAGAGTATAGCTCTAAATGCTTGAAGTCTGTATGCATTAACATAACATTGAAATAAAGGATCAAAAGCCACTATAGCTTATCAAAGCTATTAAACTCCGGGATTCTGAAAACCTATAATCACAATATAGGGTAAAATTCTAGAACAAAAAAGAAAATCTAGAATGTGAGGGTTAATCAATAATGCCCAGGATGGGCTTAGAACAGGTATATTAACTATAACAAAGTTACTATAATTTTTACATTTCCTAGTAAAACAATTATGTAGATATGGACAGAATGTAGGTGTAATTTATTTGTTTTTTAGCAAAGCCTTTGGCAAGACTCAAAATTAAAGAATAGTTTACAAATTTAAAACGCTTAGGCCATGTGCAAATATTAAAAGAGGATAGCCGATTAGCTGAATGATTGGATGCAGAGGGCGGTATAATATAAGGTAAAGTTACAATATAGGGATGCTATTAAGGGAGTGACACAGTTATCAGCTATGTGCTCAGTCAGTATTATTTGCAATTTATATTAATGTTGTTCGGGAGGCAATTAATAGAAAGTGTCTATTTTTGCTGATGATACCAAATTAGCTGAGAAAGTGAAGGAAATTTACGAGAACTTTAAATTGCAGAGATATTTATATAAATTAGTATCTTAGAATCATAAGTGGCAGATAAATTTATATTCCAGGAATGTAAAGATATTAACATGAATAGAGATATAGGAGAGCAATAGAAATTGAGATATATTGAGAGATAGAGAGAGATTGAGAAAGATTCAGAGAAATTGATAGAGATTGAGAGAGATAGGTTTTAAGAAAAGGAGAATGAGAGAGAGATTCCGAAAAAGCTGGAGAGGGATTGAGAGTAAGACTGATGATAGGAGGAGAGAGAGATGAGAGGAGAAAAGAGAGAGATGATAGGAGTGGGAAAAGGGAAGGAAAAGGATAGTGAGAGAGAGAGATGGGAAGAAAAAAATAAGGAGAGGAGAGAAGGAATGAGAAAGAGATTTAGAGAGAGAATTTGATTGAAAGAGAGTAATAAAGAGTTACAATGAAAAGTAGTTTATCCTAAGTTCTTGCGAACCATAACGAGGGAGATAAGCTAGACGAGTAGGAGATGTAGGTGGAGAGAGTAACAAGGAGTCACAAGAAAGTAAGTACCCTAGGAGACCTTACGGCCTATTCAAAGAGGGTACCTTTCGACTAGCAATCGAACGGGTACATGGCTGCTCAATTGTTTTGCTTCCCTGAACGGCCACTTTTCAAGACTTTGTCTAGTCTTGACTTGAACTGGTCAACAGATTCACTGTTGTCAACTTTCACGGGAAGTGCGTTCCACTTACCACATATACTGTAAGTGAAAAAATTTCCACACAGATTGTGGTTGTAACGCTTCAGTTCAAGTTTAAAGCCGTGATTGCACGTTCTGTTCTCACCGAGTGTGAAAATATCCCGATAGTCAACATTGTCAAAGCCTCGAAGTATTTTGAAAACTTCGATGAGCTGACCACGCAGTCTACTGGTTTCCAGCGAGAACAGATCTAATTCCCTTAGTCTATCCTCATAACTTTTATGTCGGATAGAGGGAATCAGCTTGGTTGCCCTGGCTTGTACGCGTTCCAACCATGCGATATTCATTCGAAACGAATGACTCTAAAATTGTACGGCATACTCCAGGTGCGGCCGAACGAAAGAGTTGTACAGACAAAGTACTATCTCCTTGTTACGGTATCCAAACTGGTGCTTTATGTAGCCTAACATCCCTTGGGCTTTCTTCTCTGCATCGATGCAGGGTTTGCGAGAACTTGAGGTCGCTAGTGATAGTTACACCCAAGTCCTTCTCAGTGCCACTCAATTCAAGAGCAGTGCCCATAAGGACGTACTGAGATTTGGGCTTTCGGTGGCCGATATGCATTACTTTGCATCTCCCGACGTTGAAAGGCATTTTTCACGTGTCCGACCACTCCCCAATCCTTTGAAAGGCCTCTTAAAGGCGGGCAGTGTTCCTCTTCCTTGCCACATTGATACCAAGCTTGGTGTCGTTGGCAAATTTAGAGATTTTGGTAACTATGCCTCCGTCCATGTCGTTGACATGGATGAAATAAACAGTAGTGGTCCCAGGATGGAACCTTGAGGGATACCGCTAGATACGGGCGCATATTCAGAGGCCCGTCCATTCACCACTACTCGTTGCCGTCTGTCACTTAGCCAGCTCTCTATCGAACCTGCTACCTTGCCGTCTATGCCCTGTGCACGCACTTTCCGGAGAAGGCGGCGGTGTGGTACCTTGTCAAAGGCCTTTTGGAAGTCAAGGTACACAACATCCACCGCTTTATGCTCACTAAACACGAAGTGGAAGAATTCCACAAGGTTCGTTAGGCATGAATGTTGCCTTCGGAAGCCGTGCTGGGAACTCTTCAGTAGCAGGTTTAACTCTAAATAAGACGTTATCTTGTCCACTATCATGCTTTCCATGAGTTTACCGACTATCGAAGTCAAACTGATGGTTTGGTAGTTTGACGGATGGCTGGGGTCTCCTTTCTTGAAGATCGGAAGCCCCTCTGCCTTACACCAGTCTAGGAACGCATCCGGTCCGGATTGACATGTTAAAGATAGCGCACAGATGTCGTGATACTTCAACGCACACTTTCTTCAACACCTTGGATAGAAACCCTTCCGGTCCAGGGGACTTATTCATCTTTAGGTCAGCGATCTTTTTCTTTATTTCTCCTTCGGTGTAGTCCATTGCCTCCAGATTTTCCCCCCGAAGAGGAATCCGTGGGCTGAGGGATGGGGCCACACTCTTTAGTAAACACTGAAGAGAAGTAGTTATTGAGCAGGTTAGCATTTTCTGCATCTGAGTGAGTTAATGCACCCTCCTCGTCCCCTAGGGGCCCAATCCTACGATGGATTGGTTTACGGCTATTTAAATAGCCGAAAAACTCCTTGGGATTCTCCTTGCAGTGTCTCGCCACTCGGAGTTCCTCAGTACGCTTAGCCGCCCTTATGCTATACTTCACTCAACAGGCTAGCCTCCGGTACTCGTCAAAGGCACCCGAGATCTTCGATTGCCGGTACGCATTTCTCTTCTCCCTAAGCAGTTGGCCGATTTCTCGATTAAACCACTTTGGTTAAACAGAAGACCGATGGAGGCATTTCAGGAAGCTGCAACTTGATTAAAGACTCATGAACTTATTTTTAAAGTTGTTCCACGAATCCTCAACAACTTCGCATACCGCTAGCCTTACATCATTCAGCCCAGCACGAAGGCTTGCATAGTCTGCTCTTCTCAATTAAAGTTTCCTTGATTGACTGTCAACAGACCTTCCCTTCGGGATCTTAACAGTAAATCTAACTAGCTGGTGATCACTGCCACCGAGCTTTTCGCCTACAGGGAGATCCTCAACGATATCATCCTCAAAGGTGAAGACCAAGTCAAGGATATTGTCTCCTATCGTCGGTTCTCTGACCCATTGAGTGAGGAACTCGTTGTTGTCGAACTCCAGGAGTAACGTGCTCTCGCCACAGGCTGCTCTGGTTTCCCAGTCAACTTGTCTGTTGAAGTCGTCCATAACAATGCACACTCTGCCTTGAACAAGCTTACTTAGCAGCTGGTACAGTTTTTTGTCCTTCTCAACGGGTTGGAAGGGGGTCTTTAAAGCAGCAGGGTCCTGTATCTGACAGGACCTATCTCTAAGTCAACGCCTAGGAGCTCGTGATCGGATATAATGATGGAGTTCGTAGATTTGATTGTATCCTTGACATACAACATTACACCGCCACCCTTTCTGTCTGGCCTATCTTTGTGGAAGAGTTGGTAGCCAGAAATCGTGAATTCGCCTTCAAAGTATCGGTTTGAGGTTTTTATCCAAGATTCTGTTATGGCTACCATTTCACATTCTACCGTCGCTCCGGGGCCACGGAGCTCAGGAAACTTGTTCCTCATTGACCTCGCATTGAACAGAAGAACTTTCAGGGATTCCCCGACTGTTCTTGCTCCCTACGCTCTTCCGTTTCCCGGCTTGTTTGTTGGCAAGAAGGCACCCCTCTCTGCGACCTCTGAGAAGATCGTTCCTGGAGTGACATGGGCGTACTGGCATACGTCAGCCCTCACTCTGGGCCGGATACTCCTTTGGGTCCTCTCTACGACATCCTCGATCATGTTCGACAGAAAGGCCTTTCCTTTAAAGGAACGATGTACCCCATCCCTTTGGTAGAGATCATTTCTACCATAAAAGGTGCGGTACGGGTCCACAAAAAAGACCTCCTCTGCTGTACACAAATCTGCCAGGCGCCGGTTTAAAGAGACGTTAATCGAGTGAGCGGTCTGTGTTGGACCTCTCCTCGGAATCATCCCGATTACAACACGCTTGTGGGTTTTCAGCCCACAGTCGTCCACGGCACCCATGACCATGTGGAGGGTTTTATCTGTAGGGCCTACCCTACCTCCTCTTAGGTAGAGGTCGTTTCCACTGACCATCAGAGCAACGACTAAGCTCTCAGAAATCTGTGATTTCTCAGCCTCTACTCTGATGTGGTGGTTACCACAAACTGGTAGGCAGTTTACCTTCACACTAGTGTGAAGGCGGGCCGCTAGCAGGGGCTGCAGACCCTGTGCTTGAGAATCACCAATAAGGGTGACTCTTGCACATTTGTCTGCAGACGACGTAGTCTTTCCCTTCGGAAGCGACCTACCACTTTCCTGTTGTATCTCTACATTTTTCTTCTTCTTCTTCTTATTTTTCTTGTCTTCCTTTGTTTTCTCTTCTTCTCTTTCTCGTTTCTCTTATTCTGCTTCTACTTTCTCGTCCTCGTTTCCACTTTTTATTCTTCTCTTTCTACTTTCTCTTCTTCTATTTCTATTTTCTCTTCTTTCTTCTTTCTTTTCTTCTTTATGGCTCGTTGAGGCAGACCTGCAGCAGAAGAAATCGGCTGTTGAACGTCGGAAGCATTCTCGCCTGAGCATCCTCATCTCTCTGTTTTTAAGAGTTAAACTTCCCTTTTAAGGAGGGAGTTCTCCTCTCTCAGTTAAGCGATGCTTTTGCCCAGGCGCTTCTAGAGTTCGCAGAAGTCAAAGACACTAACAGCATCTGTGAGCTCCTTGCAACTCCTGCCCCGGAAGTCTTCACTCCATCTATAAACTTTGTATATTTTGCAGGTTAGCTTGCGAAACGAAGGACCATTCTTCTTCGCCATCTTATAAAACTCTCGGACCATACACATTAAAAAAGAGTTTTTACTTGTGATTTTTTTCTTGCACTAATCACATCCGCCTTTTCCCAGGAGGTTTTCGGTCGTTCGGCAAACAGAAACCCTTTGACCAAGCACACCAGCCCTAAGGTCTTCCCTGGGCCGGACGTCCCCAATCGTGCCACAGCTCCCAACTGAGCAACACGAGAGCCCCAGTGAACTAGTTCTCTGATTTTTCGACAGGGGTGCTTGAGATGTAATTGTCTTCCTACTAAACCATACTAATTAACTAAAAACGGCCAGACTTAAGGCAAATAGTAAAGCTAAGTGCCCACGACTTCATCCGAGATCTTTAGCTGATCTGGCAACCAGCAAGGCACAAAAGCTCTCTCACCAAAGAGCAGTTGAGCCTTTATTCACCAAGTAGCGGTCACAGGGAGCTGATCAGGCAATAACACGTTGGAAGAAAGCTTCTAAGGGGGTACCTAGCATTTCTCCATTAATCGTACCCCAAACGCCTGAGATCCCTTCAATCTCAGTCTCTTGAAACCTATGAGTGCTCCAAGGCGTTATTTAAAGAGGTTCCAAAGCCTCTCTTCTTTTGCGGCACAAGGAAGGTGGTGAGGCCCTTATTAATAAACAAGTGACGTGTAATAGAAATGAATGTTTGTTTTTTGTTATTGAGCTTTTGTTTTGATTTTTTGACAGTTGAAGAGAGTTGGTGAAACTTAGTAGTAACGGAATCGAAGAGGTTGGTAGGGGGATGCAAGGAGACGCATCAAAGAAGTGGTAGAGAAGTTTGACAACCCTTAGTCTAACTCATACTACAGCTACCTTACTGGCATGGGTGACCCTACCGGACTAAAAGTCCCCCAGCTTAGCTAGCTTGACTCAAACAGATCACGCACGCAAGCTCTCTCACCGCCGAGGTGAGGAGAGGAGAGTGAGAGAGAAAGAAAGCCAGAGATAGAGAGATTGAGACAGATTAAGATACAGAGAGCAGAAGACTGAGCGGAGTGATATATATATATATATATATATATATATATATATATATATATATATCGATTGATAGAGAGGCAGACAGACAGAGTGGAGGGAAGAGGAGAGGGAGAGTGTGGAAAAAATAGCTAAATAATTGATAAAGGCGGAGAAGTACCCCCCGTCCCCATATTTGATATAAAATCTAAAAAAATCTTCCACGATGGAAGAAGGTAATGAAATAGAAAAGGATACTAAAGAAAAATAAGTATATAATGGAAAATGGAAAGAGCTCTCAGGAGAAATTGTAATTTCAATTGAAGAAAATCAAGATGAAGAGTGGAATAAATTTATAGAAAAAGTGGTTAAAGAATATTGTCCACGCACTGCATGGTAATCATTTAACAACATAAAAGGCTAATTGGTGATAGACAAAATAAAACTTAAGGACGAAGAAGAAATATAATAGACAGCTCTCCATCACTTGAACATAGATTAAGAGAACACTAGGAAAAAGCCTTCTCAATGTCAGATTAAAATCATGCTAATTTCGATCCCAAACAACAAACCAAAGTTCCTAACTGAGAACGATAATAACACCCATAGAAGCTTTTTCTGCACAAATGATTTAGACAGAAATAGACGAGCAGACAGATACTGGTTCAATAATAACCACATAAGTTAAAAGTTCAGTGGACTCTTTCCAGCAGAAGGCTCGAGGACCAACATGCCTTTGAAAAGTGAACTAAACAAATGTTTCTTAAAACATAATAAATAGACTAACCAAATTATTTAATGCATATCTTAATATGGGTTATTATTAATCTAGACGGAGTCATAACGGCCAAAATTAGATTGATTTCAAAATCAAGGGAATTTCCGATGCAAATATCAAGCTATAGACCAATCTCTCTATTGAACTTTCTCGGTAAGGTCTTTGAGTGGATAATTAAAAGAATACTAATGGTTTTCTTGGAAGAAACCCAGAAATATAATAATTAATCTGTACTTCTACTTCAGAAGGTACCGCGACACCCAAGGGCCTGGCAATTATTGCAGAAAAAATCCTAAGTGCTAATATTCGATTGCCGGTCTTGCGAGATTTGGAAAGGGTATTCCATAAAGATTGGAATATAGAGCTGATACAACTTAGAACCTTTGTTCTGCGACTATGAACGGAACAGATCAGCGTATATAGAAATTAATGGACACAAGCGGTCAACATTCCCTCTTCGAGCACGGGTGCTACATAGAGAGTGCCTTTGCCCCACCTTTTACTCGATTTACCCCTCATATGTCCATAGATCCATAACACAAGGGAGCTTAAACATCCACTTCGCTGAGATCAGCTAACTTGTGATGAGACCTGAAAGGTAACAGAGACACTAACCCAGAACATAGCTAGTGGAAATTGGTAATATAAATAACTATGAAGGATTAAGAAAGCTCCAGAGGGATATTGAGAAATTTTATATCTTAACTATTTCAAGCAAAAAAACAACAAATGATGTGAGAGTCAATGATGTTGTATATGAATATCGCGCACAGATTAAAAGAAATTTAGAACAACCCAAGGAATATTTTTACTTAGTACACTAAGAAATCTAAGCATCAAAAATAAGAAAAATGATATTTCAAGCTTGATACAATCCGTTCGGACCTATCCACCAATCCAAGTCAAATTACTATCAAACATTCCATAAAATGAAACTTAAAAGAATTCAGAATAAAGAAACCCATAATCAGTTCTTTTCACGAGCAAGCAACGCTTAGCCCTCTAAACCAGGTACTAAAGCAGAGAGCAACGAAAGTATGGAGAAAAGTACAGGAAAATAAGAGAACTATAGGAAAATACCAAAAAACAAGAGAAAACCAATTGCGATAAATTGTTTTCTAGCAACAGGAAACAATTGAGTATAAAATTAATGCTCTATATACGTAAATAAACAAAGAGAAAGAGAAAGAGAGATGAGCTCAAGATAAACTTGAAAATAACGACATGAAAGCCACGAAATAAAAAAAAAAATGACCTATCAATGGCATACATGCGGCTCCAGCCTCTCAACTGCGAGGGAGGAGTGAGAATAATCAGGTGGATTAACCCAAGATAGAAAAGAAAAAAGTATTAAATCCTTTTTAGGGAGGAGGAATCCAAAGATTGAAACCATAACCTTGAAATACACACACATAAAGAGAGAATATAAAAATGTAGGAGATCAGCCACTTTTATGGCAACTCTTTTGTTGGAACGAAAGTGCGGAAAAAGTACAAATAAAAATAAATAAAAACAAATACACAATGTGCTTAAATTAAAAATAGACTAAATCAACAACTTCTTAAGAAAGGGTGTTACATTGATCTCCCATCCACTCTTTTAACAGTTTAACTACTGGTTTTTCATAATTTTCCACTTTAATCATATGCCGTTTCTCTCATAATCCTATTTCGATCTTGAAGGAACTCACCACCATCGAATCACTTGAGGCGTAAGAAATGTGAAGGAGTACAATGGAGAGGTCGGCCTGTGAAGGCCCCTCTGCTTCTCCCTCTAAGACAGGATGGGATGAAGAGTGTAGAGGGGAGGCACACAAAGGCTAGTCTATCTCTTCTGTTCTCAATAACGAACTTTATTCTTCGCTCTTCACGATTGCCAATCCACTTTCGTCACCGGTAAATGAGCTAAGTTGAATGGAACTCAAAATAACCACAGCTTCGATAACAAAGAAGAGTCCGGTTTGAAGATACCCTGAAGGGAGGTGAAAGCTCACGGCCAAAAGTTATATCTTCAAAATATAATGAATCTTCTTCAGCTGATTTTTCCTCTCATATATATATATATATATATATATATATATATATATATATATATAGATATATATATATACATATGTATATGTAAAATATATATATATATATATATATATATATATACATATATATGATTCAATAACATTTTTTATTAAATAGGAGTGCAAGTTCAATTTTAATTATTTTATTTTCGAGTCCCTCGATTTATCTTCTATTTCTATTTTGGTCTTGAGATAATCCGTCGATAAGTTCGCCAAAAATTAATTAGAATAATCGTAAAAAAAGAGAGAATGAAACTAGTTATTTAGCAAAATAATTCACTTATTATTATGCCAATTAAACTAGTTTGTTGCCTACGTTCGTTACTACTATTCTAATGAATTTTTGGCGAATTTATCGACGGATTATCTCAAGAGCAAAATTGAAATCGAAGATAAATCGAGACACTCTAAAGGGAAATAATTAACACTCACTTGCAGATGTATTTAATAAGAAAATGTTAGGAAAAAAATATATAAATATAAACACACCTTCTTGAAATAAGTATAAAAATGCACGACATCTAAAATGCATCAATTTCCCATCGGAAATTTACAAAAGCAAGCACTTTCGTGTTGCCCTACATCTAATTTTGAGAATTTAATGACAAAATTAAAGATTAATAAAGATAAAGAAAACTTTCTTCACTCGTGTTCTAAAGCTCATTCTAGTAAAAACTTAAATTACTTCTCTGAAAGAGACCATTTGAACACTTGAGTGAACAAATTTTCTTTATCTTCTGTAATCTTTAATTTTGTCATTAAATTCTCAAACTTAGATGTAGGGTAAGACGAAAATGCTTACCTGTGTAGTCTTCCGATGGGGAATTGAGGCATTTTAGATGTGCATTTTTCCACTTATTTCTATAATATATATATATATATATATATATATATATATATATATATATATATATATATATATATATATATATATATGTCGAAGTATGGCCAAGTGTACGGCTAAGCAAGGAAAGAACTGTTAGTGTTCTAAGAGTGCGATTTGAATAGATAGCTGCAGCTGCGTGACCAAGGATTATTCCAAACACGATGACAAAATTAGATTTTAATACACAGTAAATAGAGGTACAAAATAAATATGGATATATATATATATATATATATATATATATATATATATATATATATATATATATATATATATATATATATATAGGTACATTAATAAGACGGAATTAGATTCCGAATACTAATTAGATAACAAGGTTTATTAAATGGTTATAATGGGAGATTTATGGTAGTGAGCGATTTAGTTCCTTTGAACCTCGAGAGTAAAACAAGGTGAACTTGAGGGGGGGGGGGGTCTTGGGACCTTTATTTACTCACTGGTGTAGCTGAGAACAAGAAGAGAGTGGTGCTACTTTCACTGTAGGGGAATCGACGCTCTCCCTCCTCTCTCTCAGTTAAAACACGGGACGGTGACCACAAACATGCGGGCCGTGAAGACACCAGGGTTCAAACTCGACCACAGCGACCTTGCCCCTCCTCCCGATGAAAAGCAGAACGGTTAAAACTGCAAGATCTCCCCTAAGAATGAGTATTCAATTTCACTCAAATGCAAAATTGGAGACGCGTCTCCCTCAAACCCGAAGGTTCCTCATAACCAGAGGTACGACCACCTGAGAGAAACTATTGGAGTAGGAACCCTCATGCGGCCAGTCCACAAATCCACCTCCTACCCCTAACCCAGTAGGGTAACGATGTATATTTACCAAAAACTTGGGAAAAACGAGGTAAAATACGTGAGTCAACAAGGCTACTCGGTCCTTACTATACGAACGACATTAATACTTGGTGTCAAGGTGTGGGGTTCTTCCTATACGACGACATAAATATTTGGTGTCAAGGCGTTGGGTGCTTCCTATACCACGACATTAAATATTTGGTCTCAGGTGTATGGGGTCCTTCCCATACTACGACATAAATACTTAGTGTCAGGTTTTATGGATATTGGAAGAGCTCAGTAGAAGTTGCGTCTTGTATTCCCTTCAGGAATAGTAAAGGTGTGCCAAGCATTCAAGGAAAGATTAAAACATAACAAGGTCGTTAGATAAATTTCTGGTGATTAGCCTGTCAAGGTTATTAATTAATTTGTTGTCGGAGTGGTATTCCAATCAGCCAAGTACTGGGATTAAGGGAAGTTAGGCAGTGCGCTACCTGGTTAGTGGTTGCATAAGTACCTCAGCATACAGCAGTGAAAAGTCTGACAGACATACAGAAGACAATGATATGGCTGACTACGTCCGGGCAGAACTGAAAATAGAATACGAAGAAGAAACAAGAGTTTGGAAAAGACAAAGTGAAGAAGAAAGTAGAGAGTGGAAAAAAGAAGAAGAAGAAAGAATACAGTTTGATATAAAATGTAAGAAAGAAGAATACAGTGGGATAAAGAAATAGAAGAATAAAGAAATCAGTGGAAAATAGAGGCAGAAGAAAGAAGAATACCAAGGGGAAGTAAAACAAACGAAAGAATAATACACTTCAAAAGAGAAGCAGAAGAATTAAGAATAAGGATAGAAAGAGAAGATTAGGAAAGAATAAAAATTAGATAGAAGAGGAAGAAAGAAGAATACAGAGGGAAAGAGAACTAGCGAAAGCGGAAATAGACGCCAAGGAAAGAAGAATAAAAAGGGAAAGAGAGTCAGAAGAAGGAAAAATAAATATAATAAGAGAAGTAGAAGAAAGAAGAATACAGAGGGAAAGAGAACTTGCCCAAGCTGAAAGAGAAGAGAGAGAAGAAAAAGAAAGATGGCTTGCACATGAAAGGGCATCTAGCGAGAATCAGATGGAGTTTGAGGCAGTTTTAGCCTGGCCTGGACCTAGGAAAGTACCATCGATGGAAACCCAGCCAAATTGGGGGACGATGGAGGAAGAAGTAAGGTGAAAAGGGAACCAGAAGGTGTACCTATGGAAGTACCTACACGGAGAACCCAGCCAAATGGGGTGAGGATGGAGCAAGATGGAGGTGTAAATGTGGTACACCCAGGTAAACCGAGTCAGATGGTAGATGCGGATAATGAGTATACTCTACCCCTAGTAGTCCTCTCCCAGAACGTAACGTCTACGGAGTTACCATTAAAACCCCAGTTCGCAATGAGAAACATGCCCATTAACTATCCCTTAGTGAAACTTGTCTCCGAACCTGTGAGCTCTAACCCAGACTCGATCTTCCAGTGTACCTTGTTAAAGAAGGACTATGGGACTCGCGCTCCCATCAATTATGCCGCACTGCAACAGGCCGATCTAGCCATAAGGGTCAGTTTAAAATTATCCAAGTACCATAAAACGGGTAGTTCGCGTAGCTTTGAGTACTACTACCATTATGTGATTTACTTGGGTAGACACAATAAATCGAACGGCTGACTCAGGCGCGGTAAGGTAATGGTCATAGAGCACTATTTTAATATAGGCTATATCAAAGGGACCGATAAAGTAAAGCCGCTCAATAACCTGAGTCAAAACCTCATTCAGGGTTATTTCAGCACCTACAAAGCGTAAAACTATGTTTTCATTTGTTTTTCGTGTTAATAGTTATAGTTTAGATTAAGTTCTTAAAAGTTTAGAAATGTAAGGAATTAGCGTATTTTTGTTTTGGTTTTGTTGTGTGTAATCGATGAATTAGGTTTTAGTTTTTTTTGGAAGTTTAAATTGTGTTATAAGTATGTTAAATTGTATTGTGAAACATACCCACAATAGGCTCGCGAGGTCTATTTCTACCCATTGCCTTATACGCGCGCACGTGTGCACCCAAATCTAAAGAAACGTAAGGTAAGAAGTCAGTTTACCTCAGTTAATCGTGATAATCAAGCGAAGGTCCAAAGACATGCAACTTTGCTTTTGTCGAATAGGTTAAGTTAGTTATTTCGTAGTCCACTGGAGTCTCTCCCCATTAAGTCCTTTGGTGAAGGAGATTTGTAGTGGAATCGACCCTCTCCCTCCTCTCTCTCAGTTAAGACACGGGACAGTGAACACAAACATCCGGGCCGTGTAGACGCCAGGGTTCAAACTCGACCACAGCGACCTTGCCCCTCCTCCCGATGAAAAGCAGAACGGTTAAAACTGCAAGATCTCCCCTAAGAGTGAGTATTCAATTTCACCTCAAGTAAGAAGTTGGAGACACGTCTTCCTCAAACCCGTAGATTCCTCAGAACCAGAGGTACGACCACTTGAGAAAAACCGTTGGAGTAGGAACCCTCATGCGGCCAGTCCACAAATCCCCCCCCTCCTAACCCTACCCGAGTGGGGTGAAGATGAATATATACTAAACCTTGGGAAAAACGAGGTTAAATACGTGAGTCAACAAGGCTACGAAGTCCCCAGCAAGAGGCTGGGCTACCAAGAGAAGAGACTAAGAAGCAGATCATCTTCGAGCTAGTTCCTGGTTACCAAACCGAACTATAAGTTAACTTGTCCAAGTTCAACTTATTCTCGTCAGAGAACCCCCCCATCCCTTGTGTAGCACAAAGCACAGAGATAGTCTTCGCCCTTGAGGAATACCGAAACGAAGAAGAAAAAGCTAAGCGCCTCCTCGAGCCCGTTCCCCGGTGGTCACACCGAACTTTAAGTAAACTTGGTTTAAGAACCAAGTTCAACTTACTCTCGTCAGAAAGACCCCTCCTATCCTGATGCATCTTAAAGCACAATGATAGTTCTCGCCCTTGAAGAAGACCGCTGAGTTCACTCCCTCCAACACTCCCCTGAGTCAAAGTATTCAAATCTTAGCGCATCGCTAGACAGTGCGAATTACTCCCCAGAGTAATCCGAAGAGGCGAAAGGAACATTCTTTCACTATCCCGTGGTGATATCCCTTTCTGCAGAAAGCGTGTGACTCCTCAGCTGCCACACTCGTCAAATTCCTTCGTGACTTTCATGTTATTAGTCCGCACCATCCATCTGGCCGGGCGGCACGCGTCATCGAGACAATAACATTCCCGAGGTAAAGTAGCTCATTGAGTTCAAGGTCAGACTCAAACCCGTTCCAAAGGGTATCCACAAAGGTATTTGCGGCCGGTAAAGGCCGTTAGCATTTGTTTTTAAATTGAAGTGAGTGGTGGGTCAACCATCATTATAATGTCAAGTAGGTCAAGTTAGAAAGCCTTACTTAAAAATTGTTAAATTCCTTAGTGTGTATTTAGTTCGTAATATTTCTGTGGTTCATATTTATTTGTATCTGTGTTTTAATTAAAGTTTTAGTTTGTTTTAACAATTTTTTTATTCTATCCTCGAATCGCTACGTATGGCACATGGAACCCTTAAAGTTTAAAGAAGTCAATAATCAAGATAATAATAATCAATCATATATAGCACTCTTAGTGAGATATAACGTTAATCAAGGAGTCTTTTTGTGTGTAGTACGTAAACAACCCATACGTACCGACTCCTTCCATAACTCGGTCCTTCCTATACCATGTCATTCACCAAACTCAGATTTAGCGAGATGTGGGCCTCTTGTCCTCAACAAGTTACCGGACGAAATTCGAAGGGGAGGGGAAGGTGACTTCTCCAAACTCTGATCGAGCAAGCTATCTGGCCTCTTGCCCTCAAGAGGTCAACAGAAGAAGTTCGGAGGACGGCTCCTCCAATCCTTGATCCAAAGGCGGTTGAGAAAGGCTGACGTTGCTCAAGAGACTCTTCTCCCTGACCCGAAGATAGGAGTGTGATGTCCAGCTCTTCCGTGGATTGCGACCGTCACTAAACACTTCTCGGGAGAGAGTGTCGTTGAATTGAACTCCTTTAGGCGAAGTGTCGTCTAACCAAATATGTGGGTAATACTTGGGAGGGTGCATATATACCCGGATTTGTCCAAAACAGGGAGAGAGAGAGTGGCCTTCTCGAACCCTTGTTATCGGCCGGGACAACCGAGCCTGTCTTTACGTGAAAGTGTAAGAGGTTAGATCAGCGAGTCAGACGGAACTACCAGTGGCTGGAGCCATAAAAGTTGTTCGAGGCAAATCTACAAAATAGATGAGTAATCTTCCGTCCTGGAAGGGGAGGGGGATTAAGACGGTGGCAGGTAGCCTGCAAATTCAGTGTCATGCCTCGGTGTGAATTTCTCAGTGACCTGGTGGCATTCTCTCCCGCAGTAATATCTTAAGAGGTGGGGAAATACTACTATTTTAGTGGCTCCCTATACAATATATATTCATTATAGCATGTTTATTAAAAGCTACCGCTAATTATGAATTAATAATTCTTTTTTCAATCTTCTCGAATTGTCTTATATTCGCCTTTTCTTCATTGTTTAACCCGTGGATAAAAGTACTGAAGTTTATCAGAGACTGATGTTTGTTATTTTGCAAAAGTAGATGTAAATTAATGTAATTTAACACTTTCTTTAATTTAACTGACACGTTTCGATACATCAAGCACACACCTTCAGAGTTACAAAGTATTCAGTTCATATATGTTACAAAATGTATTATCAAAATTACGAACGAAGCTATACACGTATAGGTAGATTTGATCCAGGTGATAAAAGGTCGGATATGTAGATACCCAGAGAGAGGAAGGGGGGTTAAGCTGCTTACCAAAGGAAATTAGTGGCTAAAGGCAGCTCTAAGTACACCTCTCCTTCTGTTTGCTTTTCTTGCGCTGGGCAGGATTTTATTGGAGTTAAACTGTATGTTTAAATTCAGTTGCTTCTCTTGGATATATACAGCTTCAAGGAACAGCAGTTGGCGCCTGTTTTGAGCTTAGTCTAAAATTTTGGTGTTTTCTTCTATCATTATTGGGTTGAGGCATGTTCCGTGTGTTTCCTATGTATGGTTTTAGGTGCAACTTTGTTCAGATGGTATGGCATTCTTCATGAGAGAGTAGTTTCAGTTATGCCGATATACGAGTTAGGTAGGAGCTTACAGTCTACTAATTTACATGTGTACTCGTATATCATATGTGCCCTTTGTTTCGGTTGTAGCGGTGGTTTGGGGTTATTTTCATGAAGAGGGTTGAAGTACCTCTATTTTAATGGTAGATGATTAGTATGATATTTTACTCGGCATTTATGGGTCCTATTCCTCGGTCTATAATGTTCTTGATGGCTTTTTCATCTGCTTATTGTTTTGTGCTCACAGTATTCTTGTAAAAAAGTTTTATAATATCCTCATTATCCGTATTCCTGTTCTTCTGGAGTTCTGAGATATACCATCTCTCTATTTTAATTTTTATGGCCGTTTGTATTTCTTTATTGGATAATCCGTTATTTACGAGTACCTGAGTGGCACTCTCGAGTTCGTTGTTTGTGTCCTTCCATGTGGTGTAGTGGGTTAAAGCACGATTGATGTACAACGACATCACGTTTGTTCGGTAGCGCTTAGGGCATTCGCTTTCCTCATTAATGCAAAATCCCGGGTTGGTGGGTTTAACAAAAATTTGATTTGTTATTGTTTCATTGATATTGGTAGTGAGGATATCTAAGAATGGTAATTGGTTGTTCTGGCTTTCTTCGATGGTGTAGTTGAAGTACGAGGGGCAGTGAATAAGTTTTGCAATTCAGATATAAGGAAAAGTGTTTTATTATTTTTCAATATAACTACCCTCGACTTCAATGCACTTGCGCCACTTGTCCCTGAGGCTTCGAATTCCCGACTGCTGTTCAATCCACTCCAGGACGGCAAGCTGGACATCTTCATCGCCCCTAAACCGGCGTCCACGCAGTTAAACCTTGAGCTGGTGGAATAAAAAGTAGTCGCTATGGGCAAAATCTGGACTGTAGGGGGGATGGTTGAGCTCTTCCAATCCGCTCTCGCGCAAGGCAGCTTGTGCAACTCTGGCCTTGTGGACTTTGACGATGTTGTTGAAGTCGATCATGGGGTGTAAGGTTTCTAGGGAACCGACGGGCAGACACCTTGGTCATTGCCAAATTGTCGTGGATGAGGTTGATAACACTTGCATGTGATATTCCAAGTTTTTGCTCGATTTCTTTGACCTTCACCCGTCGATTTTCGAGGATCATCCTCTCCACACGGGCCACATTGTCCTCGTTAGTCACGTCTGACGGGCGTCCTGGACGGGGGTAATCTTCAAAGGACTCACGACCAAGGCGGAACTCCCTATTTCATGGGTCAATGGTTGCATAGGAAGGGGTGGTGTCGGTGTACACTGCAACCATACGTTCCTGGATCTCTTTTGCATTCTTGCCTACCTTGGTCAAAATTTGATCATTGCGCGGTGCTCAATCTTCTCCATTGTTGAAAAATTTGCGACTGACGATCTGCGATCAGCTACTGCTTTTTAAATAGAGGAGGCAGGAGCGTGCGGCTGCAGGTTCTGACTTGTCATAACTTGTTTAACACCCCCACAAACAGTTATCCCCCTCATTCTGTTTTTCCCTACCAATTCGCAAAACTTATTGACCGCCCCTTGTAAGAACATTCTCTAAAGGCTCTTTCCAGATTATGTATTTCTTCTTGTGTTTATACGTTGATGTAGATGGCGTCTATGTACCTGAAGTAAATTTGGAGCTTGGGTAATCTTGAAAAGACCCTTTTTTCAACCACTCCCATATAGAAGTTAGCAAAGAAAACTCCAAAGGGAGAACCTACGGCGATTCCATCGACTTGGCGGTACACGCTTCCATTAGGGCCAAAGAAGGGGGCTTCAGAGATGCAAATTTGTAGGAGTCTCTTCATGTCGTCCCTTGGTATTCCAATTAGGGGGGCGGTCATTTCGGTCATAAGCGTGTTCTAGTATTATGTATATTTTTTCGGCGACTGGTACATTGGTAAATAGTGATTCTACGTCCATTAAAGCTATTATTTTCTTATAGTTAGTGGATCGAAGGATATCGCTGAAATCAGCCGAGGATTTGAGGCTGTATTTGTTAGGTACGTATGGAGTTAATATTTTGTTTAGGTATTTCCCGAGTTCGTACGTGGGTGTAGTGATTTGGCTAATTATGGGCCTGAGGTGGCTTCCAACTTTGTGGGTTTTCACGGTCCCATATGTGTATCCTGGGCTGAAGTGAAGGTTGTTTGTTGATCCGTTGAATGATTTGGTTTACCTTCTTCTTAATATCGTTGGCGGGGTTTTTCGAGATTTTTCGGAATTTGCTTTGATCATTTTGGATAGAGTGCATTTTTTTATGTTATTGCCCAGTTGGCATAATGATAAAGTAAAGATGCCTGCTTTATTTGCTTTCCTGAGGGTGATGTCTGTTGTTTTTAAGCTGTTCGGCAGCCTCTTTTAGGCGTTTTGTCCGGACTTTAGACGTGAAGTGACCTCTGCTTTTTCCGGCCTCTGCGAGTTCTGCTGTCAGCGTGGGACTTGTAGTGATTTTCTTATAATTTTCTAATATGTTTATTTCGTCAAGAAGCATTTCTATTTAGAGTCCTTTTGTTGCTTTCTCGGCTTGCTGATATAGTGACAATTAGTTCCGAGATTGAGAAGTTCTTCTTGTTCCAGGGTTAAAGGGTATTTTGTTAGGTTGATGTACGCCTTAGTGGTATCTGGAACCTTAAGTGGGCTTTCATTTATATCTGCTATTTTTTTTAGGGTTCTGGTGCGTGAGGTTTCTTCATATTGCTTTAGGATGTAAGTGAGTTCTTGTTCAATATTTTGTTTCAAATCAGAAGTGAGGTTGTTGTCTCTCCATTTTATTCGGTGCAGTTCTAGTTCTGTTTGTAAATCAACCAGGCTAGTTTTCTCTAGGTTAATTTGGCGAGGGAGATGGTCGCGTCGCTATCTAGCCGTCCGATCCTCATGTTGTGCAACCCGGTCGTGGAGACGTATACGTGTGAATTTGGGCAGTACATTTTCATTATAGCATGTTTTATTAAAAGCGACCGCTAGTTTCGAATTAATAATTCTTTTTTCAATATTCTCGATTTGTCTTATATTCGCCTTTTCTTCATTGTTTAACCTGTGGATAAGCGTACTGAAGTTCATCGGAGACTGATGTTTGTTATTTTGCCAAAATTAGAAGTAAATTAATGTAATTCAGCACTTTCTTTAATTTGACAAACCCATTTCGATACATCGAGTACCATCTTCAGAGTTACAAGGCACCGAATAAATTGGAGAGACAACAATCTCACTCAGGATTTTAAACAAAATATTGAACAGGAATTCACTCACATCCTAGAGCAACATGAAGAAACATCACGCACCAGAACCCTCAAAAAACTAGCGGATATAAATGGAAGCTCACTTAAGGTTCCAAAAACTACTAAGGCATATATCAACCTATCAAACTATACTTTAACCCAAGAACAAGAAGAACTCCTCAACCTTGGAACTAATTATTACTATATCAGCAAGCCGAGAAAGCAACAAAAACGACTTCAAATAGAAATGCTTCTTGACGAAATACACATATTATAAAATTATAAGAAATTCACTACCACTCCCATGCTCACAGCAGAACTCGCAGAGGCCGAAAAAAGGAGAGGACATTTTACGTCGAAGGTTCGGACACCGTGCCTAGAAGAGGTTAGCAAACAGCTTAAAAACAGCAGAGATATCACCATCTGGAAAGCCAACTGAGCAATACCATACAAAAATGGACACTATCCTAAATGATCAAAGCAAATTCCGAAAAATCTCGAAGAACCCCGCCAACGATATTAAGAAGAAGGTAAACCAAATCATTGAATAGATCAACAAACAACCCGGAAAAATACAAATGAAGAAAATTATAGGTTACTTCAGCCCAGGATACGCTTATGGGACCGTAAAAACCCATAAAGTTGGAAAGCCCCTCAGGCCCAGAATTAGCCAAATCACTACACCCACGTACGAACTCGGAAAATTCCTAAACAAAATATTAACTCTATACGTATCCAAAAAATACAGCCTCAAATCCTTGGCTGATTTCATCGATAGCATTCGAGCCAATAACCCTAAGAAAATAATAGCTTCAATGGACGTAGAATCACTATTCACCAATATACCAGTCGCCGAAACAATAGACATAATACTAGGATACGTCTTTGACCAAAATGACCCCCCCCCCCCACCAAATTGGAATACAAAGGGACGACATGAAGAGACTCCTACAAATTTTGCACCTCTGAATCCCCCTCCCTTGACCCCAATGGAAGCTTGTACCGCCAAGTCGATGGAATCGCCATGGATTCACCCTTTGTAGTTCTCTTTGCTAACTTATATATGGGAATGGTTGATAAAGGGTCTTCTCAAGACTACCCAAGCCCCATATTTACTGCAGGTAAATATACAACATCTATATCAACTTACAAACACAAGAAGAAATACATAATCTGGAAAAAGTCATTAAAGAATGTTCTTCCCTCAACTACACCATCGAAGAAAGCCAGAACAACCAATTACCATCTGAACAACGGTGCACCTAAAACCTGAAGCTATATATTCAAGAGAAGCAACCGAATTTAAACATACAGTCTAACTCCAATTAAATCTTTCCCAGCGCAAGAAAAGCAAACAGAAGAACAGGTGTACTCAGAGCTTCCCCTAGCCATTAATCCCCTCTGGCAAGCAGCCTAATCCCCCCACCCCCTTCTCTGGCTACTTACTTCTCCGACCTTTTATCACCTCGATCCAACCTGCCTATACGTGTATAGCTTCGTTCGTAATTTTGTTAACATATTTTGTAACATATAAACTAAATACTTTGTAATAATTCTCCATTGTAATCTGAAGATGGTACTCGATGTATCGAAACGAGTCAGTTAAATTAAAGAAAGTGCTAAATTACACTAATTTACTTATACCTTTCTAAAAATCACAAACATCAGTCTCCGATGAACTTTAGTATGCCTATCCACAAGTTAAACAATGAAGAAAAAGCGAATATAAGACAAATCGAGAATACTAAAAAAAGAATTATTAATTCGAAACTAGCGGTCGCTTTTAATAAAACATGCTATAATGAAAATCTACTGCCTAAATTCATATATATATATATATATATATATATATATATATATATATATATATATATATATATATATATATATATATATATATATATATATATATATATATGTATATATATATATATATATATATATATATATATATATATATATATATATATATATATATATATATATATATATATATATATATATATATTTATACGAATGGATTGCAATGGTTTTGAAAATAAACGCATAGTTTTACATACATTTAGTATTATTTAGTTTTTCTCTGCCTTAAAATATTTTATGGGCTTATTTTAAAAATCATTGGTTTTTCTCGTAAATATCTTTCATTATATTTTTTTTTGTTCTTATTAAAAATTACGATGTTTACTTTTGGTAAAATCTACTTTCATGGTCTGGAGAACTAATTACTAAAGCTCATTCCCAAAAGAGCATAGGAACCACACTTGCTTAACTTATATTTACGAGAAAAAGTTTGAAGTTTTCTGTAATGAAGTTAAAGTAATTGGCTATAAAGCGTGTTGAGATGCGGTGTCTCTGAACAAACGTTTAAACGTACGTCCCACTTTATCTGAGGTTTATTATCTCCAAGGATGAAAGCCTAACGTTTTCTTTACCTCCATAGTTAAATTTATTCAAGGGTTTAGGAAATTTGGTAATTTAGAAATTATTTAACCTGTTCATAGGACTGCTTCAGAAAAATGTAATCTATGTAATAGAAAGCAAACTTTTATTAACAATAATTTTCAACGAAAGGATGCAACAAAATAAACATATTTATGAACAATGTAATCACCCTTATTTTCGAGCACCTGCTTAGAACGACGAGATAGAGCATAGATATCTTAGTTTTAAAATTCAACTGGTTTACTATCAAAGAAGCCCTCAAGTGCAGATTTCAGTTCATCATTTGCGAATATTTTGCAATTCAAGAAGTTCTGTAGTACTTGGAATAGATCGTAGTATGTTGTCGCCAGGTATGGCGAGTACGCTGGCTGAGGGAGAACTTCCCACTCCATCTTTAGTAGTTTTTCATGGGTATGATTTGTAAAGTGTGGTGGGGCGTTATCATGAAAAAACATGCCATAAGGCAACTCTGATCGTTTCTGCGCAATTGCATCGGCCTAAGAAAGACTAGGCCACTACACATTAAATAGTTGTACACCCTGTATAAATATAAAAATCGAATTTTTTTTAAAAAGGGATGTGTGAGAACTTTATTTAAAACTTAATATATAGCACTTCTGATTATTTCGTCAAGGTAATCGTAAATAAATTTTCGTCGTCATGCCTAACTAATTTGAGGTCAGTATAGCCGATTAGTTGTGTTAGTTGTCAATAAACTTTTAAAGTCTACTTACGCAATAATCATCACATTGCAAACTAGAAGTCAAACTTTGTCCCGCTTTTAAGACTGCATTAATGAGCTAACTCACAGACCTCTTCAAACCTGGACTGAGCTCAGAATATTGGCCAATTGCATACAGGCCCCAATGTACAGATGAAATTTATTGGTGGTATTTGGTAAAAAAAGAAAAAAATTTAACAGTATCTAAAATATCATTATCTGCTACATTGGTGCTGAATAAAAAAAAACCAATATATTATTAGGTTTAACTTCTCATTGGTTTCCATAGATTCTCAGATCAGGAATGAACACTAAATATCAGTACAATGAATAATACAAATCATTCTGACTTCCAACAGTAACCCGTGTCATTTTGTCAAAGTTCTGCTCACGATAAAATAATTCACTGTCCTCTTTAGGTTCACACGTATTGAATTTTTGTGGCACTTCTGTAATTTTATATTGCCCAAATGAACACAAGATTAATACTGAAATTTTCTAAAAACAATGTTAACGTTCCACAAAATGTATTTATTTCTTGAAACATTGAGTTTTAGTTTCTTATCAGTGCTCTTGTTTTAAGCTGCATCTGAATCGATTTTGCGTTTAGATTGCACTTCACTGTTTCTTCCTTTGCTGTAGTTAGATGTGAAGACATGAAAGACTGGCCGCCATTTTTGGGTAAAATTTTTCAAGAAACTGTAACCACTAGCACAGCTCAATGTATCCAGCTGGTCATCTTTTTCCCCAAGTTCAACAACGAACTTCTGTAAGGCCTCCTTAGGGTTTTTACACTCAAACATGGAGTATCTTCTTCTTCTCTCTTTCGTGAGCCACCTGTATATATGGCATACATTCCTGGTGAGACAGACACTCTTGTGAGAGGGGCATACTAGCCTATCGCGCGACAGCAAGTCTGTGAATGATTTTAGTTTGCCCCGTTGGGATACCTCCATTTCCTTGTCCCCTTGCTCGGTGACACAAGTAAGTTTTTCTGAGACCTTACTGTCGATGAGGATGCCTTGACAAGACCAGCACCTGAAAGTACGCAAAATCTTGTGAGATAGGTAACCAGCCAGGTGGACAATTGCCTGTTCCATCCCTTCACCCAGGTCGTCATGCTCGGCATGAATAGCTGCAGCCAGTAGCTCCTGGGTGACTCTGGCATCGTCAAGGTGTGGCTGCTGCATCGCTTCCTCCATCTCGAAGGCCTTTGTTCCCAAGCTGTAGCCAGACAGACAAACCAGGCTTCGTGCTCTTACCACTGCCTCCCCTCCATGATCTGACGAGCATTAGGCTAATGATTTCCTCCAGCCAACTTTCGCAGGTGGTCAAAATGACCCTTAAGTTTGTCGGACTGTCAGACTTGAGGAAGGCAAACACTGAGTCCTTACAGGGTGCTTGGTTACCAACTGCAAAAGCCTCCTTTGCTGCTTTCGTGGGTCTGTACCCAGATCGGCAATTAACGGCAGCACATTTAACTATGCTGGGTGACCATATCTGCGTAAACATAAGGGTAGTAAAATATCCAAAAAAATGGATCATAATCATTATCATAAGTCATAGCAACAATATTGATAATACTACTGAAAATGATAATAATAACAATAATAATAAAATTATTATTATTAATATTATTATTATTGAAGAGTGCTAAAATATATAAAATATTCTGCTACTTATCAATTTTTACTACAATAGCGTAAAATGGTGATATTATCGATATTAATACTATTATGACAATGTACTAGCTAATACTACTATTATTAGCAACAATAGTAGTTTACCGACTCCTTCCTCCTCCCTACACACACACACACACATGTTGTGGTGGGGAGTCAAAAACAAAAGTTTGGTTCTTAAAAGTTTCAAAACAATTTTGCCAGAAAACACAAGGAACAAAGCCCAGACCTCTTAAAACTTCTTCAACATTAGAGCAAAACAGATGCAGATTGGAGTAGAAATATACAAAAATAATATAAACTTACTAGGGCTTACGAGAACAGGCGCGCGAGACTTCTGGCTGCACTCACTGATGAACTCAAAATGGCGTTTCCTGCGTCCGGAGGCGCGTTTGATTTCAGTGGGGCCGGTATGAACAGCCGACATTCAAAACATAGCGCAGTGGCCAGTCCAGTGTTAAAAAGGTCTATGGTTCACTTTAAATTTTGAGAAGAAATGAAATAGTTATTTTATAACCATTTATATTTCTCCGATTCAGTGTAGTTTTTTTTGTGGAGGGAACTTAAAAGGTGAGTTCGCTTTCATCCTATTTTTGCGGATATTAATGTCTATTCCTATGGGTGATAAAATTTCTTGGTTCCTGTGCTTTTTAACTTATCTATAATAAGTATACCGTACGTATCTTGTATAAATTTATTAACCTTTTAAACTTGTTTACCTTACGATATATTTCGTGTATCTCCCCTCGTTCCCTTAGGTGGTGCGTCCTGCATATTTTTATTTAAGAATACTACATATTGAAGCTTTAGGAAGCATACATTGAGATATTCTCCTTCACATACGCTCTTGTCAATTTCTTCATTTGCGTGGCACTCAATAAAAAAATAAGACCGCATCTCTCTCAAACTATTTACAGTAGCAATTCGGAAGAATTTCAAGACTTTGTGCAAGAAGGCCGAAAAATTTTAGGTCACCTTTGAATTGCTGATGATATTATTTGTTTCGACTCCAGGCGAATTGACGTCATTGATAACAGAATTATTACAAGCTAGGCTCACAGGTGGACTGATAATAAAAATTTCTAAGAGGAAAATTATTATCGATAATTTTTCAAATGCGGCAGCAATTAAAATTGACTATCAAATTATAGTGCAGACAAGAATTTGCTTAATAAGGAGGGCTTTGGGGAGAAAAGGAAATGTAATCAGTAAAACAAAATTCAGCTAGAGGTCGATATGAAAGTATAACTTCATTTTTCTAAGTGACTTGCCTTTATGTTCATCTTCTTGGAGGGAAATCTAGACACGAAAAACAAAAAGCAACCAGAAACTAGAAAAAATTAATGTAATTCTTAGAAGACAAAAAAATTGTTTTTGAATTTGGTTAAATTGTTTCAAATTTTATGCAAGTTGTTTAAAGATACTTGTAGTAATGCATAAGCATTTTTAAGTTACAAAAATGGTGTTTGAGTGCCACATGAACTGAATGAAGGACAAGGTTTGAATATTACTTCATTTCTCTTGGTTTGAAATACCATTGAGCCATTACTTGACAGAAAATTTACGAGAGATGAAGGCTGGGTGCTTTATTACCATAACAATGGATTGATCACTGTCAGAGAGAGAAGGTTAACCACCACCTTACTACAACCCAACATCTACCCGTGGCGCCTGAAAAAGATACAGCTGCACGGCCAGACAACTGCAAGGGAGCAGCGAGAATTTGCGCTACGCGTGATAGGTTTAGGTTCTCTTTCTTTCCCGTCTCATCGCCTGATCAGTGCCAAACCTACGGCGTCAAGGACATTCGCGCGGAGTGTGGGATGCCCGCCGAGAATACGCTTCCTCCTCCCTTGCGCGCCAAGTCTAATGAGATCCCCGTCCCGTTTTGGGGGGCCTCTCGCGACCCGCTTGCGCTGAGGTAGTATAAATACTCCGGGAAAAGCTTTTAGAGGTTAGTACCTTACTGGCCTGTCTGGGTTAGCAGCCACATACAGTTCCGTACGCCCTGCTGCTTCACCCCCCAAACGCTTCCAGCTACGAAGGCGTCGCGTCACCTCTACCTGGTCTCGCTCGTACCTAATGACAGAGTTCCTGCCCGACAGACGAGTGACATGGACAGGCATCTATCACTTGGGTATCGACTTCATTCTCGTTTGGAGTACTCCCTCGATCATTTCTCAGCAAGAATAAAGAATAACGAATTTTGTAAGTAGAACTTTGCAGCGCCCCGCTTACTAGTCGTATCCAAAACCGCCAGTCAATTAGGCTTTACGTGAGTCTCCCGGTCATTTTCACTCTTCCCCTTTCTATGGAAGTGATCATCATGCCTTCTCTTTAGGACTCTCGTCCCCGTCGAGTCATTTGTACCCTCCCCTCGTTTGGTACCCCGGGTTTTATCTTATTTATTGACATTTATTTACTTTTGCTAAAAGTGTTTTCTCTGTATATAGTAAAGTTATTTTCCTACAATTCAGTATTTTTTAAAACACAGAACCTCTAAGAATTGATTATTTAGGCCAACCGCACTCGATTTTGATTATTTAACCCTTGTACTGTGATCTATATCCCAATTTCTGGCGTGCTTCCTTCGCACGTCATCGCAGAGTCAATCCTTGGCTAGCATCGACGTTCAACTCTGCGACATTATATTCTGATGTCAGGCATTTAACAGTCACCCGTTGTATCGGATCTCATTTCTTTTACACCTTTGACAGATTATAAAGTGTGTTATTCTTGTATAGTAAAAGTTCTGGTTTTAGAAACTGTAGAAAAGACCTTACACATTTCCCCTTTTTCCTTTTATGTGTGTAGTTTGTATTGAATTTTGTGCCCTGTGTGAAACTCTAACTCTTTCTAGGCCTCATAAAACGTCTGCCGTATTGTAAAGGAGTTATTCTTTTCTTTTTGTGTGTGTGTGTATTGTGTTTGTCGTTTTTTTCGTTGCGTATTGGGCAACACGGGCTCTGGCTAAATTCTAGAGTGAATATTTCAAGTATAATTAAGAATTTGCGCCATGCGAAATAATTATCGTTGTGTTTGTTGGTTTTTTTAAATGAAGAATCATAGGTCCGCCCTATGCCTACCAGCACTTCTGCTGTGCGTCTAAATAATTCCCCCCACACTTTTTGTTGTGGTGCTTTTCCTAAAAGTTTGGTCGAACGCGATAAAATGTTGTCATTATTTAACATGTTTAAGTTGCAACGAGAGTCACTTGGGCTCAGTGACAAGGACCTTCTAGCCTATATCCTAGCGAAGGAAAGGACCGAAAGAGAAGAGAGAAGACAAAAAGAAAAGGAAATGGAAGAGAAGAATCTGGAACAAAGAAAGAAGTGAAAGATAAGTACGAGAATAAAAGAGAAAGAGAAGAATGACAGGCAGGAATAAATCTGTAAATCAACAAATATCTTGTTTATTTCATTAAGTATAGGATGTGTGCAGTGCATATACATACATAAGATTTATCACCATTAGAATTTACATTTATGTCCAAATTTTGGCCAAAATATATATGATTAGAAATATTACCCATTTCCATTATTTTGTTTTCTCACCCTGTATATTTATATATATATATATATATATATATATATATATATATATATATATATATATATATATATATATATATATATATTTATATATATATATATATATATATATATATATATATATATATATATATATATAAATATATATATATATATATATATATATATATATATGTATATATATATATATTGGGTTGAGGAGTAGGTTCTTGTTGTTTTATAAAATTTATTCATTACCATTAACAATTTTAGAAAAACTTCATTTTTAATTGATAACAATATGCAATTTAATCAATAATGTATTCTCCGTTGTTATTTACGACTTCTTCCCAACGTTGAACAAGTTTTGCAATGCTGCTGCAATAAAAATCACTGGATTTTGAATCGAAGAATTCGTCTAAACAGGTTCTCAATTCGTTATCAGTATTGAACGAAACGCCGCGCAAATTGTTGGAGAACGATCAGAACAGATGGAAATCCGATGGAGCCAAGTCTGGCGAATATGGAAGATGCGGCAGGTTTTCCCAATTTAGCGTTTGGATGGCGTCTTTTGTCATATTGGCATTGTGAGGACTAGCATTGTCGTGTTGCAGAAGGACTCCATAACGTCGATGAGGTCGCTTTTCACGAATAGCTTCGGCGAGTCGATTCATTTGTTGAACGTAGAGTTCTGCATTGACAATCTCGTTGTTCGCAAGTTGATCATAAGGAATGATGCCTTCACAATCCCACCACACACACAGCATCGTCTTTCGTGGATGAAGTCCTTGCTTTAATCGCGGAAGTGTTTTTTTTTATTGGGGCTAAGCCATTGTTTTCGATGGTTCATGTTCACATAAACACACTACTTTTCGTCGCCAGTGATGATGCGGTGAAGAAATCTGTCCTTATATCCACGAGTAGCCTTGTAAGGAGCAAGCAAACCTGCGGCGATCGTGGAGCGTTGAAGTTTGTTGCTTTCGCTCAAAGCGTTCGGAACCCATGCACCGAGTTTTTTTTAACTTTTCTCATCGAATCAAGGTGATTTCCTGTTTTTTTATGACCACACGCCAATTGCACTGATAATTTTCTAGTCGATTGACAAGGATTTTCATGAAGAAGGTCGTTCAATCAATCTTCATCCAACTTAATGGGGCGAGCAGAACGTTCTTCGTCATTAATATTGAAATGACCGTTTTTGAAACGTGAAAACCACCATTGAGCTGTCCTTTCTGATAAAGCATTTTCTCCGTACTCAACACAAATATCGCGACGAGCTGTAACTGCGTTTGCATTGTTCCCGTCTCGATTGAAAATGAATAACAACAAGTGTCGAAAATGCGCCTTTCTTTCAACTTGACATTCCATTTTGAGGTTACAGAACAAAAGTTAAATAAATACAACTTTTAAATAAACCGCATTGACTTAATACTCAACTTCAAGACGTAGCCTTAGAAAAAGCCTAATAGTCTACCCTGTTGAGAGACATAGCCTAACCTTTGAAAATTTTGCTCTCATTATTTATTATTGTTTCTTAATATGTGCACAAATCACGTCAACAAAACTTAATTCAACACAAGATTTAAAAAAACGCAACAACTTATTCCTCAACCTAATATATATATATATATATATATATATATATATATATATATATATATATATATATATATATATATATATATAATGATGTATCAGCCTTCCCTCTCCGCGTCTTATAATAAACAACCAATTATTATACCTCACCTTTCTTTATTGTTTCTATCTCCCCATTGCTTTAGTCGTGTTTCTACAACTTGTGTGACCGGTAAGATTTTAATTTGTTAAAAAATTAAAATTATATAATTTTGTGCACTTAGCTGCTCATAAATCCCCCTGCCTCCCCCTATGCTCATAATTTCTTAATCCTTGTTTATTAATTGACTATTTATGATTTATCACTATCAAATGTAAATATGTATATACATTAATTTTAATGTTAATTGTTTTGCTATTTAAAGCTAATTCTGTTTAATTTATCAGGCCAAAGATGAGCTTGTCTTTGTTCGAAACGTAGCCCAAAGAAATAAAGAATGAATACTGTAATTCTCTTTGCCATTGGATTCTTACTCCAGATTAAATTGCGTGTCCCTAGGAGCAGTCCCTTTCAATACAATATATATATATATATATATATATATATATATATATATATATATGGATGCAATAAACCACATTGAAAGAGAAAACGGAATTAATTTTTCTGAGAGTAATATTTATTACCTTTTTTCAAAAAAATCCGTGCAGGAAAGTGATTGGAACCATGGACACTGAGGCAGCGAGCACCTCTTTGATCACAGTTAAAAGATACAGTTAGTACACTCTACTACGCAGAGAGCCAAAAAATTCTCTGAATAGAATAGCTTTCAAGGAACACTTTCGCAAGTTCGAACGGGGACTATGGAAGAAATAGAAAATTAATTGGGAATTCAAATAATAAAGGTAATAAATATTACTGTAAGAAAAATTTATTCCGTTTTCTCTTTCAATGAGGTTCATTGCATTCATCTTCATCATTCTCTCGCACTACTTTGAGAGATATTATATACATTTGTTTATTTGCCACGTATTTAACTATTCCTCATTTATTCTTTGAATTCCCAATTACTTTTCTATTTCTTTCAGTTCCCGTTCGAACTGGCGAAAAGTGTTTCTTAAAAGCTATTCTATTCAGAGAATTTTTTGGTTCTCTGCTTAGCAGAGTGTACTAACGGCTTACTTTTAATTGTGTCTAAAGCGGTGCTCGCTGCTTCATTGTCCATGGTTCGAATCGCTTCCCTGCACGGATTTTTCAAAAAAGGAAATAAATATTGACTGTAAGAAAAAAATTTATTCAGTTTTCTCTTTCAATGTGGCTTATTGCATTCATCTTCATTATTCTCTCGCGCTACTTTGAGAGATATTATATATATATATATATATATATATATATATATATATATATATATATATATATATATATATATATATGAATGCATTTAACCACATTAAAAGAGAAAACGGACTAATATTTCCTTGCAGTAATATTTTTTATTACCTTTTTTCGAAAAATCCGCGCAGGGAAGCGATTCGAACCATGCACACTGAGGCAGCGAGCACCGCTTTGATCACAGTTAAGAGTATGCTGTTAGTACACTATGCTACGCAGAGAACGGCATACTTTTAACTGTGATCAAAGCGGTGCTCACTGCATTAGTGTGCATGGTTCGAATCTCTTCCCTGCACGTATTTTTTCGAAAAAACTTCATAAATATTACTGCAAGGAAAAATTATTCCTTTTTCTCTTTCAATGTGGTTTAATGCATTCATTTTCATCATTCTCTCGCGCTACTTTGAGATATATATATATATATATATATATATATATATATATATATATATATGTATATGAGTAACTTATATTAGCATGTCCTTCGAGATGATTCATTAATGATGATATTTCAAATGTAATTTTAGGTATAATTTTTCTTCCACACCGACCAGCTAAATTGATTTGTGATCCTCTTCATCGATCAAATTTGTACATTTTTCTCTTGAAATAGTTTTTCTTTTCATTTTGTGAATTAACTCTGAATCTCTTTCCTCACAAAAAACTTATGAGCTTAACATCCATTTGTAAAACGAGCGTGAAATTAATGGTACTCGTAATTAAGAATATGTTTCTTTTTTTGTAAGATTTTGCATGGTTAATTCTTTCATGGAAGGCCACGTGCCACCAGCCTTTTTGGGGAAATTTGTTTCTTATGTTACATGTTTAGGCAGATTTTGTATTTTGTTAAAAGTTGTTGATTGTTTGTGACATATATAACTTATTGATATTATTATGCCTTATTTTAGTGATATATAAACTCCAATTTAAAATTGTATACATTAAGAGTTCTGAAAATTGCCTGGTGGACAGCTTAAGCCGAAATCCCCTGGATTTGTTTCCGGATTAATTTCCCATTAATTAATTGTAACGTTAAATGGATTACTTTTGTAGATATTCCTGAATAATTCTTGTAGTTTTCTGTAATGCCTTATTCGAATATGTGCCATTATTTTTTTATTATCGTGTATATATTTTGGATGAGTTACCCTGTTCGTATGTATCTTTTTTAAGTATTGTATGACCTTTCGTTTTTTAAATATTCTTGTATGTAAGCCACTAGTTAACGAGAATATGTTAACCACGGCTCTTGGTAACTATTATCTGTCTTGTTGTATAATTACTATTATTATTTTTTTCTTGATGTTGTTTGGTAATAGGAATACCGAGCATTTCCCGAGTCCCCTTTTCTGACCTATTTTTGTGCAGAGTACCCAGTACCATCCCTTTTGTATTTGTGTCTCTATTGGAAATTCAGCCGTGTAATAATCCTATATTAGTCTGATATCGCTTCCTTCGGATCTCCATCTTGGCAGGGAAGGAGATCTCAAAGAGAGAAGGTTACTTCCCCTTCCCCATAGAACCCAACGTCTACACGTGGCGCCTGGAAAAGATGCAGCTGCACGGTCAGACAGCCCCAAGGAATCAGCGAGTATTTTGCGCGACAGAAACTGAAATAATTCAGTTTTCCTAAAACCTAGAACCTCTAAGAATTGATCATTTAGGTCAACCGCACTCGACTTTGATTATTAACCCTCGCACTGGGATCTATATCCCAATTTCTGGCGTGCTCACTTCGCACGTCAACGCAGAGTTAATCCTCCGCTAGCATCGACGTTCGACTCTACGGCAATCGTAAACACCAAAACCCATTCCTACTCCACTCTGCTGTTTCTGAAATCAGAAGGTTATGTTTTGCATTTGGTGGGATGTGAAGGGTTATTCATTCTGAGTCCCTCATTAATAAACAAACAGTTATTCCGGATCAGTATATTCGACAATTGCAACCTTCAATTGGATCTTTTAAACCTCCTAAACTGTTAAAACTTAAGGGTACCCACTCCTCATTCGTGACATTGCGTAACCACACGTGACAAGTTTGCGTCAAGAAAAAAGCAAAGGCTAAATCGGCCCATCTTCTCTTTTAAATTTTGTTGTAGACCAAATATGCTTTTCTTACTGTTTAATTGCTCGGTGTAGAAAATCTGACCTTCTTGTATTTTAACTTCTCGATGTAGGCAAAATCTGCATTTCTTGCTTTTTATCTTCTCGCTTTAGGCCAAATCTGCACTTCTTGTCTCCTTACTTTTCCGTAAAGGCCAACTCAGCTCTGCTTGACTTTTAACTTCGTGCTGTAGGTAAAATCTGCCCTTATTGTGTTATATATTAGTACAAATGCGGAAGGTATGCCACGTCTCCTCTCTCACTCACTCCCCCATCACCACCCCACCCTTACCGGTATACCGAGTCTCCTCTCTCACCCCCTCCCTTCCACCCCACCCTTATCGGTTTGTGGTTGAATCCGTGTTTCTCCATCCCAAATAAACTTTAGTTAGTGACCTTTTTTCGAAGGAATTAGTCTACACACATACACACTGGAACAAATCGCTACGATACATGTCTCCCCCCTCTCCCCATAGCATTGGTCACTGAATTTTTTTCGAAGGAATTAGAGTCTACACACACACACATATATTGGAGAAAATCGGTAGGGGTGAGATAAAGACTGCACCGGGCTGATTTATCATGTATTATTCTGTCCGCCTAACGGTGGAGTTGCCACTTAACTTTTTTAAATCTCTTAATTGGTCCGTCTAGTTTCCATCTTTTAAATTTTTTGTTGCTAAACATTTCTGTAGGTAACACGTTCTAAGATGATCCTTTATCCACACCATATCACGCCCAGACTTGGTAAATATTTTGCAACCTAAGATGTTGTGGATCGGATTATAAATTTAGCCCAGATTATTCATGTAAGGTTGATTTCTTCGATCATGTTCGTCGACTTATTTATGAACACCAAATTGCTCGGATTGAATTTCTTTATAGTGGGTCAGTCCAACCACCTTTCAACTATAACAACGGAAATGAAGTACTTGAACATCTCCAGGTTCAGGTTGTGCATTTAGAAGATTTAATCATTGTTAAAAAATTCAAAAATGAGCTTATAGTTCAGTTTTTCTTTGTCGGATTACTATCCGAACGTCACAATACTTGGGCGGATAAGTTTTTCTGTATATTGCATTCAAACATGGGTAATGATGGTGAGAGTAGTGAACGTCAGTATATTTGACACAAACCCATGTTATTTCGCTTTCTGTCATGGTATTCCCATCAACTCACTGATATGATGAAAACCAAGATGAAGAGGCAAGGATGAATGAATTCTCCTTCTCACAAGATCGAGAGAATGTTATGAGTTATTTTGTAGACAAATTAAAACATTGTTAATTAAACGCTGGGTTTTTTTCATATTCATTTTATTCATATTAATCAGAAAATATTATTAATGATTAAAAATATATACATAAAGAGCTAATAATATCTGACCGGGACTCAATGCATATGTGTGTGGATATATGTGTATGTGCGTGCGTAGACTCTAATTCTTTCGAAAAAAGTCACTGAAGAGATCTTTGTCTCCAACTGCCAATGCCATATTTGATAAAACGGTATAGGTATTAATAATTCTTTGATTAATACTCCGATATCTAGCATTCGCATCATTAAACATACTAATTATTTTAAAAACCAAACGAGAAAATACCTGCATGTGATCAAGGCTGGTGTATTATGAGAAAAAAAACATCCCTTAGACTCTGATTCCTTCGAAAAACAAATCAGTGACCAATGCTAGGAAGGGGGAGGGGGATTAAACGTATATCGTAGTGATTTGCTCCAGTGTGTGTGCGTATGTGAGCTACAGAGATATTTAGCATCAAATTATTTAAAAGATAGCAACTAAACCGACCAATTAAGAGATTGAAAGAAGTTAAGTGGCAACTCCACCGTTAGGCGGACAGAATAATACATGATAAATCAGCTCGATGCAGTCTTCATCTCACCCCTACCGATACACCCTGCATTACTACTACTTATATTCACGGTGTAGGCCAAAACTTATCTTTTAACTTATCGATGTAGGCCAAACTTGCGCCTCTGGTCTTTTACTTCTCGGTGTAGGCAAAATCTTCTCTTCTTTTCTTTTAACTTTTAAGTATAGGCCAAATCTGCTCTTTTTGTTTTTTTTCACTTTTTCAGTGTAGGATAACTCTGTCCTTTTTGTGTTATATCTTCTCTGTGAATTACAACTCTGCTCTTCTTGTCCTTTGACTTCTCGTTATAGGACAAATCAGCACTTCTTGCCCTTTAACTTTTCTGTGAAGGCCAAATCAGCCCTGATTATCTTTTAATTTCATGCTGTAGGTAAATTCTGCCCTTCTTCTATCATATATTCATGGTGTAGACCAAATTTTCTCTTCTAGTTTTTTAACTTTTCGATGTACGCTAAATTTCCCTTTCTGGTCTTTTGACTTTTCAGTGTAGGCCAAACCTGCCCTTTGTCTTTTAATTTCTCTCATTTCCATTTGTGTTCTTGGGATTATTTTTGCCATTACGATTTTGTTTATCGCCGCCCTGATTTATTGGGAGGCTCAGTGGAACGAACTGATCTAATCATTTCGCCCGGCCAAAATTTTATCATCCTGATGACCAACGAATGGAGTAGCCATATCTCAATGCTGAATGGGAGAGGGGTGGCACAGATCCACCCTTGGTCATGAGGTGGGTTTATATTTGTTTAAAAATGCGAACACTAACATGGTGTCTTTATTTCACGCATGTTTGAGATCACTTTTAGTCTTCTTCTACGACGCACGGCTGATACCATGGTGATATTATTTTACCATCCATCTAAAGGTTTGACAACTCGACGCATTGGCCATTTATATTTTTCATGAGATTATTATGCATGGAGTTGTTCGAAACTACGCAACTCCACCCATTTAGCGCAAAGAATGAGATCATAATTGGTCAAATTATGCGAATAAGATTAATTAGAGCTTTGGTGAATACCGTGGTGATGCTTACCATCTCAGTACCCCGAAGAATGAGAAGGAGGGAGGAGGGTGCGCCACTCTCATAACATGACATAAAAATAAGGCACGTCTCCGACATAGGATACGCCGAGAGACCCCTGATAATACGACAAATACCCCCAGATAATGGGGTTAGAACTTATTGTTCCCTGAAGAGGAGGGAGGGCTAATTTTGAAACGTGCCCGAACGGTAATGTGTGCGAAATCTCTGATGCTCCTCCCTACACATATCTTATGCCATCTTACAACGGTGCTCTGTAAATTGGCGGAGGGGGGAGGGGGGTAAACCCAAATTAAAATCTTGCTACTTTTTTCAGACGTATCGCATGATGGAATTCATTTTTCGTTTCATGCTTGAGCACATTCGTGTCCGACTGGTGTGTTTCATGGTTCAGTTTATTCATATCCGCCTGCTTTCCTTTTTCATGTTTGGGCTCATTTAGGTATGTCTGTTTTGTTGTGTTTGAGGCTTCACTCATTCACGTCTGCCTAGTTTTGTGTTTAATGGTTCATCCCATTCGTGTCCGCCTGGTTTTGTATTTCATGCTTGAGCCCATTCGTGTCTGCATGGCTTTGTGTTTCACTTTTAAGCCTATTCGTGTCCGTCTGGTTTTGTGCTTCATGTTTGAGCTCATTCTCGTCTGCCTTGTTCTGTGTTGCCTGTTTGATCCAATCCTTATTCGCCTGGTTTTGTTTTCATGTTTGAGCCCATTCAGGTCTATCTGCTTTTGTGCATCATATTTGAGCTCATTAAGCTCTGACTAGTTTTGTATTTCATGCTTGAGCTCATTCTTGTCCGCCTAGATTTGCTTTTCATCCTTAACCGCATTCGCGTCCGCCTGATTTTGTGATTCATGCTTGAGTCTATTCTTCTCCGCCTAGTTTTGTGTTTCATGCTTGAGTCTATTCTTCTCCACCTGGTTTTGTGTTTGATGCTTGAGTCTATTCTTCTCTACCTGGTTTTGTGTTTCATGATTGAGTCTATTCTTCTGCGCCTGGTTTTTTGTTTCCTGTTTGAGGCAATTCTTTTGCGCCTGCTTTTGTTTTTCATGCCTGAACCCATTCCTCTATGCCTCGTATTGTGCTTCATGCTTGAGCCCATTCGTGCACCCCTAGATTTGTGTTTCATGCATAAGCCTATTCGTTTCTGCCTGGTTTTCTTTCATCCCTGAGTCTATTCGTGTCTCCTGCTTTGGGTTTTCACTTTTGAGCCCGTTGGAGTCTTCCTGGTTTTGACTTTCACATTTGAGCCTTTCAGAGAGAGAGTCACGCGGAGAAAAGAGACTTGGGAAGCATCTCACGGACGAACGGACCTTCAATTGGTGTCTCTGGGAAAACTTCCAGGGATATAACGAAGCGAGACGAGTCAAACTAGAGCCCGTAACCCAGATCAGCGAGAGGGCGCTAAGCCCTTCCACGCTGCTCCTTGCATCGGAGTGGCACCCACTCCCGACGGAAAACAACATCGCTTCCAGCGAAGTCGTATTTCTTTCCCAGCGCGGAAACGAGCAAATCAGTATTCAACCAGAAGACAGGCACTGCTCACGCAGTATCCAAAGCAATAATCAAGAAGATTCATTGAAACTAGCCAAAGAAAACAACGCGCCACTTCACAAGCAACTCTCTGGTACCCTGAGGACTCGCAATTCAAGAAACCAGTTGTTCAGAACTACTGCAGTCAAGGACGTAAGGACTCATTCTGGAATAACGCGCTTCGCTCCGTGCCCTGCAAAGATACTCCATTGAACGAACACTCGAAGCCACCTACCCCTCTTGGAAAATCGTAAGCCTATTACATTTTTCTCTATCACCGTCGAAGAGGCGTGACGCTTTTCGACTACGAAGCTTCACCTCATCATCTCCCCCTTTTTCTTTTGGGTAAATATTGTGCTACTCATAGCTCGTGCCGTAAAATTCATTGTAAATTAATTTCCTTTTGCTGGACGGTTAGTTTTTCCATAGTGTAGAAATTATTGCTAAATTCTGTTATTTGTTTGTATAATAATAAAGATTATTTTTATTTATCTTGTTTAAATCCCACAACCACATAATAAGTCTGCCAACGTTAGAAACGCACTCGAATATGTGCCGTATTTAAAAGGGCCCTCCCCCCGCGCTTCTAGGAAGGGCAAGCGAAGGTCAGTGAAGCCTATCTGACCTACTACGGAGCCCATTCGTATCCGTCTGGTTTTGCGTATCATGCTTGTTCTCTTTCGTATCCACCTGGTTTTGTTTTTCATGATTGAGTCATTTCGGGTCCCCTTAATTGTGCTTCATTCTTGAACTCATTCGTGTCCCTGTGGCTTTGCGGTCATGCCTGAGCCTATTCGTGTCTGGCAGGTTTTGTCTTACATGCTTGAACCCATTCGTGTCTGCTTGTTTGTTTTCTATATGGTGGAAAGGATTGGATTCCAGTTTAATTTCAATGCAAATTGGCACCTGCATCGTGAAATGTGAAGGGTGGTGCGGCTGGCATAAAGGAAACGCGAAGAAGATGGGTCAAACATGATACGTCACGTTGGCACTCAAGCGAATCTAAGTTGACTAGACAAAGATGCAGCTGCTTCAAAATGGCGATCTGAGAGATTGGGAGAATTCGCTAATGACCTTCAAAGAGTGGATTGTGGTAATTTGCCAGTTATTCGATATACCAGGGACGGTTGGGGGACGTTATAAATCCATTGCAAAACTCCGCGAGTTTTTTAACATATCGTTCCTTTCCTCTTTCTACCTTGTAATGATTGCCCCAAATGACCATCCTATCAGGAAAGATTAGATAATCTGATACATCATAAAGAGGTCACCATTTTACTGACCTTGACCCTTAGGTAAATCCGTAAATTCTAGTGAGCGTCATTTTCTTTCTTTTAACCTCTCCATTATCTCTCTCTCCCATCATTCCTTCCTCATCCATTCACTTGCTTCCTACATCCCTTCCTTCTTAACTTTCTTCCTCCTTCCTTTCTTTGTCACTCCTTCTCACCCTTCCTTAATCCCCCCTTCTCTACATTTATCTCTTCTTTTCTCCGCCCTTACCGCCATTTTTTTCTCCATCCTTCCTTCCTCTCTCCCCTTCCCCCTTCTTTTCTTCCTCCCTACCTCTAATCCTTTTCACTTTCCTTCCTTCTAATATGTTATATCTCCCTACCTTTATTTTCCTGACTTTTCTTTCTTCATTCAGTCCTTCCTCTCTCCATTCCTTCCTTACTCTTTTTCCCCCTTCCTTCACTCCTTCCTCCCTCTTCCTCTCTTATATTTCAGTTCCCTCTCACTCACTTCTTTTCTCACCTTTCTCTCCTATCTTTCACTTGCTTCTCCCTAACTTCTCTTCTCATTTTTCTCTTCCTCCTTTCAGTCCTTTCTCCCTCTCTTCCTCTCTCACTCATTCTATCACTTTGCTTAAAACATGCCTTCTATTATATCTCCAGCCTAGATACTTCTAAATATGAAAGAACCATTATTATTCCTTAGAAATATCCGTCCCTTCTTGTCTGATTAAATTAGCTATCACAAAATTCATCTTATTTGGCCCAGATAATAAAATATGGGATTTAGGTAGTATTTTGTACGTTAAATACAAATACGCTTGTTTGCTTCTCTCATCCATTGTTTATGAGTGACAGCTTGTTTAAAATCTACAAAAACAATTATTTTCATTTGTAAATCTAAGTTTCATTCCTTAAAATGGAGTATATGGATAGTTTTTTTGTGCATTTGCTAGGAAAGCATCTCTTTTCTCTGTCCATTAGTTTTTCTTAGTCAGCATTTTAGGGTGCAACTTGTCCTGATCCCCCTTTTCAATGGACGAGGTATTTGGATTCAATCGCTTGTCAAGTTCGTCGCTGCTGGCGTCAAGATTTTCAGGGAACAAATTCAAATGGAAGTCGAAGATATGGATTTATTTAAACTATGAGTTTACAAACTAATTCATGGTAATTTTCTGCCTTAACCTTTCTCAAAAAGTTTTTGGTATATTTAAGGAAAGCGATCCATGTCTTTCCCACTTGATTTTACATTTCTCTAAGTTTGGCATCTTTTACTAATTCCCAGATCGAAGGTAGACAAAAATCCTATCCTTACTTTTGGCTTGATTCATTTGGGGTAACTTTCTTTTAAATTTGAAAATGTACGGGAGGGTGGGGTCTAACTAAATATTAGCAGGGTTGATAAGTAGAGGGTTTGGGACATTTTTCTTCACAGAAGTAATAACATTTTGTGTAGGCTTTTTTGATACACTGAAATTTTCTTTCCCTCATTGCATTTCTACCCGTAAAGGAAACATCACAGCTGTAGTTTAATCACAATTGTAATTACCTTAAAATCATTATAGGGTGCAATTTTTCATACATAGTAGTTTCATATATTCATATGATTCCTTCTTGTTAGCATGATTGGTTAATGGTAGAGAAGTAAATATATTTACATTGTGAAGCAGCACTTTCATTCTAGCCTTCAGAGAATCGGTGAATAAACACGATCTCATCCTATGATTCTCATGACAAAGAGTTCATCAAAACATCTCTACAAAATACTAGATAATTTTCTTGCGGAAATAAATATTGTAATTTTTGTTGATAGTTAGAATGAAGTCAAACTTTAGTATTTTGGTAGATGATATTACTAACGTTAAACGTGGTAGCCTAAAAGTTCTGCCTACTTTTGAGACAGTGGTAAATCTCTTACTAAATCATTCAGATTTGTGTGATTTAAGAAATAAGTTTCGAGTGAAGTGGTTCGATCAAAATTAGGATTGAGTCAAAAGTTTTTTTAATGAAAGTTTTTTATTTATTGTTGAGTTTTATAAGTCCGATTCATGATTAATTAATATCACATATTCGCTAAGTTCTAAATCCACACGGCGACGAACAATTCTCATTGCTGATTGAAAATCTCCATTTTTCACATTGTTTATATTTGGTAGTAATAGTTGCTTGTTAAACAGAAATAACAGTTTGTAGACCTATCTTATGGTTCTCGCCAAACCATGGAAACAGCAAAGAAGATGCAGTGCGAATTTTTTTCCCGCAAGAAGTCTAACACAGGATAAACAGTGCATCTAAGGGGACCAACTCTTATCTTCTTAACCGACTTTACAAACAAAATAACGTTGATAAAACTTTTTAGCAAATATTAAGCTATAGATTTATTTAGGATCAAGTAAAAATAGTCCTTCCCAAAGTTACACTAGTAAAGCTAATCCCTGCCAATGATAAAATAAGAAAAATAACTGTTAAAAAAATTATTTACGAACATATTTGTAACAATTAAAAATTGCAAACTTTGTAGAACTCTAGATATTAACTTTTAATAACATAGTTAAAACGGTATTGTCTGGCAATCGTTTCGCAAAAATCAATGAAGACGTAATTTATGTCTTTCAAGGCACATAAATTCTTGTAGGAATTAATGATCTTTAGTTGAATTTTTTTTAGATTTTTTTAGAAATTTAGAATTTTTACTTGATTCTATATGGATCAAGTAAAGATGTCATAACCTCGTATATCTCCCATTTTACCATGGAAAGTTCATCCCTTCTCCAATTAGCCAAGTAAAACTAATCCCTCCTTTTGGTCTTAGGAGGAACTATCTTTACTTGAACCTTTATTTAGTATACAAATACAAGCATTTCATCAAAAGCTTTGTTTTGTTAGAATAGAACAGCTTAAAAAAGACACCCTTGGTTGAGAGGAAAATTCTAATTGCATTTCTGAAGTTATCCCAAATCTATTTAAAATTCCCATTTCAAAACACTTGTGACTAAAAGTGCTTTAAATCAGTTATTCTCTTTTCGTTCTTCCTCTCTTTTTCGTTATTTTTCCCATGAATTTATGCGTTTATGTGTGAGCTTGCGGATGTCAGAGAAGAGGGAAAACAGGATAGCCATGGAATACGGAATAAACAAGAAACAGCAAGATTAACGTCTAAATCCAGTGGCGGCGTTGATGAATTCGCTGCAATGATTAATGACTGACGGAAATTTGAATCACTTTTCACATTGATAAGGAAGCAAAAGGAAGACGGGGCCAATTTTTGCTTTATTATTTCATTTCCTGGAGGATATGAAAAGATTATGGGACGTCCTTTAACGTTTTCTCCAAGCCATCACACAACTCTTCATGCGAATGTGTGTGTGTGTGTTTGTGGCTGTACACGCGTTTGGGATTTGGATTTACTTGGTCAGATTGTTCTGAATGTTTAGCCAAATCTTCACGGTTTATCTTAGTTTTCTTTTTCGTGAAAATTTATCAATACCGCTTCTCCTCTATATTATATATATATATATGAAAATTAACCCACAGGAAAATGAAAAGATGAATCCAAGCACTTTCAAACTATATTTGCAAGTTCATTTTCAAGGAATAGCATGAAAATGGAGAAAAAAAACCTTATATAGGGTACAAAGATACGAAGGGAACGCCCATCACATAGTACAAACCAATGGAAAAGCACAATAACAAGACAGAGAAATACCAATTAAAAGATCATTAGGCAACTAATAACGGGCATATGCGTCCCCAAAACGATATACACACAATAACGCCGTGTATATGAATGGAAATGGTGGGTAAAAAAAACAAAAACATTTTAAAGGATTATCATTAGAACGAAAACATTTAGGGCTAAAAGTTAATCCACGATCAAAGCAGAGACACGTGGTGGGGGAGGCAGTGCGAATGATATTATACTAATAAAGAGTGACAACAGACTACATTATGAAGTTATTCCATTTTTTACAAGTTTTTTAAAACAGGGTTGAGTTTAAATAAGCCAGGGGAGATATTTATATTAGGCAACATACCAATTAATGAACACTTGACAATATTTCTTTTTGTGAAATCAGCGGAATGATAAAGGAATTTTGTAGAGTTCCAGTCAATGGGGTGGTTATTTTAGGATAAATGTGAAGATAAATCACTGTTTATTTCACCTCTTCTAATATTATACTTATGTTGCTTTCCTCACGTGCCACTTTGTGAGTTATATATATATATATATATATATATATATATATATATATATATATATATATATATATATATATATATATATATATATATGTATATATATATATATATATATATATATATATATATATATATATATATATATATATATATATATATAAATATATATATATATATATATATATATATATATATATATATATATATATATATATATATATATATATATATATATATGAAAGTTGCGGCCGAAACAACTGCTGTTTCCCTTTTGCAGCCACCCCTCAGGTAACTTACTTGGGCCATAACTGCTTCCAGCATACATAGAGACGGGGGTTACTTCCCTCTAAGATTTTAGTCAATCATTTGGGTGTCAAGTTACTCCTCCACCCGAAGGCTGCAGTTAAGTCCCTTTTCGGGAAAATATCTGACTCATACATTCGATGTGGGCTAGTCGTCAAACCAGTTTCCACATCAGCCTTTGATTATGCTAGTTCAAAGTGACTGGCATAGATAAGAAGAAATTAATTAATGCCAGACATCTGAGGCAGGTTCTCACGTTTGTCGATGGATGAGAGTAATGAGTTTTTTAAGCCCTAATTTATTTAAAATTTCTCCGAATTAAATGAAATATATCGCTCTTAAAATGTGAATAAAATTCACAAGACTCCGGTTTGGATGTTTTTATCTGCAGCGTTAGTTACTCTTAGTCCGTTACTATGCAAAAATGTAGATAAATGAAATCCGATGCGAGTCTCAGCAAAAGCAAAATATCGAAAAAATCGGCCTTCGAGAGTAGAATGAGGAATCGAATCGAATCCAATCTGGGCATAGAAAGTAAAGGAAAAGGTTTCCTGGGGGTGCTAAGCAGGAGGTCATTTAATTAAAGAGGAGCGGTTTGGAAATACCTTACGAGCGGATAGGATGAGATTAATAGGTCGGTGTCAATACACCGATGCGAGGTGTTTCCAGGCGTATTGTGTGTGCGAGAGTGTTTTGACGACTGGAGCGGCCGGATGGAGAGTTTGGTCGTGTGGAGACTAGTACTCATGGAAACACATATACTCGCATATACTGTCAAATTATGTATGTATGTGTATGGGTTCGTGAGAGTTTGTAGCGTCGGGGTACCTGGGTGCACGTGTAGCATTATATGTGCGTGTATATGAGGTCTCTTTTGAGTTTTTCCAACTGTCTGGTCAGTAGTGTGTGGGTGTAGGTGCTTAGCGGTGCAAGCCTGTTGTTTTGGTGTACATCGGAGAGCGACAAGCGTGCCTCAGAGCGGAGTTCTGGATGCTCTGTACTTCCCTCTGCCTTATGTAACTCGTAACTGGAAGTGTGATGGATTCGTATGTTAAAGGTGATCTGAAAAGGGTTTAGTATAGGTTTAGCTGTAATTTTGGGCTGCCAGGGTAAAATCTGCGCAGCTTCTTGTTTATGTTCTTCGCTCTCGCCACTGTAATAGTCTGGTGCGTATAGAATCTTAGGGACTTGTCGAATATAACCACTAAGATATTTGTCTTGGTTGTGTAGGTGAGTCTTGTTGGATTTGGATGTTTTTGGTCTGGTTTGTGAGAAGAGAATTGTCGGTTGTCTGAAGAGTCATCACAATGAGATACTTATTCTCATATTTCGTTTCTCTTCTAGGTTTCTTTGTGCATGGATTGCGATCTTGTCTCGTCCACGGGCGCAGACGAGAATTGTCTCGGCGTCGGCGTGAGACAGTGTATATGTGTTATGTGTATATTTGTGTTATGTGTGTCAGTGGGTTATGTGTATAGAATGTGTCCCAATCGGAACTAAATGCGTCGAGGATGTCAGTAGTGATAGTGAGTGTCTGGTTGCTAGTGGTGATGGTAGTTGGTCTTCGTGGCTCCACACCGAGTCTTTCCCGTATGCGCCGCTGGAAGAAGGAAGCGTCAGCGCAGCGTGCATCGTCCGGGATGCGGACCACCTCGCGCCTCTGCCGATTCCGGTCCCGATGCACGCAACAGAAGATTTGGGCACCTCGAACAGTTCTTTTTTTCGTTGTCTTGGGCCTCTAGTTTAGTAATTATTGTAAAGTGTGATGAGAGCCTGAGCGTATATGGAGTATGTAAAACTATAATGGCTGTGTATGTTTTTGTTGTGTGTCTCTTTCCTGTTTAGTTTTAACTGTATCCAGTACAGTGACCCAATTTAATTCTAGGTGTATGGGGTTTGTGTTACTTAGTTTTATGTTGCGGGTTGTGTTGTTTGTTTTATATCTACTAAAGTTAGCCCAGTTCGTATTTTTGTAGTGTAAGAAGGGGGGGAGGGTGTAGATATGAGTATGGGCGATGATGAAATAATCACAAATAAATGAATGTGATCTGATAGTACATGGGGACCTGGTCTAATCTGGGTGTGAAAGCGTGTAGCATGGTCATTTCGTAAGACCACGTCGCGAGACATGGTTTACCCGCAGAGACCGGAAAATGTGGGGAAGGCCGGGCCGAAGTGTTCGCAGCGAATACGCTACAAGGCACCGACCATTATCCAGCCTCATTATTAGTGTTGGATAATAGCGTTGGGTGGTAAACACTCAGGTCCTCCGCAAAGAATAGTGGTAGATTGTGGTTAGAAAAAGCCTGGAGTGGGACATCTATGTGGCCACTCTCTACAGAACATTGGGAGGTCTGTAGTGAGTGGCCACAATAAATGAGTATCAAGATACAAACGGACCAGAGCTTGTTTGTAGTTTTCAGGCTAGAAAAGAGTCCTCTCGTCAAATTTTGACGGCGTAGAGTATACACTGTTTGACCAGGATAGCTGAGCCAAGCTGCGGTGATTGAGGTGTCAGGTATGTGTGGTAGCCTGCAATGCGGAGTCTGTTGTTTGGAGAGTGTGACTGGAGGAATTTAGTAGTATGATGTCAAGTCTCTGTATGTTCAGTACCAAGTAGGCGACAGTATGAAGAATACAGTGCCAACTGCGCACGTTTAATTGTACTACGCTTAGACGGTCTAGAGTGTAGGGAGCGAGATAGGGCCGCCCTTCTTTCCGCTAGCTCTTGGAATGAAGGAGTAGAGTTAGGGTCTGTTATTCTCACTCGTGTCTGTGTGGGGTTGGGTCTTGTCAAGGTGCTGGTAGGGGCAGCGGAGAGGGGGGAGGAGTAAATGCAGGATGAGGTTGTGCTAGTATAAGTGTTAGAGAAGAAGAGGACAGTTGAAGGCGAGGCAGAGATAGTAAAGGAGGACCTGGGAGCAGTGATAGATCTTTTGACAGAGTAGGTAGGGTTAGAGAGAAAATTTGCTGAAGAGATAGAATGAGAAATAGATACAGAGTGGGTTTTGATAGAAGTAGGAGATTTTAGAAGGGTGAAAGTAGTGAAAAAAGGTTTTGCAGCAGAAGTAGAGGGAGGAGTATGATTGTAATAGGGGTTTTAGCATGAGAGGAAAGTTTAGGAGAAGTAGGAGTAGGAATAGAGGAAGAGAGAGTGTGATCGACAGTCAAAGAGGCAGAAGTATGGGAAGAGGAGCGATGGTGGATTTGGATAGGACATAATTAATAGGAAGAGGAGCCGGGGCTAAAAGGGGTTTAAAAAAGGTTAGTAGAGATCGAAGGTGAAGTGTAGACAGTTACAGGAGGAGGGGCACCAATCAGGAGAAGGAAAGGACCGTGTAGGGACAGGAGCTGTGAATGTATTAGATATGCGGTATGGTATTTACGTGGTTTGGAAGTTTAGGAGAGTTAATAGTAGTAGTGGAAGAGGGAGCGGGATCGAGAGTAGAAGAGGCAGTGATAGTGAGGAGAGCCGCAGGGGTGCAGGGGAATAGGTCAGAAGTTTGGGGAGAGGATCGAGGGCGGAGTTCGATAGGCCAGAAATGATAGAAAGATGAGCTTGGGCGAAATTAGGGTTGTACAGCGGTAGTAGGGATCGCAGGTGAACTGTAAACAGCTGCAGGAGAAGAGGGACGAGTGGTAAAAGGAGAAGAGCGTGTACGGGCAGGAGCTGTGAATTTATTAGTTATGCGACATGGTATGTACGGGTAAGACAGTGTTGGTAAAAGTTTTGGCCTTTTGGGGGGGGGGGGCATTCGTATAGTATGGCGAGTAGCTTTTCTGAGAAAACGATCTGCTCTAGTCCGTTGGAAGCGTACAACTTGCTGCGTATGGGCAGGCTTCTCCCCTGGATAGGTCCGTTGTCGCCTTGGAAAGCACGGCGGCCAGATCTGTCCTGGGGCATGTGTTGGGAGGCAGTATCGTTTGTGTCTGTGTTTGTTCCGGTGCGGGAACGTGTGGTGGTGTTGAAGGGACAATTAGGGAAATTGTATGGGCATGGGGTGTACCAGGGTAGGTGTAGGTGCTGGAGCCCCTGTTGCGCTAGTCGCAGTGACGTATGATCTTGTAAAGGGATAGGGGCAGGGACGGGGGAGGGATTGTGTTTTTGTGTAAACGCCTTATAGATGAGACAGCGTCTGGCCGTGCCTTCGAGAAGTAGGGGCACTTTAAGTTGACGGCAGCTTGTTCGCCACCACAGTTGAGGCATTTATTATTGGCGGCGGTGAAGTTAGAGCAGACCAGGTATACTTGGCAGGTGCGTGTCTCATTACTGGTCTTGTAACAGCGCCAGCACTGTTGAAATTATATGTTCAGTTGTGTCTAAATGCTGTGTTGGTGTGTGAGGGTGCCACCGCACCTGATTTCTTGGTCAAACAGCGAATTCCTTGTATGCTCGTTAGCTATAGCGATGACCGACCACTGCTTGGTACGGTTGTCTGAGGTCGGCCAATAAGTCTGAAGTAAGGAAAGCCAGCCAAAGGGGGTTTGTCTTGAGTATATAGACTAGGTACTATTTTCTTACATCGTCCGACCGAAAGTTTTTTGTGGCGATCTAGTTGGGTGAGTGAGTTTGACGTAGGTTCGTGGAATTTAAATGCGTCTTCAGATGACCTGAAGACGAGTATTTTACGATTGTGAGCCTGTAGAATGTTTGTGATGGGTGTTACGTGAGTGTTTACTAGTTGTAATATGTCTTAGGGTGTAAGTATTCACAGTCTCTGTGTGTTATCTAGCAACTTTAGCCTGGAGCCCATGACTAGATGTGTGGCTTTGCTTGAAACCTTTTGGTAGGAGATTCCCCCACCCCGCCAGTAACATCCGGCTAAGGGACACCTGTGAGAGATAATATGAATGAGATGGACCTGGAAGGACTCATCAGAGGGTGCAAAAGCATGACAGACCTGATGAAAGGCGGGGCAGAATCAACGACCAACGCCTGAAGGGTGCCGATCCCTCGATCAGGTTTTGATTATTCAAACATTCACCCAGCGTACACAGAGACGTGTTTCAGATCCACTCTGTGGTACTGGCCGGTCCCGCAGGGTATGATGGTTACCCTCCAGGATGACTCTGACTTAGGGTTCCGCAGTGGTCTAATCTTCAAACCTCCTTTCCGCGAAGCCTGGAATTATGTCTTTCTAAGTGAAAAGCATAGTTGAAGCAGGCTATTTGTGCGGAGTCACAATCACGAGCGAAATCTGGCGAGGTGGAAGGAGGGGTATTTAGGTCATCATGTTCAGTGACTGTCAAAAGAAAGAAAAATTTCTCGCTCGGTGCCCGCTGCCGGCTGGACGTCTGGTCTGCCTCTTGGTCCGGGCGCACCCTCGCATGGATTTGTGCCGAAGACATTCCTTTGGGCGTGCCTATTCACTTGCCTTCTAATTCGCGGCGAGTGGACGAGCAAGGAAGTTTGTATTATTTCTCTAAGATCAGGACGACTTCTGAGAATGATTCAAACGATTCAAACTGGTGTACTCAATATTTAACCATGGGTTGGATAGTGAGAGATAATATTTGGTAAGAATTGAAAGAGGGAGGGGGGTTTTACCCTAGTAAGGAGGGCATCACTTTAAGTTATGTCTTTAGATTTTCTTTTATGTGTTATTCTTTAATTAATTGTATTTTCTATGTTTGTCTCTTTATGTGCTGTTAGCGTGTTCTTATTGTTTGTGTTCAAATTTTGGGGGTACATATTCTTGGTCAAATTGTTCAACGTACAAGCCTTTATTAGGTTTTGGTTCAGCAATTTACCTTGTGTGATCGTTTAGTGCATTGTTATTTTTTCTCTTTTCCTTTTTTTTTATTGTACTGTTTACTGTGTTGGTTTTGTGTTCAGCTATGTACATATTGGTGGTATGTTTTCTTGACAGGATAGTTTGGCGCTTAGGAACTGACGACGGCGGAAGAATTTCTCCCGTAGCCTTGCAGGTATGTTAAATCTGCCACATTTTTCCTGAAGTTCCGGAAGGACAACATTCGCTAGGGTAGACCAAACCTTTCCTCACAGTTTTGGGGGTGACGACTTTGATGGGTTCTAGGCGCTTTTTCCTATGTAGATCCCTTTGCTGAGGGTAATCTCGCCTTCTGGCTGTATTGATAATTAGGGATGCGGAGTTCTGGACGCTTGAGTCACTACTGCGAGGTTGATGAGCTAAGCCCAGACCTACATCAGGTATATTTTTCTAATGTTGGCTGAGCTGAGATCGCAAAACCTGTATAGCTTAGGGATTTCTCCCTTTGATAGGTTCCGCCTCTCAGTTTAGTCTAGTGTCTGGAGTATCTGTAAACGGAGATCTCTAGGCCCATGCCAATGCCTTTAACGGAGTAGCCGTATCTCCTCCCATCTATGAGGATGGGCCACGTCGACCTGCGGCTCAGTGGAAAGATCTCGAACTTTTCCCTATTGGTTCTGATCTTCCATTGTCTCTCGTACTGGTCGATGTTATTGATTTTCGCTATCGTGCGAGGAGCATGTGCCTTTGCCTTCCTCTCCGAGCATGGGACGATTTGACTGATGCCATCTGTGAATTGCTGATACATGGTGTCCCTGTGCATCAGAGTTGGAGGTTCGATGGCAAAGACCAGGTAGAGCAATGGTCTCGGACAGTTCCCTGGGAAATGCCGGCCTTAAGTTGGAACCCAGGTCATCTGTAGCCTTGAATCATGAGACATGCCTTTCTGTCTGTGACAAAATCACAGACGATCCTTTCCAGGATTGGGTCTAGCTGGAGGTTCAGGATCTTGTATTAAAGTCCTTCCAGACAAACTTTATCGAAGGCCTTCTGCACGTCCCTCTACAAAATGTCTACATAGTAACTATTCTCTTGCTGATATGTTACTTTATTTGTTAGGAGTGTCAGGGCCGTTTCGGTGTCCTTTTTTACGGAACCTGTGTTGTTTGGGGTTGTGTGCTCCTAACTCGCTCAGTTGAGCTTTTAGCCTGCCAGCCCAAAATTTTCCATGATCTTGCCATTTATCTCCAGAAGAAAGATCAGGCGATAGTTAGCCACCTGGTCTGGGGGCCTGTTTCCTTTTGGAATAAAGATAAATTTGGCCATCTTGTACCCGCCAGGGAAGTAACCAGCCTGTATTTAGGGCAGCATTCATGGTGTTTACTAGCACCTGAATAATATGTCTTGGGGAATTCACAAGGCTGTTTTTTGTGATTTGAGACCAGCCTGGTGCCCTCTACTTGAATGACCCTATGGTTTTCATGGTCTCTTTGAAGGTGATTAGGCACGCATGGTTAACCATCTGTTTTTCCTGAGATACTTGCTGGTGAGGTTTGGTTATGTTGATCACTGTGCCGAGGTTACCAAGCAGTTGGTCTTGGAAGTCCTGGTCCTGGTTGAAGAAGTCGTCGTTCTCCTCAGGGAATATCGCGAAAATCCCTTGCCAATGTGGCCAGAATTTTGTCTCGAGAGACTCAGATCCTCAATGATATCGTCTCCATCTTTTATTTGAGTTCTAGGTTTGGTAGTCAATCACCTAAGTCTTCGGATGCGATTCTAAATACTTACAAGATTGCTTTCCTTGTCCAACCTACCAATGATGTCATCCCAGATTTCTCTTTGCTTTTCAATGAATAGGTTTTTTAGCTCATCTCTTAGTAGTCTCATCCTGGCTGTCCTGTCCTCATTTGGGCCTGTCCTGCTGATTTGCTCATAGATTTATATGTTTCCGGGCGATTTAACTCATCTCGTTCGTCCACCTAGGTTGTGGGGGCATTATAAAGAATATCCTAGGGACGCATCTCTCGTGGGCTTGTATGAGGAGGTTGGTGATCTTATTTATCTCTTCATCTATCTCTTCGAGATTGGTTTCTCCCAGGAGAGCTGGTTGATATTCGCTGAGTATCTCTATATATAGCTCACAGTTTGCTTTCGCATAACCTTTCCTAATTGGGACAGGTTTGAGTATTGGAGCAAGCCAGATTGTGATGATTATCGGGATGTGGTTGCTCGGTACCATGGGTCCAGGATCATTGCTGATGTTGAAATGCAGGTTTTTGTTCGTCAACACTGTGTCCAGTTTAGTTGCCAAACGTTATTATAGAAAGGTCAGGAAATCCAGCTTGACCCTCTGGAGTCTGTCTCTTTCGAGAAGCAGCTCAAGGTTCATTTCCCTTTGGTCGGTGCGACCGTAGCCAGACGCTCTGCATCTGACGTTTAGGTCTTCGCCAAGCAATGTTGGTCTCCCGCGACCCAAAATGGTGTAAAAGTTGGTGATCGGCAGGTAGTTGCGACGGGACGGCTGATAGACAACCCCAACGGTTAGGTTTCCCACCAGTGTTGGGATTTCGACAGCGACGAATGATTCTTCTAGGTTTGGTAGCGTTTTGTATGGCGTTTTGATAGCGGATCGCGATGGCTGCGGTGTCGAAGCAATCTTTTGTATGATATTTGTTTATGACAGTGTAATTCGGAATCTTTAGCGTGTTTTTTTTTCGGTGTTCCCACCGTGTTCAGAAATGAGAATCAAATTAGGATCCACTGTACAGAGTATGATTCCGTAGGGAATAGATTTCCCTTTCCATCCGTTGACGTTGAGTGTGAGTATTTTTCATGTGTTGTTTGTGTTTTCCATGTTTGAGATGTTTAATGTTTGTTTTTTTATATGTGTGTGTCTTTCTCTTCTACGTTTTACTGCGTCTCTTTTTTCCGTTTTTTAACTTGTTAAAATCTGCTTCACTTAGGGTGAAGCAGGAGTCCCTATATAGTTTGATATCTGCTGCCATTAGCGCTTTTTATATCAGAGATTCTTGAATCGGTGCGTCAAATGACCATTTCAAGATGCCATTTTTGACTTTCTCGACTATTTCTCCGATGTTGGGTTCGTCTGGGAAGGGAGTTTGCTCTCTATCAACCTGGGTGCTTGACAGAGAGTTTTACCCTTGATTTTGCTCCTTGATCTCATTGTAGCCTTAAGAGGCTGTGCACATTCTTCTTACCTAAAGGAGAATCAAGAGTTTAAGAGGTTAACCTCAGCTTGTTTAAATCTTTTTGCAGCTTTTTTATCTTACAGCTCTGGGAGCCATGTATTCTCTATTCTGTGGTCCCTATTTGTGGACCTTTGAAGTGCTAGTGTGGCCTCCGGGATCGCGCTCTTTTGATTTTTTTTCCTCTTCTGTTGCGAACGGTGTAACCGGTGCTTCCTCCTCTTGCTGGAATTGCAGTTGTAGGACGTCTCCTGATAGAGGGTTGTCTAGATAATTATTTTTTAGCATGTTGTTGAGGTCTTTGGCAAAGAAGCCTGAGTTTGTCAGATTCCTCACGTGAGTATTCAGAATATACATGAGTATTTTTGTAGAATTTTTATTAGCTACTTTCAGGTATGTTCTCTGGTGGGGCGCTTTCAATGTTTTCAGCAGGAACGGATCTTTCCGCTTGATCTTAAGAGGTGTTTGACCTCCTAATTTCGTCAGTCTTTCTTTTCAGGATTTTCTTGTTCTTGGGGCAGGCCATTGCTATTGCCCCCTGTAGTTCGAACACTTTTCTTCCGTTGCAGAGCATTAGTGCCAGCCGTGCCCTTTTCCATTATTGTCGTTCGGACAATTTTCTTCCGTTGCCGGGCGTTAACTCCAGCCCTGTCCTTTTCCACTACATTTGGAGCAGGTCAGATCCTTTTCTTTGTAGTCTTTGGTCGTGTGGTGTTCTAGCTTTAAGCAGCTGAAGTAAATTTTCACCGGGATGAACTCTTCTTGTTCAATTTATTCCCCGCTTGTTTTGGCGTCGAAGAGCAGTAAACCACCCTCCTTCACCTAGATGCCATCTGCGTATCATAAAATATTATTTTAAAAACATGCTAATATTTCATGTTGTCTCTCCTGTTTATTAATTTTACGATCTCTGCTATTTTTTCCCCGGGTTGATTTCTTTCGATCTCAGTTTTAATATCTGCTTACGAATGATGGCCGGGCCAAGGGTTCATCAGCCTTCGACATACCACATTTCTGTGTTCCTGGATCTGAAAAGGGCTGCTAGGCTGAAGGGTTATTTCCGTTTAAGCTTTTAATCTTTCCTCCTTTGAAAGGATCCAATCTATTTCTCTTTTTCATATATTGCTACGTTTCCTGAATAGAGTATCGATTAGCCTGAGTACCGCCAGATTACGTTTACCGAATAGGGTTAAGCCATCCCTTATCTGGCATCTCCAGGCCATTTAGGGTTCTAAAGTGAATCCTTGAGGCACCTTGATCCACCAATGTGGCGGGTGTGCATCCCATTAAAAAGGGAAGTGCAATTAAGAGTAAACAAACGATTTATTAACGTTAGACCTTATTCGTTGTTTTTTTATACAGGGACTCACAAATCTGTATGCTTTGGGAGTTTTCGTTTTTTTTCTTTATAACTTTTAAATTATTTACGATTCAAACGATTTATTAAGAATTGAATATACATAGAGTTTTTACAAATAGGTAAAAAAATTACAGAGTAAAAATAATTAGTTAACTTTGATGTATATAAAAATTGAGCGGAGAAGAGAAAGTTACATCTAAAGGTAATAAAAATAAGCTCCGGGCAACAGTGGAGATCAGCTTCTTTACATGTTATAAAATTAATTTTATATACATGTTTAGAGTTTTATAATTTACTTAATATATTCTATTTTGAAGCTTAAGTATATATTTAAGCTTTTATTCTTCGATTTTTTTTTTTTATAATTACACTAGTTACGAGTAATATATTCTCATTGCAATTTATGTTTTAAGTTATAGTCTTCGATATTTTACACTACATTAATATACATTATTCAATTTTCTACACCTCATTAGTCTACATTGTCTTTTGACTTATATTATTAGAAAAGAGGGATTGGGATTGAAATATTAAAAGTGATGAATGTGAGAGAAAAGTAGAGGATAGTTAGGAAATATTGTTTATGGTGTGTGGGTGTTGATGAAATGGTTATGAGTAGAGAGTGATATATATGGAGATGATACAAGGAGGATGAAGATGAATTGTACCAGGTCGCCTGGCAAACGCTTTCGTTTTTTAATTTACCTTTCGAGCTTTTGTTATCACTTGCTCATTTGAGCCTTTGTAATTTTTTCTGCTTTTTTGCACTTTTGCAATAGTTTATATATATATATATATATATATATATATATATATATATATATGCAATAAACCACATTGAAAGAGAAAACGGAATAAATTTTTATTACAGTAATATTTATTACCTATTTTCTAAAAAATCCGTGCAGGGAAGCGATTCGAAACATGGACACTGAGGCAGCGAGCAACGCTTTGATCACAGTTAAAAGTATGCCGTTCTCTGCGTAGCATAGTGTACTAACGGCATACTTTTAACTCTGAGCAAAGCGGTGCTCGTTACCTAAGTGTCCATGGTTCGAATCGCTTCCCTGCACAAATTTTTTTCGAAAAAAGGTAATAGATATTACTGTAAGAAAAATTTATTCCGTTTTCTCTTTCAATGTGGTTTATTGCATTCATCTTCATCATTCTCTTGCGCTACTTTGAGAGATATATATATTTTCCTTGCGTTTAGCTATTGCTCATTTATTCTTTGAATTCCCAATTAATTTTATAGTTCTTTCATAGTTCCCATTCGAGCTTGGGAAAGTGTTCCTTAAAAGCTATCCTATTCAGAGAATCTTTGGTCTCTGCATAGCATAGTGTACTAAAGACATACTTTTAAATCTGATCACAGCGTTGGTTCACTGCATGGATGTACGGGTCCTGGAGATAGAAAGTCAGTTCACTCAATATTCCTGCGATTTCCTTTGGTGAGTACGGTCCCACGTAGGTCCATTTGTACTTCCACCTTTGGATTCCTGGGAACAGTTATTCCGAATTTCATTTTGGGGGTCTGTACAATGGTGACCCAAAGACGTTGAGGGCCACGTCCTCAGAGTTGAAGAAGTACCCCTTCTCCAGGCTTTCCTTTTCCTCCATGAGGTGAACTCCTGGGTACTTCAGTACTTTTTCATCCTCGTCCTCTTCTTCTGTTGTAGGGCTTTCCTTTTTTTCTTCTTTATTTTTCTTTTCTTTCCTCTCTGCATTTTCTTATTTGTACTCTTCTTTAGGTCTCCATTCTTTTCACATTCTTCTTCTTCTTCTGTCAATTCTTCTTGTTCTCTTGTTTCCTTCTTCTTTTCTTCTTGTGGTACGTCGGTGAATTCTATTTTTATGATTTCATTGCCGGCGAGGTTGGGCGGAAACCATAGTTTCTTTTTCACCACCTTCATCTGAAGAAAACGATTTAGTTCTACTGTAAACGTACCGGGGTCAGCCATGTTGCAAGGTGGAATAAATGACCATGAGCATAAATTCTTTTTCCTCGTTTGCCATCACCACCTTTGCTGCTGTGGTTTTCTCAATGTGTTTGGCGTTGCTGCTTCGACCTATGACCTTTTTCTTGCTTCCTTTTCCTTTTTTTGATGCTCCTTTTTCTTCTAGATTGCCTTCTTGCGGATGTGGCACATTATTTTCATGGCTATGGCCTAGCTTTCCACGCCATAGTCTATGCACTTCGGTTTTTGTCCTTACATCCTTCCACCCGTGCTAGAAGTTAATGCAGTTGGAGCAAGCTATGCCCTTCTCTGGGCACTCTATTGTGTGGTGTTGTTCGACCGCGTAGCACTTAAAGCAGCAGTCGATTTGAACGAACTCCTCTGCTTCAATTTGCTAGGGTGACATCTTAAAGGTAGATTTTTCGCAGTTCATCATTCCTTGGCTATTCGTGCCATTTCGTTGCTGGCGAATTCAACTTTAACAATGTTCTAGGCCTTGCCAACTTTTCCACTTTCGTAATGGAAGCCCATTTTTGTTTGTCAGACAGCTCGGCCTTAATCTCCTTGAAAGAATTATCCGTAAAGAAGGGGTGGACACGTTGCACCAGGATCTTGTGTGGGATTATCGCTTACATGCCGATTTTTTAGAGGTGTTTCCTCGTTTCCTCCGATGCCAATTTCTCCACTGCATCGTTTCGCAAATGGCTGTGAATCCCGAGGGCGTATCGATTTGACGTAAGAGGGAGATATTAAGTATCCTGAAGATTGTTTTTATAAGATAGAAACAAAGGTGTGATAGAGTGAAAAGCTAGTGCGTCTAGAACCCCCTTGACCCTTCCTCTCTCCTCTGGGGTCGTTTTGTGGCCAGAGGAAAGGAGGAGAGACGAGAAAGCCCGGACTTCCCCTCTTCCTCAATTACCCTCCTTCCTGTGCCCTAAGGCTTAGGAGTGAAGGTTTAGGGGGAGAGCAAGAGGGAGCAATAGTACAGCAAGAAACCAGTAGGAGATTAGACAAGCGACCTAAGTGGACATGGCCCTACATCTAGAGCTCATTTGGAAAGACAGTGTCAAAGTGTTAGTGAGGAATGGAAGGAAGTTGGAGAGTTGCGGAGAGTTGCAAGTTTGCTTGGAGGTCAAGCTTATCTGTGGCTTTTGTTAGGTAGTTATAATTTGGAATTATAGTGAAATAGTAAGTACATAAGTTCAAGGTTGATGTGAATTTAGTTTTTGTCTTCTAATATTTAATGTCGGCGTTCAAACCCTTGTTAGTTTATAAGTCTGTTTCTGGTAAGTATTTGTTAGTTTTTCTTGCATGTTTGTGTTATCAAACTATGTTCTTTTTAGTGTACTTGTTCTAGATTCTCGAACACTACTCATGTTCTTTTTGAATTTCTTTGATTGGTATTTTTATAACTTATTATTCACTTTCATTTTCTGTGTCGTAGTTCGGTTCTATTCATCGGTTGTCATATTCGTAGTTGAGTCATTGTTGTACTCGGTTCGTTTTCGAATTGTTAAGCTTCCCTTCTATGTGCATATATCTTCCACCTCTTCTTCGTCTCTTATTCTCATGCTACTTGGGAACAGTCGGTAAGGTCTCCATCCTGTTCTTAATACTATTTGATTGGCAAGTTCCTCTCCAATCTCTTCGCTTGTCTTATCTATGACCGCTTTCGCCCTTTTGACAATAACTTTGTTAAGGGGTTTGATATTGGCTTATCCATTCTTCTCTTCTATATCCTTCTCGTATTAGTTATAAGGTACATTGCCTTGTTTTAAATCCTCTGTAAATTGAGAATTTTATTACTCGACAATGTACACATCGCAATTGCCGGATAGATTAGCTACGGTTGGGCCATTGAATTATAAATTTTCTTTTTGTTCCGTTGGCTGAGCGTTCTTAACGTATACGGAAGTTTTAGTCTTATTTTTCCTTTTTCTATTCTGTCAGTTAGGTATTTCTTGTAACCAGTTTTAGTTATAGTTAGACCCAGTACTTTACATTCATGACTGTATGTATATTTCTGCTAGCTATCTCCTAAATACTGGTATAATTTTGAATTTATCACGGTTCGTACTAATTTTCCATCTACTGTCGTAGTCCTTTAACCTTCAAATTTCTTCTCCCGTTACTCTAGCTTATGATTGGCCGTGGCTGTAGGGTGAGGCAACAACTTGCGTTATGTCATCCGCAAATTGTATATTCACACACTTCTCCATTCCTGGAGGTGGAATATCTACTGTTTAGACAGCGTATAATAGCGGACTCAGGCAACCACCCTTGGGAACAAAGATCTTTCAAGTTTATTGTTTAATCCAAGTTGAAGTATCTTATACTGTATACCGTGCTGCCAAACTTTTTCGAAGGCATTGGACACGTCTCTGCATACGATGTAAGGACTTCTCTTATCGCCTTTCACCTTTGCTAATTTTTCCATCATTAGACAAAGTGCCATATCTGTGCTCCTGTTTTCCTGGAATCCGAATTGGCACTCATTATACAGGTTGTTTTCCTAAAGAAGTTGTTCGAGTCTGTGCTTTAATATCTTCATCTTTTCGTATACTTTTCCGATGAAATCCAGTAGCGAAATAGGTAGGTAATTTTTTACCCGACATAGGGGTTTTTCAGGTTTCGGTATAAAAATCATTTTCGTCACTTTCCGGTCGTTGAGAAAGTAACCCGTGCTCAGACTCGCCTTGAAAACATTCTTCTAAAATGTTATCCGTTGCTTCGGTGTCGTTTTTCTTTGTGAGTCTTGAGATCCCTGTCGGTTTCTGTTTAAAACTGCTTATCATGTCTTTAAGCTCTTGCATGGTTATTGTTGCATCAATTATCTCGTTGGTGTTTCTATTTGCATCGACAGAGTGGTGATGAGAGTCCTTTCACTTATCCGGTTGAGTTCTCCAAAAATTTCGTTCTCAAAGTCAGTGTCGAAGTTCTCGTTTTATTCTTCACTGATTCTGAAAACATTCTTTCAATGTTCACTAAGAGCTCTTTTAACCTTGGTTTCGTCTTCCAGTTGGCTTTCTCTCTCGTTTTCAATTCTTATCTTTTCCTTAGCTGGTTTGTCTTTCAATCTTTCTATCCATTTTCAAAACTGTTTCGATAAATGTTCCTGGTTTATTTTTTTTGATATGGTTGTTCTAGTGTTCTTCTTGTCTTTCGTATATCATTATCGTTAGCTCTCTCTCTCTCTCTGCTTCCTTCTTAGTTGGTTGTACAGTTTTCTGCTTGGTCGGTCTCTACGTATCTGTTATGAAGCCAATCTTATTTATATGTTCCTGTTCACCATTTCGGGCATCCATCTAAAGTTCTGGATCTTTTGAGGATTGTCGTTTCGTCTTCGTTGATCAGAGCTCATTTGGTTTCTCTGATTCCTTCGTCATTATCTTCTATTGTCATTTCATTTGGTGTCTTTGGTTCGTATCCTCTTAGAATTTCCTGGTACTGTGTTCACTCCGGCTGATCAGAGACCTTCCATTTCTTATATGGCTCCTGTATGAAATGTTGATTTACAGTAAGTAGAATAGCTAGGCGGTCGCTGATCGGTATTTGAATGGCAAATTAAGTTTGAAAGACAGATATCTGGTTTAGACGCAATAGTTGTTAATGTAAGTTGGGAATTCCGACCCCACTCTTTGAAGCATTCCCCAATTAAGCATCGTATTAAAATGAATGCCGGCGCTGTTTATGTTGCTATACACATTTTCAGCACAGTGAGAATTTATTTCTCCCATAAAGATGACTGGATTTCTGCTATTGAAGAGTCTGGTGAAAATGGCAATTAGGAGTCAGTCCCTCCTCAGCAGTTGGTACTCGGTTGCCATTATAAAGCTAGTAATTTCGAGTTGTATTTCTATTTCTTCATATATCTATTAATCCTTCTAGCGTCCTGTAGTCGAGTTCCTTTTTTACTGCAATGGCGGCTCCGTTAAATCTCTGTCTTAAAGGGTTTGTTGCTATAATATTGTAATTCCATATCTGTATCTTTTCCACTTCTAGATCCATCCCATCTCCTGATATTAGAATTATATCAGGGTCTAGTTCTCTAAAAATATTTCCATAGAGATATTTCTTATCTTTTCATCCGTTTGTATTTAACTGTAGAATTTCCAGTTTACGCTTGTGCATTTTGAATGTCATTCTAGGTTCTTGTTTATGGCCGTTTCAGGTGGTCCTATTTAACCCTTTTTCTTTTTCCTTTTGTTTTATTCACATTTACACATGTATTCTTTCTTTCTTTTGCGAGAGGTTAATGTAGACGACCCTGGAGATTGTTGCCTTGGGGTTATATTCTGGTTCGCACTCGATTTCCTTTTCTTTTGAGCTTTTCTTCTCTTCACTCTGGTTACTTAAGTAGATTCCTTGATGCGGCAATTTAATTCAGTTTCGTCAGTGTTGGTATCTTTTATTTCTTCTTCTTCACTGTCGCCTTTTGTTCAGTTTCTTCTAATAGTTCCCTTGTTGTTTTTTCGTTGATGTTTATTTTGAAGATGGCTGAGGAGTTTACTTCTTTAAGAAAATTTATTGGCTCGAGGCGGTTTTCTTTTAGCATATCATTCAGAGTACATGTATAGCTCCATGGGCTAGATATATTCATGAGGTGAGCGTGAAGTATGCAGGTGAGAATCTTTACGTAAGACATTTTTCTTTGTCCTTCCATTCTTTCCTCGATCTTTTTTCTTTTAATTATTTCCGTTCCTTTTAGACATGACATAGCCATAGTCCGGTGTGTTCCTTCGCAGTTAATGCATTTTCTGACTGTTTTCTGTCAGTTGCCATAGGAGTGGCCCTCTGTCCGACACTTAGAGCAAATCAGAAGGTCCCTTTTGGGGCAGTCTGTGGTTATGTGTTCTTCCATTGTGTAGCAACGGAAGCAGATTTCTATTTAAAACGTGTCTTCTTGAATTTTGGCTTGTTGGATCCTAGTAAAGAATGCTGTCAGCACCTTTTTCACAATTTGTGAAGCCATTTCCGTATTTTCACATACTATTTTGCACAAATGAGTATGTCCTTTGAATTTAATAATTTCATGAACTTTCAGCCATAGTTGCTTGGTTTCTAGTTCTTCCTTAATGTCCTATTGGAAATTCATTCCAACCTATGGTTCGACCTTCCTACTTACGGCACTTCTATTGGCAGTGATATGTGAGGGATATTTTCATCGAGGTCGAACTTCTTCAATGTTATGCTTCCAGCTGAGGACAGGAGTTTTTTCCACGTCTTTTTTCTCGGGACATAGCACATCGAATCCCGTCGGTACTTCGATGCATTTTATGAAAGGGATTTGCAGCTACGTGAATATCCGTTGTGCATCTTCTTGTTTCCATTTGGTTTAAGTCTCAAGGGAGGTCGTTTGATAAAATCCATTTCCATGATCCTTAGAGGGGGGACGAATCTAAAAGAAAAAAACAAAATCTAGAGATCTAGTCCCTATTCTGAGTTTATCTATTGATGCCTAAAATACCTTCCTACTAGCGCAGTCGGCAACCCTCTTACCTTAATAGCCCTACTCTAGCAGACGCCTTTCCAAGGTCTCCGACTCGTGTCCTTAAGGGACCCCCTTCTTCACCCTCCCCTAACAGGGATTTCTTCTAAGGTTCACTATATCGTACTACCAAGGAGTTCTGGGTGCAGTGAGGGTTGCGTTATGTTGCGTAAGTGATGAAACAAGCGTAAGAGGTAAATAGTGCGAAGTGTGGATAATCCCTCTTTGGGGGATAACCCCGCACTTAGCAACAGGATATGCATTTATGCATTTATCTTGGCTGCAGTTTTAGAAGAAAAATATTTATGGTCCAAAAATCACGTTTTGGAAAGTTCAGCAAGACTTTGCCTCCTTTATCTGGGAGTACTTTACCAGAGCGTATAGCGAATAAAGTATCAGACAATCTGAGCCTTCCAGTCCTTGTTTCCCTAACAAAAGGGATTTTACATACATGTGTAAAAATAAATAGTAAACAATGAGGAAAATATAATTAATCAGAGAAGAGAAAGTCATTAGCACAAGTAGGAAGATAAAGGTTCCAGAAGACATGGAAACCACTTAGTTATTACTATACAATCCACTATTATATTTACCTTTTTACTGATAAGAGTTGATCATTTATAGTTTGTTAAGGTTTATACATAAAGATTTAACATACAATTATTCAAGAAAAGTTTTTAATACATCGTTAATTATTGATTAGAAAATTTTAATTACTTTGTTATTAGTATATTTAATATTAATACACTTTATTTTAACACTTAGTTGGTTATTTAAATCATTAAATACATTTTTCATTTACTGTACGCTAGTAAGTTCAGCTATCAATATTAATTTAAATTGAAATCACATTGTATTTCACACTTGTTAATTTACACTGTCTTTTAATACATTCTATTAATTAATTTTAAACTAGGTTGTGTCTAATATCTAGTCGTTACTTGATAGAGTAAATTAGGTTATTCGTTTTGTTTCTATTATTAGGCGCACATTGATAAATTTTTCACTTCTACCGATTAAATTTTCATTTTGTCGCATATATTATTTTATTTATTCAATTCACTTTTGGACTCGTTTCACCTAACACTTAATTTCGATTTTTGTCACTTTTATGCATTAATTATTTTATTTCAGATGTCTTCTGACCACTTTTAATACTTTTGAAGGTTCTCATGTTCACTGTGTGTACACACATTTCTGGTATTCCCTCTAGCCTATTAAAATCAGCGCTAACACTTGATCCGGTGAAAAGGACCCTTCATAAGTCCACGTGTACTCTCCTTCGGCGATACAATGCAGGAGTAATTCTGGGTCCTATTTTGAGGGCGGGTACAGAGTCGATCCAAATACCTTGAGGCGCACCATCGAAGAACTAGTAAACTTTTTCGAATACCTCTTTCGTGTCGGTGAGGAGGAGCTGCACGTATTTATTTTCATGTTCTTCTTCTTCATCCGTGGTTATTTGTTCTTGGATTTCTTCCTGTGTTTTATTTTTCTTCTTTCATTTTTATTTTTCTTCCTCGTTCCTTTCCTCATTTCTTCCTCTCCTTCCAAAGTTTCTTTTTTACCTTGCTTATTCTTTGGGGGCTCCTCTTCCGTTGGGCACTGCTTCGGTTCATCTTTTGATGGCTGTTTCTGTTGAGGGGCGTGGATCAATTAAATATTCAACAATTCTGCCGAGGGGTGGTTTTCTGAGAATCAAACCTTTTTCTTAGTCACATTCATCTCCAGAAGGCGGTTAAGTTCTTCAGAGAAAGAGCCGGGTTAGCCAGGTTTGCTAGATGAGCGTAGATGACCATAGCCATGATTTCTCTACTCTTCTTTGACATCACCAATTTCAGGGTGTTTGTTCTTTCTTTCTTTGGGGCCGCTGCTTCCGCATAGTTCCTTCTAGTTCTCGCTTCTTTTTCTTTTAAGATAATTTCCCTCCTTGTGCGTATGAGTTCCTTTCGGATGAGGCACAGCCATGTGCATTCTTTCCAATCGTGCACAGATATGGCGGAGTTAGGAGATGCTACTTCAGTCACCATGCATTCCCTCGAGTGATGCTTTTCAACCACATAACATTTAAGCAGCAGTTGATTGGTATGTACTCCTCGGTTTCTATCTACTCGGTAAAAACCGAGTAGTCCTTCATTTTTCGCTCTTTTCTCCATTCCAATGTTGGAAAAGATGACCTTGACTATGCCTTGGTCTTTTCTGAACTTCTCCACCTTTGTTATGCTGACCACATTTTTGATTCGCCATGAGTTTTCCTCACCTAGCCTTCGCTAATAAAGCGGTGTATCCAATCAACCTCATTCGAATTGAAATCCAGTCCAAATATCAAAAGATTTGATTGTACCGATACACGAGTATAAGAGAGGATAATCCAATCGACAGGCGCAGTCGTCTCCATAACCGTCGTCCGTGTTGGGTATTAATAAGTCCAAGCTTGAACGTAAGGTTAAAGGAAACGGGCCAATCAGGAAGATGGTATTTTTAGAACAATTTCAATGCTCGATTCCAACTTGTAGCTTAAGTGTTGATGGTTGGTTTTTCCTCATTTTTTATGATGTCTTCTAAGATGTTGATTCAAGATTGATATATCTCTTCTTTTTATTACGGTGTTCTCAACCAATATATCTCTTGTTAGACTGATCTTATGAATGTTTTCCATATGATTTTTAGGCGCTCCGTTTTGAAGATGCATTATTAGATGCCTCGAAATGGTGGTGGATATCAAGCATTAATACTTAGAGTTACTATGAAGGTTGCAGTCTTCATGTGGTCAGGTGAACTCGTAAACTGTGTTAGTAGACTTGAGTTTCGAGGAGACTTGGTAGACATTATTTTTCAGAGGAGATTGTTGATTTTTGTTGTTTTGTAATCTACTCGTATTATGAGTTGAATTTTGTTTGTTGTACTTTTAACTTTGGTATGACGATTAACAATCTCCTTGATTGGTCATTCATCTACTTTGTAGGGCGTAGACATTTGGTTTATACAGAAGAACTTGACCATATTTTTCTTCCTTTTTGGTTGTTGTCAGTTTGATCTGTAACTTAGAAATGGTACTCTTAAGTGGACGAGAAGGATGGTCTTATCGCAAAATCGCCAGAGAATTTAACTTTCGACACCCTGATCGGCAACCTATTTATTTTACTGCCGTCGGGAAATTGGTCACGAAGTTTAAAGAAACAGGCAGTGTCTTGGACAAACCCCGTTCCGGGCGACCAAAGACTTCAGACGAAACGAAAGAGGTTATCATGGCCAAGATTGCTGCTAGCCCAAAGAAATAACTTCGTCGGACATCCATGGAGTCGGGTGTTCCAAGGTCAACTATCCAAAAAATCTTGGTAGAGCAGAAGTTCCATCCGTACAAATTACAGATATTGCATCACTTAAAGGAAGAAGACCCCGATAGACGAATGCAGATGTGCGAATGGTTTTCAGGTAAATTGGATGAAAATATCAATTTTACTAAAGACCTTTTGTTGTTCAGTGATGAAGCTTTGTTTTATGTTAATGGTGAAGTAAACATACAGAATCTTCGATACTGGTCTCAAGACAATCCACATTGGATGGATCCATCCAAACAGCAAGGCTGCCAAAAGGTGATGGTGTGGTGTGGTTTGTGGAAAGCTCATGTGCTAGCACCCTTCTTCTTCGATAACATGTAACCGATGAGACTTATCTGAACATGTTGGGAGACAAATTAATGCCTCAAATTGAGCGCCTAGGCGAGGGATTTCCGGACTGGTTTCAGCAGGATGGAGCCCCTGCCCATTTTGCTACAAATGTTAGAGATTGGCCGAATGGCACTTTTCCTCACTGGATTGGAAGAAAAGGTCATGTGGAGTGGTCTCCTCGTTCACCAGACCTTTCTCCCCTTAATTTATTTTTCTGGTGTATGTTAAAAGAGAAAGTTTACTCAATGAAGATTGCAAATCTAAACCACTTGAGAGAACGCATTATCAGTCAGTGTGCTCAAATCGACGGCAATGTACACCTATTCAATCGAGTTCACCAGAATTTAGCAAGGCGCATCGAATTATGCATTGCAAATAATAGAAATCGTATTGAAAATATAATTTCTTAACATTATAATTAAATAATAGTTTTGTTCTAAAGGTATGTATTTATCCCATATGTACCTAGACTTTGTGGACACCCTGTATATATATATATAGTATGTGTATCTTAGGAAGTTTTATATACTGTACACTAGGCATATATACATATGTGTGTGCATATGAAATTAACGTTTTCAGCTATATATATATATATATATATATATATATATATATATATATATATATATATATATATATATATATATATATATAAAAACGTCGCTTATAAATAAATGACGAATAGTGATGGGTCTAAATCGACCCAACGGACCTCTCAAGGTATGGGTAAAAATCGACCAATGGGAGCTCAAAGGGTTAAAGCTATGTAATCTCTGGTCATTGGTGAGAATGGTTTAATTCTGAACTTTAAAGCACTAGGATGTTTATCGTGAATGAGGAATCCAAATCACGGTTAGTTAATGTAAGACTCTTTCAGATGTCAAATTCAACGCTTTTTGAAGGCATCCAGTTTGAATGATCAGACATGTTGGTAAACGAAATAAATGATGCGTGTCGCCACTACAACGAAAGAGATATTTGAGTGGAAAATGTGTTGCAGAAATCACATACATTTCAAGAATTATCATCTCACATATTTTTTTTTAATATGAAACCTCATCATCAAATAAATAAAGTTTTTATTCGGTGCTGTTTCATATTCACTTCCTCTTCAATTGACCCATTCCACCTCCCCCAACCTTCCCGCCCAAACAAGGCGTATTTGCGCGACATATATTATTCATGCCCTATTTAATTTGAAATCTACTAGCCAATAGTATAGCCTTTTTGATAAAAGACGCTCCACAAACCATTATTATAGCTTTGACTTGTGTCAAACAAACTTCGGATGGAAATTTTGTCCCGTCCATCCTAGCAAATCTTCTTGAATTCAACGATTTTGGAGGTTGTCTTTCATTGAGGAAGACCTTCAGGTTATGTCATAAATTTCCAATCTGGATGAAGTCTCGCAAGTATGATAGCTATTGATAAGTGCTTACATATTTTAGCTTCCTTCAAACAGAAAGAAACTAATTTCGACGTGTAGTTGTGGTCGTTGTCCTGTTATATATTTCTATCTTCTTCTTAAGCCAAGCTTACCATGATCTTACTTCACATTATCTTCAAAAAATTTATGTAAGATTATTGATTCATCGTTCTGTTGATTTGATAGTGTACCAACAACTGTTTCAAAGTAACTGCATCATAACTTAATAGATCTACCTCCATGGTTTACCGTGTAAATTGTTATTTTAACATCAGTCTCACCATTTTTACGCCAACCATACATGGCATCATTTATACCGAACAACTTATTCTTCGTTTCATCAGTCAAAAGCACATGAGTCCTAAACTGAACTCTTTCTCCAAATGATCGTTGGTGTAAATCAAACAGGTTTTCAAATGATGGCTTTCAATAAAGCTCTCCTCCTCGAATGAGGTCTATGCATTTCAAGTTGCTGAAACACCATGGTGGATATATTAACATTGACGCTTTCTTCTCCTAACTGTTCGTCAATCCTCTAACTACATTTGTCACTTTGACTAAAAATTTGTTCACTGCGAGAGTATCATGGCCAGTTTGACCGTGAATAACATTTAGGTCATCCTAGAGATGGTTGATTAAATACCCGTTTTTAGTCCTAATGTCCATTCTAGGGTTTATATAGTGTATTGATTGCTATAGAAATAATCAATGATGATTTCAGGACAGAAGATGTCATTCGATTTGATTTATTCCCTTGTTATAGCGAGATTAAGTATCGATATAATATTCAGGTGGTTGTGTGGATTTTGGTGTTTTTGTGCTGTTATCGAAATCTCGTCTGGGTAAGTTATCTTATAAATTGAGGATCCTGGTTGCGGAATATCGTGAGTGAATAAGTTATAAAGTAAGATTAAAGATGGTAAATTTTGGGATGCTATTATTTGAGTAGTAGAATACTTGATTTGTGTTTGGTCGTTGTGTAAATGACTAAAACAAGTCAAAACATTTCAGAACAGATTATATATATATAGATCATCGATAATAACTTCCTCCACATTAAATACTAATTACTTAAAACTTGCAAAAAATGTCTTGCACTGATAATTGCGTTGGCGTTCTGAGGGTGTTGAACACTTCAATTGTTTTGAAAAAATTGCTTATCTCATAAATTTCATTTATATATCCGTGAGGGTATGGAACGTACATACTCACATGCCGCCAGACAATCGTGGGAACGAAAGAAATTTATCGTTTGAGTTGAACTTCATCTCCTCTCTCTCTTCCCCCACCCTTCCCCCAACTGGCGACAGGAAGTCGGACGAAAGAACGCCTATCTCACAAAGAAGCTTAAATCTTATTTGTCTTCTTTATGATAGCATGGAGATTGTCCAGAAGGCGCTGCGATAAGCGAATTGTCGTGAATGGAATCTCTCTCTCAATTTCCCACAATCCTCGGTATAAATAATATCGCCGTCCATCTCTCTACAGCAGTGTCCCAAACCAACTCGCGTACCCCTGACGTTGAACGAGAGTCGTTGCCGTAACGTATCGACTACCAACGTGCCATCAAGTCAACTTGGTCAATGTCTCAAATTGTTCCTGGAAGTAAATCCCGCCCCGCAGAGTCTGTGACTAGAAGAGTACGCTCTGTTGCTCAACGTAACTTGAGTAAGAAAAGGAACATCCAAATAGTTACTGGAAGTTACTATTTGTTAGTGTCACATCCAGTTAGGAGTGAACTAACCGGAACTGCAGCTAGCAGCCCCAAACCCGTCGTCTTATCCCCCCTCTCCCCGAGAACTCGTGTTAACACCACCCGAACCACCCCGTCTGGACCTGAGTAGTCGTCTCTCCAATACATAACAATTAATGGTAATCTGTAAACCCAGTGTCCCTCTATTCTTAAATTACATATTTAATTAACCGTGATTGATACTCCCATTGAGTCATTATAAATCTAGACGCTTAACGTCAGTGTTTAATATTTAATCCTTAATTTTGCCTGTTAACTATTGCTAATTATTATATTTGTGTAAAGTAAAGTTTATTTTGTGTACGTGTGTTAATTTGTGGCTCCTCCCTTTTTGACGTACCCTTGGCAAGACTTTAATTAAGCATCCCTTCGGCTAATTTATTCAACCTGTATTATGCACTCTTAGAATTCAACAATCACAAACCTCCCCCCAGTAACAAGTGGGACTTTTATAGTGAGACTCCTGGCTACGGCACAACACGCCTCTAACCAGTTTTTGCACCTTCAGTAGGAATTAAAGCCTTCCCTATATATATATATATATATATATATATATATATATATATATATATATATATATATATATATATATATATATATATATATATGATCGTAGGATTGAGTCATAGGGTCAATACCACCGACTTAAACAAAAAGCGCTGTGTCCAGATCAAGGACTAGAATAATTATTGGACCAGACTATGAGCAATTCTACGACAATATTCAAAGTTGCATAATCATGGACATGCGTAGCTTTTACCTGTGGGATATCGTTCATCAATTTTGGAAACCTTGGATTTTCTCTGGCAAATGTTATGCAAGATGATGTGATAGAAACAAAGGTGTCCTGGTCTTTTTCTGATGGTACTGAACCTTTTATCTCTTCCATTTGAAGGCAAACTATGTGAAAGAAAATAGATTTTTCTTTAATTCAATGACCAAATCGGCAAGCCGAGAGTAATCTATCTTCTCGGACCCTTGTTGCTGACGAGCCAGAAAGGTTGTTTCTTTTGATAAGGGAATTTCTACAAAATGCATTTCGAATAAAGTTGCTCTAGACAAATAAATGGATATACATTCCTTTAAAGGAATTATTGACTTATAAATTTATTGAATTTAATCTTATGGGAACGCTTTAAATACAATAAAAATTGTTTCCAGTATATAGAAAACGCAATTAATTTTTATGCCTATTGTCGTGGTATGACCGGAGTACACAGTTATACGCACACAGGCCTACTGGCCAACCGAAATTAAGGCTCCACCAGGGGATGTTTCTAAGAGACCTTTACATACACAGTTCATAGGCCAAGGAATATTTAGACACGGCTACAAAAATATACTTAAATAGGACTAAGGTTATATACACATATAGGGCAAGTTAATTGGCAATGCAATTAAAAATTGGCGGTTCACTGCTAAGATGATTAACACTATGAATTAAGTTTGAACCGACGGATAATCAAATAAGTAATGATTTTACAATTATGCGAGTTCTAGAGCAAAGGGACTCCTTGAGGTTGGACGCGGAAAAAGGTGGGAGAAGTGATTGGCTCTTCAACAATCACTCAATTGTTCTCTGGACGAGAATGTACTCGATTTCCTCTCGACTAACGAAGACATTACACCTAACGCACTGAACGGCGGCTTCAGACACAATCTGCATGTGAAGACTGAACAGTCGAATATATGCCCCGAAATTATCTAGATGGGGAGAGAGATTCATCGACAACAGACTTCCTTAATTGCCTTTGGTCGCGATAAGGTTATATAGCGCGAAGTCGCGATAATCACTTAAAGGTATTTCCATTGTTCTATTTTGTCAGTATATAGGGCAGACGAATTTAGAGCGGTCAACGGCCAACTGGGGAATTCTGGGAGGGGGAAATTACTTCTCTCTCTCATTCTTTCATACTCCTCCATTTTCATGAAGACATTTTTTTTCTAAAAGTCGGATGCAAAAAAAAAAAAATGTCGAACTATAAAAATTGAATTAGTGTAACAAGATACAAAAAAAATTCGGTCATAAGCGGGGTTAGCAAATGATATTAATTACTTCAGACTATACGCACAGGTACAAAAAACAACAAAAAAGCAAATTAAAATTAAGATATACAACACATTAAGTATCTAAATAAAAGAAATAAAATAAACCATTAGTAAAAACACTATGTAAAGGCTATCGCGGAACCCGCATCACATGGCCCAAAGAAAATACACACATAAAATTTATAGAAGACAAGGGATATAAAGGCCTACCAGAAATTCATCAGAATTAATCAGGACGGTGCTAAATTGTGAGGTATCCGCAAGGAGTTAAATAAATACACATACAAAAAGTATATACAATATTATTTACAACAAAATTAAAATGAAATAAATTAACTGTTAACAAATTATACGGGGATCATTAAACAATAGGTAAAGTCACAAATGCTTAACACCATCGAACGACCACAAGTCTTTTTCCTTAAAAAGATATTCGCGCATACAAAAAATGGTTCTATGGATAAATTGTTTGAAGCCAAAACGACACGCACCGTTGAAGATGAAATTAGGCTTCGCTACTCTAGTGACAGGTGTTCCCAGAATAACCTCGTTGTCTTACGTCCCTTACCCGAAGGCCCAAAGTTACATGAATAACACTTATACCACTTAATTAATTTAAAGGGGACATAAGAATAAAGAGATACTCCAAAATACCTGATACCAGAGCAGTGAATCAATAACCCACGTCGGGAACCCAAGCGAAAGAGGATCGGCAACGATGAGGGCATTCCACCCAAGTCGACAGGGGTGAATGCGATGGCGGTCATTGGGGAGGAGAAACCCACAGACGGCAATATCGTGGCGAAAGGCGTCGACACCACGAGGGTCAATGATTCGAAGGCCAAAACATCCGAGAGAAGGAATTCGCGATGAAAGAATTCCCCAAAGAGGAGATGGCGAGGTGACTAGGAGAGAACTTTCACGTGCCCAGTGTGAACGGCTTCCCAAGGAGAACACTTGCAAACGTAACTGGAAGAGCACAATTTGATGCAGCCTACAGGAGGGCAGCGACAATACTGGCAGGAATAAATGGCAGAAAATCCTCGCTACACGAAGGAATCCAGAACGGGTCCCCAAAAATTAATAACGTCAAGGTAAGTGATGGACAACGATTCAGCAGAGCAATCAGGCAGAATTCTCGCAGAAGAAAAACTTAAAAGGGCTCACGGCCCCATTTATATCCTTCAGTCCGAAGGAGGAAAAGGGAATTGGGGCACAAAAGGGGGAGGGGGGAATGAGTCGCTTCCCCTACGCAAAGTAGACTTGTAGGTTGCAGAAGTTTAGACCAAAAATAGTAGCCTCAAAACGGGTCGACCTATGATAAACACCATAAACTATGATGAGAAAGGAAAAGCATGGGAATCCGAGGGCCCCTACCCTTTACACACTACAACCGAGGATAATTATAGAAGACTTCCAACATTTAACTTATATATAAAACAAATTAGCAAACATATTGACAAGGAGATACGCTAATGGAAACTTTAATTAATGGAAATAGGGACTTCTAGAGGATTTTTGCTTAAACTATACGCTAAACAATTTTGAGTTCCCTTGATATACACAACACGGAATTGATATTCCATGAGCAACAGCCCCCCAACGCATTAGTCGTCCATTTTGACTCTTGAAATTATGAAGGTACGACAATGGCTTATGGTCACTCACAATTACGAATCGGTTCCTATAAGGTATATTCTAAAATGTCTAATCGACCATACTATAGCTAACGCCTCGAGTTTAATGGTGGCGTAAGCCTTCTCGTGGACAGACAGCTTTTTGCTTGCATATGCACTTCCATCGTTTTCATACTGCATGAGGGCACCACCTATACCATCTTGAAAGCCATCAATTCGAATCCCAAACTTTTAGTTCTGATTTGGGAGTCTCAAAATATTAGCAGATATCAGTTTCTCCTTCAGCTGATTAAAGCTAGATACCGCAGGGGGAGTCCAACTGACATGCTCGGATCTCGTTTTCTTTAACATATTATTAAGGGGTGACGCTCTAGTGGCGAAATTAGGAATGAAGCGCCTGTAAAATGAAGCAAAACCAAGAAATGACTGCAGCTGTTTTTTTTGTCCGGGGAGGCTGCATTTCAGCTGTGGTTTTAACTTTGTCTTCTTGGGGGACAATCTGGTTCTTTCCGATCTTAAAACCAAGATATCTAATCGTATCATATGCGAAATAACACTTCGAGGGGCCTATCGTAAGTCCGTGTGCGCGCAAGCGGACTGTACGTGCAGGTCCCATGTATGGGTGGCAACGTACACGTTGTCAAAATAAAAGGTTACATTGACTAGGCCGTCTACAATTCGACGCATCATTGGATTATAGTTACCACACGGAGTTACAAAACCAAATGGAAGACGGCTAAATTGCATTAAGCCTTTCTCTGTAGCAAAAGCTGTAAAGTGCTAAAAAAATTCGGAGAGCGGAATCTGATGGTAGGCTTTACAAAGATCAATTTCGGAGATAAATTATGCACCTTCGAAAAGATGAAGGTTTCGGTAAATCAAAGTATGGGTTTGGCGTCGAACAAGGTGACTCAATTTAATTTGCGAAAATCGACGTACATCTTAAATAATTGATTGGCATTTCTGACGACCACAATTGGGGCAAGAAAGATAGATGAGGAAGGCTCGATGATCCCCAACCTGAGCAAATTTTCTATTACGGCGTTATACGCGGGGCGTAAATGAACGGAAATAGGGTAAGGCTGAGTTCTTACTGGTCATTTTACCTTAATGGGGTAACTTTAAGAAAGGGAATCCTTTAGCAAGTCGGCGTGGGGATATAGAGACGGAAAATGGACGTGATTCTCAGCCGAATATCCTGATGGTGGCGAGGATGAAAGGGGGGCAGGCAGAAGACGAGTTCACGATCTTGCTCTGAACTGAGTGAGCCTTCACCAAAGACATGGATCTGCCTGGTGAGATCCACCCTCGATAGTATAGGCGAATCCCAGGAACTTGGGGAAACAGACACACGATCTGAACCGAAGGCGACGGGTTCTTAGACTCAATCTGCCGATATTCGAAAACCCAGGGTATTTATATGACGACTATTTTTTTATGTTTCTCCACGTTGTCTGTCTCAAACGCCTGGCTGCTTACTTCCGGTGGCCAGATAAATTAGCATCTGTCGCCTGACCCAAATATTAATAGCCTTTACGATCTGGGTGAGAAACTTTTGGCTAGCAGTTTCCCGACTACTGAAATTAGCGCTTCCTCGGCGAGGTGAAAGTTTTAGTGCCTAACCTAATTAATTGCACCTGTGAGGGGCTGACGGATATTTAAATTCTTTCTTCATCTGTCTTTCTCTTTGGATTTAGAGATTACTCCACATAGAGTTATACATACGAGACATAGAGAAGCAAGGAATTCATAAAACAAATGATTGGGGTATTTTTCTTGGCGTCTTTTTCCCTTACATACCTCCCTTCCAAAGATGGTGGTTTTCCCAATAGGAAGGGGAAGGGAAAAGGGTATCTCAACCAAAACCCATCGGTATTAATATTTCAGCCGACACTGCAGCCGTCAAGGTACAGGATTTGCTCCGTTTGATCCCAGACGACATACACATACATTTAAGTTAATGAGTTTTAATTACATAATTATAATATATATAGTTTGATGTAAAATTAATACCAGAATTTAGAGTAAGGAATTAATCAAGTGGAGGGACAACCCAGAAAGTGATTTTAAAAATCAATAATGAGAACACGTATATACAAGCAATACACTTAAATACGGACGTACGCACATACGCACAAACATAAATTTTACATGGGCGAGCAACGAGCTCGAATATATACATGAACTTATAGGATGTATGGAGTTCTACCTTGAGGAAGGAGGGTCATCTACTGAATTCCTACTAAGACTGTCTGCTACACAGTTTTCAGAATTGATATTACATCAACAGCAGACTCCAGTGCATAAGCCTTCCGTTTTGGCTTTTACAATTTCTTAAGCACGCCAGAGGACGGTGATCCGTTTCGATCACGAACTCCTGACCTATCAGATACAATTTAAATTTCAGGACACCAAAAACTATTGACAGAGCCTCAAGTTATATTATTGCATAGTTTCTCTTGCGCGGTAACAGCTTCCGCCTTGCATAAAAAATAGGATAGTGATTCCCATCTTTTTCGTACTGCAGCAACACGCAACCGATGCCATCGTTGCAGGCATCCGTGGGGATTCCAAACAATTTGTTTTTGTTCGGAAGCCGCAATAGGGTGAGAGATATTAGCCTATCGTTCATCTGCTGGAAGTGAGGAATTTTGGGGGGGCTAGAAACGAGGGAATCTGGGGATTTTTTTCATAAGAAAAGAGTTCAGGGGGGACGCTAAGGCGGCAAAGTTGGAGACGAAGCGCCAGTAGAAGGAGGTTGAACCCAAGAAGGAACGTAACTGCTTCGTAGTACGGGGAACGGGCATATCTGAAATGGCCCTGACCTTTTCTTGCTGAGACGGTTTTTGATTCTTCCCAATGTAAAATCCAAGGTACTTGATAGTGTCGTAATCAAAATGACACTTGGAAGAACCTATGGTCAGACCATGCTCCTGGAGCCTATTACAGAGGGAACGAAGGGAGATTAGATGTTCATCCCATGTACGTGTAGTTACGTACACATTATCAAAATAGAATGACACATTGTTCAGACCATTTAAGATGCGACGCATTATTCTGTTGTAATTACTACAAGTGACTAAACCGAATGGAAGGCGCTTAAATTGCATAAGCACCTTTTCTGTGGGGAAGGCAGTGTACATATTTCCAAACATTATCCTTGAGTTGAATTTGATAGTACGCCTTGCATAAATATTATCTCAGAAATAAATTTGGCGTTCGCGAACAAATATAGGCTCTGGTCTATCAACAGGATCGGTTCGGCATCGAAAATCATCACCGCGTTAAGTTTTCGAAGGTCCACATACATTCTAAAGGCTCGGTTTGGCTTCCGAACCATACCAATGGGGAAACAGCCCTCTGAAAAGGAGGAATCGATTATTTCAAATTTTAGTAGGTTTACGACCTCCGCATTGAACCCTGATCGCAAATGAATGAGCAAAGGGCACGGCTTGGACTTGATCGGTTCTTGCGTAGGCAATACTATGTCATGCTCGAATTGGTTCGAGTGACCAGGCTTCTCGGAAATGACGTCCGAGTAGGCCTTTAACCACCTGGATAACTGGGCTTTCTGAGCGGGCTCCAGGTGGGGAGTTAGATCGATCTCCTGGGGGGAGTCTTTATACGTTCCGGAGAGAAATGGGAGTGGGTTGGTAGTCATTGTCAGCTTCTACGCAAACTGTCTTGACTAGGTTAAGAGGTTCGGGGGATAAGAGGCTTCCATTAGGCCTCTTCGTCCAGGGCAACAATATTGTTGATGCAGGTGCGGTGATGGTAACGTTTGAGCATGTTGACGTGAAACAATTTGTTACCGGAGGGCGTTTGGATAAGGTAGTCTATGGGGCTACGGGCTTCGAGGACTGGAAGGGGGCCTTTTCAATGGGAAAGAAGTTTATTTGTCTCCGTGTGCAGGAGAACCAGGACCTCGTCACCGGGCTCGAACCGTCTTTCTTTTGACTTAATGTCAAAAGGGGTCCTGTCGTAGGAGCGAGGGATACATAGTTAGAGCATAGGGTAGTGATTAGGAACGGATGTGGTACGGAACATCAGTTCACCCTCAACGCGGTAGGAGACCTCATTGTGACCACGAACGGATTTGCGCTCGTTGGTCCTCAACTTTTCCCACAATGACTATAGGGAATGACACTCATTCTGTCCCTTACAAAAGACTCGTTGTTCAGAGTCTCGTACTCGGGGGAAAAGGGGTGTTCTAAAGTCACGGAATGTGGCTCGTTCTTTATGGCTTGGGCCCTCGTGTTGGCGGGCTGAGCAACGGGACTAGGGGAGAGCTGCTGGCTCTGGCTGACTAATATGGCGCAGAATTTAATAGGGGCTGTTACGCCGTCAGCCCAACCGGTAAAATATTGGCATTCGATGAACCAACCGACCACTGGGAAGAGGTTTGCTCGTCCCAAGTAGTCCTGAACTACTGCAAACTTATCGTGGTTGGGGCTCACTGGGGACAGCAACTTATCCGATACGACGAAGCACGTGCATCCCGTACCTATGGGCAGGGTTGGAACCCGGTAACCACCTACCGATCCGGTTTCAAATTCGAACCCACCGGAAAAGCTCTCGTTAAATAAAAAAAATAACTTGGTCCCGGGGGGGGGGGTTATTCGCAAGCGTTTCGGGGCGAGCAGGCGGATGAGAAAAAGAGGCGCTTACTTGGTAGACTTGGTGGCTGGGAGCACAACAGAATTGAGAAATTTGAGAACAGTTCGTCCTCACATGCCCAGGGGTTCCACAAGAAAAACAGACGATTGGTCGTCTGGGATAATCTGACGTAGGAGGATAAAAGACGGTTGATTTAACATCTCTAGGTTCAGATAAGGGGGGATATTTCGGTCTGGAGGGACCTGAGAACTTTACGAATTTTGGAGCGTTCTCCGGGTGAATTTTAGAGAGGTGGTCTTTACTCTTTGGGGAGGGAGGATAACTCTTTTTGGTATCTTTGGGAAAATGATTATGATTGGCCGCGTGCAAATCCGCTTCTTCAATGCATTTTTTAAAGGAAGAAATTCGTCGGCCCTTCACGAATGCAAGATTTCAGAGGGAAGCGTAGCCATCAATTGATCCCACAAAATGAAATCAGACAGAGATTTATAGCCGCCATTTACCTGAGCAGAGTCCAATCAAAACTGCTAACTTCTTCTGATGGTGAATCCGAACTGGCGGTAAGTCTGGCCAGGTAGCAACCTTGCCTGACGATACTTTGCCCTTTAGAAGTCCGGATTCATGTTGATTGCAGCCAAGAGTACGGAATTAAGGGTCGAATAGTCGAGGGTAGCCTCGGCGGGTAGCGAAATGGAAATATCTCGCAGCTGCGTATTACGGAGAGGCAAAAGACCAGGACTTCATCAGTTTGGATATCCCAGTGATTTACCTAAAAGAATCTTTTCTTAGTGAGTGAGGTAAGCACTAAACTCCTCACCGTCCTTAAGTGCTGAGAAATTTAAAGAGGGGATCTGGGGGGCTTTATTCCTGAAATTAACTGAGGGGGGTTTCTAAGTTATTCTTACTTTACTCCCTGTCATGGTGCCTCACCCTTTCTCTTTCATCAATTACTATTCTTCTCTCTTCAGCTTCTCTTAGTACTTTCCTCTCTGTTCTTTCTTTTCTCTCTTCATCCTGAATATAGGCGACTAGCTCCTTACCGGGAGACCAAGCATCTCATCCTGTTGCCTAAATCACTCGAAGGACGTCATGTTTTTTTTATTACGCGAGCCTTAGCGACTCGATGCGTTCAAGAATCTTACACTAAATAAAATGGGGCTCTCGCAATAGTTCGCAAAAATTTTAAATGAAATCTTACCCTTGTGATCACATACACGGACAAAAGCAATAAATTATGATAAATATACTAATTCCTATATGAGTACCTGATGTAGGCCCTCTTAATCCACACGGGAATCACAAGGAGGGGAGTTTGAAAGATTTTATCCCAAAACACACACAAAAACAATCGCTTGTTAGAAAATATGGCCTCACGGGCACCACAAACGACCGATTATTTAAAATATACTTTAAAAAATTAGAAAAAAATTATTTTCCGATCTTTAAATAAACTTAACCCAACTTGGTAAATTTTTTGTTAATTCACCTAAGAGACTTGAAAACGAAGGGGTCCTCACTTAAACCAATAAACCTAACACCAGAATTTAATATATATATATATATATATATATATATATATATATATATATATATATATATATATATATATTTATATATATATATATATATATATATATATATATATATATATATATATATATATATATATATATATATATATATATATTTCGAGGAATAGGTCACCTCCCCAGACAATCTGTCTATATATATATATATATATGTATCTATTAGTTGGGAGGAAAGAGATAAAAGCCACGAGATTATGTATAAACACAGTTATATATACATATATCTTCTAATGTACGTACGCATCATTCGCTAGGTACAAGTACGTTCACTTCGTAAAAGTAATCCGTTGATTACGAGGTATAAAAGTGAGATTTTACTACAGGGGCCGATAGTGTTTAATGAGTTTATCAAGTTGCAGTTCAAAAATATATTTAAAGAACTAAAACCCCAAAATATAATTTTAATAATTCACTAGTTAACATATATATATACATACGGGAAATATAGGACGTGTAAATAAGGACAATACTGATAGAATATAGATTAAATGGCAATCGGGTAACGTTAATTACTTGTTAATTAGCTTTTAAGTGGAATACTTTAAATCAGTTATACAGAGGGAATATTTATATGTCTGAAAGTGGGTCGATTAACGGAAGACATAAGCAAGGGTCCTTTTCCTTTAATGGGGTCACCTCGAGGATGAGAAACTCTTTAGCTATTCGGCGCGGAGAAATGGAGACGGAAAGTGGACGTGATTTTCGGCCAAATATCCTGATGTTGACGAGGATGAAGGGGGGGTGGGGAAGCAAGAAGACGAGTTCACGATCCTCCTTGAAGACGGACGATTGCACCTCTGCTCCAGAGAAGTGCAACCTCCAAATATCAAGACTCTGACGCGGCTCAGCGTGAAGTCTCACACGGGAAACTGGAGATCTTTAAGGGGGGGGGGGTCCAGATGAGACGAGAGAAATCCTAACCAATCCTTAGGGGGTAAAACGATTCGAGGCTTGCTCTAAACAGGGTAAGCCTTCACAAAAGAGATGTATCGACCTGGTGAGATCTCACCTCGATGGTTTAAGCGAATACCAGGGAATTGGAGAAACAGACACATGATCTGAACTGAAGGCGACGGGTTCTCTGACTAAATCTGCCGATATTCGAAAACCCATGGTATATATATGACGGTCAATTTTTTCGTTTCTCCTCGTTTTTGTTCTCAGACGCCTGATGACCACTTCGTGCGGTCAGATGGATTAGCATTTGTCGCCTGACTCAAGTCTTAATGGCCTTCACGATGTGGGTGAGAAACTTTCGGCTAGCAGTTTCCAGACTACTGAAATTAGCGCTTGCTCGGCCATGTAAAAGCTTTTAGCGCCCACCTTAATTAACTGCACCTATATATACCCTGAAATTATCTAGACGAGGAGAGAGATTCATCGCCAACAGACTTCCTTAGTTGCTTTGAGTCGCGATAAGGTTCTATAGCGCGAAGTCGCCATCCCCACTTAATGGTATTTAAATTGTTCTAATTTTTGCTGTGTATAGAGCAGACGAATTTAGAGCAGCAACTGCAAATTGGATAAGTCAGGGAGGGGGGAGGAATTCCTTCTCTCTCTCATTCTTCCACACCTATAGTATAAAATAATAAAAAAAATCTCATTATGCTGAAAATGAAAGTAAACTTCAAAATATTTTTCGAAGTTTTAACATTCGAGCTTCTCTTCATAAGCCTTAATTTAATTTAATATCGACTCGAGAGATTTAAATTAGAAACATATTTATATAATGTGAACATATGTTTGCTCATTCTTAAATTAATTCTAAAAAATTATTTATCAGAATCTACACAGGGTGTATCTAATTTAAATCTTGATGAAAGAAGTTTGGGGAAAATAAATTAATTTGAATGAGCAGCTACCGCGCAAAGAAGCTGCGTTCTGAAAAAGGTCCCTTGTTTGCCTTGATTGGAGCCGTCAATTTACAAATTAAATTAGACAAACAACCATAGACAACGAAGGATCTTTTTCCAGGGAAAAGAAAGAAAACTGATGATACAAGAAATTGGGAATTTTTACTTAATAAAGAAACAAAGTAGAAAGCAAAAACACTCATTGATGATTGCGCATGCGAGAAGGGTGCCTGACTCGTAAGGCCTTCATCAGGAGACTATATATGGACTCTGCTTCGCCTGGAGGCGGCATGGTCGTTTTGATCATGTCACAAGAAACATCGTCGGCTCTCTCTACTCGTGATTCTTCCTCACTCAATTCATGTTTTCCGAGTAGCCGTGAGGCTGACCCTGCATGAGCAGGAGGACACGATCTTTAGCTGTTCATCTATCTGAGCTCGTTCAATAAACTTTGGTAAGTCAGGAATCAGAACAATCGAAACCTTTTGTCACCACGGAATCTTCATTAAGCTACATCAACGCCACTGGAACGGAATCAGCACCTCAGGACAAGAGTCGCTCAGGTCCCCGGTAATCCCTTGACAATCCAAATGAACCTGGGGAATCGACAAATTCCAGTTCCTGGAAGAGGCAAGATAACTAGAGCAGCCCCCTCTTCCATACTCTCCGTCGGACAAAGCATTAGGCACAGAGATCCTAGGACTCCGCGGGGAGCGCAAGACCCGCCTGCTTCCCCACCCAACAAATACCTCTTACAATCCGATCTCATCCCCATCGGCACCGTACACTGGTAACTGGTGGTCCAGAATATAAAGGACAACATAAACGCTACTACATTTAAGATAAGAGTCAGAGAAGAGATTAACGGATTGATTTCCTTATTCAGATTTAGATCCCAACTTACTAATGAAGAATTTGTTCGGCTTCATAACCAGTTGAGGCTATTTCACAACGTGTGGCAGCACGGCTGGACAATAGCCTTAAGGGACGCCAGGGAGCAGGCGGTAGTCTCAACCAGCATCGACATAGGAAGTGAATCAACACTCTAAGGTCTCAGGACACAGGTGCGCTCCTTTCCCCTAGGTATGGGTCCTGGGGAGGCACATCAATGGCGTAGGTGGTGACACGATTCTGGAACGACGCTTCTTTCTCGTCGACTCGGAGGCAATCTCAATTTTCTCCGACTCTTTCCGTCCACCAAGGGTGTCGAGAGACAACCTCTTCAGCTCCAGTAACTCCGATTGTACCGCCTCACCGCCTTGTTTCTCCCTTTGGTGCGGAAGATCGTAGATACAGTCGACGCCAACATAGACGACCACGTGAAATTAGTAGTAAGCGCGTCTCCTCCACAATGAGATCCTATAAATCTTAAAGATTTCTTCGAACAAGCGGCCCGAAACCGGGGCCCACTCACCATTCCAGAGGCCCCCGTTGTCCCAGCTTCCCCCTACCACCATTTTAATAATCTCTCTCCTAGCTCTGGCTGTCAGCTGCGTCCTAGAAATTCCTCCCCCTTACCGCTCCCTGCCTACGGAAAGCAAAGCGTCTTCTCATCCTTCCGAACAGACTAACGTCCTTCGGGACTTCATGACGTGCCCCTTCCAGACTTCATACAACCGCTCGATAATGTACAAGAAGTAAGAAACGGTAACGGAAATTATCACCCTGGAGACAACAGGGAAAAACGTGGCGGGGAAGAAATTTGGTGACGACCACGTACAATTAGTAGTAAGCGCGTCTCCTCCACAGGCATTACAGAAAGATGATCTGAAGATCTTGGTGGATAAACAATACAGATACTGGCGTGCTTCCGCAGAATGAACTCGTCCCCTAATAGAACAACTTCTGGAAATTTGGTGACGACCACGTGCAATTAGTAGTAAGTGCGTCTCCTCCACAGGCATTACAGAAAGATGATCTGAAGATCTTGGTGGATAAACAATACAGATACTGGCGTGCTTCCGCAGAATGAACTCGTCCCCTAATAGAACAACTTCTGGAAATTTGCGTGGTCTAAGAAAGCGACGAGATCACCCGGGCACACAAAATCTTGGCCGTTCCTAAGCCCAACGAGACCATCAGAACCCTTGTACAAACCTCCCTTATTCCGACTCTGCTCCATTAACAAGGTCCTAGCTCGGGTCAACTAGGGCGACATGGCTTCAAAGCTAGACCTGAAGGATGGCGTTTACCATCTTTCTTTACACCCCAAAGTACGCTACCTCTGCGGCATCGTTATCAGCAATGTTTCTAACTTTCGCCCTTTGTAATTTCAAATAAAAGAATGGTCATCTTCGCAGTTAGGGGAGGACCATAAACAGAAATATTGATATCCAGAAAGATTATTATAAACTTTATAGATCTTTTTCGTAAAAAGGACAGAGCCCCCCCCCCCCCCACTCCATACAAAATTTAATCCTTATGTGAGACATTCTAAACACACGGACTCAGTCGATAATTCTGGACGAGCTCATTTGTATCAATAAGTAGACAATAAAAGGATTCAGGTTGAAAAATACGAGGGGCGGTCAATAAGTTTTGCGAATTGGTAGGGCAAAACAGAGGAAGGGGGATGGATGTTTTGGGGGGTGTTAGGACAAGTTATGACAAGTCAGGACTTGCAGCAGTACGCTCCTGCCTCGTCTATTTAAGAAGCAGTAGCTGATCGCAGATCGTCACTCACAAATTTTTCAACAATGGAGAAGGTTGAGCACCGCGCAGTGATCAAATTTTTGACCAAGGTATTCAAAAATGAAAAAGAGATCCATGAAAGCATGGTTGAAGTGTACACCGACACCGCCCCTTCCTATGCAACCATTGCTCGCTGGAATAGGGAGCTTCGCCATGGTCGTGAGTCCCTTGAACATAACCCCCATTCAGGACGCCCGTCAGACGTGACCAACGAGAACGATATGGCCTGTGTGGAGAGGATGATCCTCGAAAATCGACGGGAAAGGTCGAAAATTTTGATCGAAAACTTAGAATATCACATGGAAGTATTACTCGTATCAACATCATCCACGACAATTTGGCCATGCCTAAGGTCTCTGCCCGTTGGGTCCCTAGAAACCTCACGAAACCTCACGCCCCATGATCTACTTCAACGTCGTCAAAGTTCGGAGGAGCTGCTGCTTTTGTACAACCAAGACCGCCCCTCGTACGTGGCACATTATTTTATTCTTATTTAAATAGTTCTGGCAAAGTAAAATTACAATAAAATTGGCCAAGTGGTTCTATTAGTTTATTGGAAGCTAGGCATTCTAGACAATTCCAGGATGAAATACAATCAGCATTTAGTGAAATAGAAAATTGCTTTTGAAGGCATAAGTAACTTCCCTTCCTTAAAATTAAGAGAAGATATGGATACACCGGAAAATTAGGCGGATCTTTAAGTCATAACGGAAGACATTAATTTTCCTAAATGCATTTGGTAAGGTAAATTTGAAATGTCTATAATTTTGGGGTGGGCTGGATCTTTGGGTAATTTGTTACATTAGTGACTGGGGTGTTGTTGCTGTTGTGTTTCGTTCCGAATTGAATGATAACGTGTTTCATTTTTGTTCATCCGCGCATGAAGGCACCATTGTTGTTGGAGTGAAGATCGAAAAAAATAAGAATAAGTAAAAATGCTGGTTTACTCGAAGCCGGTTTGGCGCCGCAATATATGTTGCTCTATGCAAGCCCCATACCCACTCGTTTCACTCGCTCTCAAAATCAAGTAATTAAACATAGGATTTTGGAACAAAGGATGAATCATTATGGGATAACAAGAAAAAAATCTCGGGTCGTTAATCTAAAAAATTACCGATCTTTTTATTTATATTGAAAAGATGGAAGACCTCCTTCAACAAGAAGCCGAATTTCATTTCGACAAATATATATTTTAATTGCACTTTGCATTAATCATGGTTATACTTAATGTCTCCTTACCCCATTACTATTGATTTACCTCTCACGGCCGATTGGTAATTACTCCCAAACATCTGAACACTCCATTTCACATAACTTTATGCATTTTTTGTTCCATTACAAGTTTAGAATTTTCCTACGGCATTTGAATATATAAGTATGGCGAAGGCAAATTTTATCGTTCCTAAACTTTGTAGGGATATTTAACTGACGATCAGAATTATGCATACATTTATATGCAAAAGTAATCCACGTAAAAATGATAAAAAATGAGCGTTTGAGCGCTTTCGTTTATTATAAACTTTTTAAGAGAAGAAGGAGCGAAGAATGCGAAAGTAAACACCTAGAAAAGGCTCCGTCCCGAAAGGAAAAGACTAGCATTTACGCTCCGGAGTAAAACCTCAGTTAAAATTATAAAGAGCCGCTCATAGATTTATATATTCAAGATATTTAATCAAACTTTTATAAGTTATCAAATTATTGATAAATAGGATAGGATAATAACATGAATTTTGCTAATTTTTAAGTATTTTTGTTAATATGTAGAATTACTAAATGAAGTGTAATTAATAAAATGGTTGGTCTTCTAAAATCAGAATTTAACTAATATTTATTTCGTGCAGCTTAATCTTATCACTATCGTTTATTCAATATCTTTTAAATAAATAATAGGATGAAAACTACATAACTTACAGAAGCATATATAGCACAAATCCAACTTCTCCATAGCCGAGGGTTATCACAAATATAATTTGCTAAAAAGTAAAATGTTCACGATATGTTGTACAAACTAATATATCAAGGACCAAAAGTTTTTTATCTAGGAAGAGAAGTGGCAAAGAACTTCCTCCAATACCTAAAGAAGATATATATATATATATACACACACACACATATATATATATATATATATATATATATTATTAAGCTTTACTATAGAATCGTAGAAAACTTCTGAACTTGCTGAGGCGTTCCATAAAAGTTCCACTTCAAAAATATCACCAAGAATAACCGAAAGCTGAAAAGATGCAAGGGAAGAAAGAAGCCATAGATATATGTATGAGGTTAAAAGAAAAGACTTCTTCAGTGGGTAAAAGATCACAAAAATTGGATACGTAAACAATGCTCTAAATTTATCTAGTCAGATGAAACCAATTCTCGGGTATGCAAGAAAAACAATTTTACTATTGTTTTACATGTAATTTATGTAGTTTCATTTAAATATATTGTGGAGAAAAATCATTTACAAATATAATATTTTGTAGAATCTTTGCAGATCTTTCTCACTTATGTTACTACCTGTTTTGGAACGAATCGTTGGAGAGGCATTTCATCATGTTTGTTAAGTACCAAATGTGAAGCAGTAGTAGGTTGTCATTGTATGAGGCTGTATTATTCATCAAGGATAGAGGAGATGTTTTGATGAAAAGGATAAATTAACTCGAAAACTTATATCTCTATGTTGTCCATATATCTAAAAATTTCAACTCACAACACCAAGAAGTAAAATTATAGTTCAGCAGAAAAGTGTTTCCTCCCATACATCCAACGACACGGAGAATTAGGTGGAGAAATAGTGATCAACCCTAGAGAGTAGCCATTACAGAGTACAGATTCAAATCGAATAGACATATTGCCTGGAGTGCTTGGAAAAGCCATAAGAAATACCACAATTACAAATAAATCAGAACTATGAAAAATTACTAGATTAGGTGAGAAATATAGAGTTAAATCAATTTGTAAACATTTGGTGAAATCTATGCAACAAGAATTATTGGCTGTAATGGAAGAAAAAAGAGATACAGATAAGTTTTAAAATAATTAAAAATGAATAAATATTTATTCTAAATTAATCTACCATGAAACTTTAATTATATTAAATGAATAATTCCATAGGGTACTTTATACTTTTAGCCAAGGCTGTACACATATTTAAAGAGATCAAGTTAGAATATATAAATATATATTAGGTCTTTCGAAAGTTTGAGCCAGTTTCGAAAAGTATATTTTCAAAGTTTTTAATTACTAAATGGACACTTCTTTGTCGATCAAAATCGAATTTGTGTATTCGTGTTAAAGTTCACAGGAAGCACATTAGGATTTCTTCCTTTTTTAGAAGGTTGATAATAAATTCAGTCTCTTGTCAAGCTTCAATAAAAGTAACTGGTTTAATATATATATATATATATATATATATATATATATATATATATATATATATATATATATTAACATTTGGGTGCCCGCCGTCGCTCCACGCCGGCATTCTCGTTTGTACGGGTATCATTTCGAGGCCGATTTGCATTCCGTCACTCTGAGAAATAGATATCCAACAATTTTTTTTCTGGCTGTTATTTCCTTTATGAATATTCACGTATTCCCTCGTCGAAAGAAGAAACCATTCATGGATGTATTAGTTATATTATTTAAGACAGTCCTTTTTAAAGTAATGAAGAGGCTAATTGCAGTAAGGAACCTGTACTACTTTCTTATAAGTAAACTGGATAATGTTACTAAATATTTTGATTTTTAACATCTGTCGAGTTGACTCTAACGATATATATATTGCTAAGATCAAACTGGGTACCTCTGGCCCGAAACTTATTGTAAAAAGGATAGAAATTCTACTCACAAAAGCAAAGGAAAATTTATTGATTTAACATTAAAAAATGAGGTCAACTATTAAATCCCAACACAATTTGTATTGATTTAAATGTAATAAAACATGTAGACATTCCTTAAATTCAGTAAACCAATAATGGCAACTACTGCAATGCTTCAGCATTTACAATATTTTTTGTCTCTTCATTTCCATTAGCAGTGAGAATAAATATATTTCTCCCATTTCCAACTCTTGAGGCATCCTACATAGAGCTGACCATGAGAAAGGCAATGCTGTAGCAAATGAAGTCCCACAACCTTCATAGACTGGCCTTGGGCATTGTCGATAGACATTGCAAAGCTAACTCTAATAGGAAATTGCAGTCTTTTGAATTCAAATGGCATATCCGGAGGTATCATTGGAATCCGTGGAATGAAAACCAATTCTCCTTTCCCCTGACCAGTTAAAATTTCAGCTAAAAGAAGGTGGGGCATCATTTTTTTCACAATTAGTCTTTTTCATTAACACATCACTGGCGCTCCTTATTTTAAGGAACGCTTATGAGAATACATTACAGGAGGATCAAGGGTGTTAAGGATCTCAGTAGGATAGTTAACTGCTTAGTGAGGGTCAACAGTGCAATCATAAGAGAAATAACTTTTGATCTCTTTTTGGCAATTCTTGAAGAAGTCTCCAGTTTATTGTATGCATTGTTTCATTTCATGTGGCTAGAATTGACCTTTGACAGAGCCAGTTCTTGTTTTGGAAGTGATGCTGTATATCTGGATGAACGCAAATTTGCAGTTATTCAATATCCTTCACCAAAGTTCCACAACCTCCTGGAAGTGAAATAACCCCATCTGCATTATTTTCAATTTTACCACTTCCTAGCTCCATAAGTTAAGAAGCAAATATCCCAGCATTGACATCTCAATGTAGGTGAACCCTCATGTTTTTATTCAAGGACTGTCTTTGAACATGACTCCAAAGGTAAGAATTCTTTAAGCAGGTATTGTGTTCATCAGCTGCTTTCCTCTCTTAATCACGGGCAGTTTGTTTGAAGTCTCCTGACAAAAGAAGGGTCACTTTGCCCATGAGCTAGTTGTTTTTCCTAATGTCCTGCAGTGTTTTATCCAAAGCTTCAAAAGCCTTTCTTTGAGCCATAGTGCATTCATCACAAACAATAACTGAGGTTTCTTGCAAGTGACATTCCACAGTGGTTGTCTCTTGATGCTGCAGATTGGATTTTCATTAACCTTTAAATTCATTAAAAACTTGAATGTGGAATGGGCTGTTCTGCCTCGTGATAGAAGTGTGGTATCAATGCCAGATGAGGCTACTGCAAGTGCAATCTTCCTCTGGGTTCTTACAGCTGAGAGAATCAAGTTTATAACAAAAGCTTTTCCAGTTCCTCCTAGAGCATCCAAGAAGAATATTTCAACCTTGACGAAATTTACATTTATTAGGATCATTTTAATGCTGTTTTTGATCCTGATTTAAAAGTGGCTCATTGATCTGCACTATGACAGCAAGTTCATCAATATTGTTTCTCGTCTCTCTCAAGGTTTCTCTGTTCACTGGAAGTGAATATCTGTTTGGTTTCGGAATCCCAAATTGACTCAAATCCTTTTGAGTTAAAGATATAACTTTGTCTTCTATCTCGCAGAGTGCAATATTTGCAATTATTGGGTTCATTTCTGCTCCAGGTTGTTGTAACTTGAACTGATGTAGAATATCTTCAGATAGATCTTCTTTATACTTTTATCACAGAGCCAATGGGTTAGATAACTCAGAGGTGACAATTATCACAGTAAATAAGTCTCTCATTGTCTTTGGAACCTGTGTGGCAGCTGCCTCTTCCAAAGTTTTGTCCCCAGTGTTCATCATTTTCTGTTAGTCTAAGAGCAATGCATGCTTGCCTGTAGATTTCCATTTACCGTTCTAAGCAATTTGAAGTCAGTTGGTCCTCTCACATGGTGCAATAATAATCTTAGAAAGAAACATTTTGCATTTATTGGGTAAACAGTATATATCCTAACCAGATTATCCTGGATCTGTTGAATGTGGTTCTCCTTGCTTCATCCTAGAAGTTTTACTGCTTTGAAGGTAAAATATTTAAATACTTCAGGATATATAAGTGTTTTAAAAAACTCGTCTTTAGTACAGAGGTTGAAAAACACCAATAGGGTAGTTTTTTTGACTTTCAGCCAGCTCTCTTTCATTTTCCTCAGTGTAATAGACTCTCTGACCATTTTACAAATGCACAGCCAGGTGCTGAACTGAGGGACTTCTGCCATGAATAGGGAAAGAAAGTATTCTCCAGACTGCTTCATTACTGGAAATATATCTTTCAATTTGAAATTGTTCAACTTCACTATGATTCTGCAGGTTGAAAACTGCTTAATCACTACCTTTGTTTATATTCTTTCAAACATATTTTATAGATTTCACACTGTTGCAAAATTCCACATTTATGTGGGCATTGAATTTTTGCAAAGTAAAAGACTATAAGGAACCACCCAATTGTTGTTTACAATAATTCAACTGAATCTAGATTTGATCCATCTAATAGGGAAAGTAAAGGTTGACTTGGAATAAGTAGTTCTTCCAACTGAACTTTTCCATTTCTGCAAAAAAGATCATTGGTCTCATCTTTTAAATTTAGTGCTTTGGATACTTACATTTATTTTCCAAACTTCTAAAGAACAACTTCAGGTGGTTTGAATAATCTTCTTGGGATCATAATTAAATACTGCTCTATGTAGATCCGACAAAAATGCACCTCTCACTTCTCTCATTTGTGCAGTGTTGGTTGTTCTTCTGGTTTGCCTTTGATGAGTATCTTCAGGAGCACTTACTTTTCTTATCCTTTGAGCATTAGCTTCTATCCTCTTTCTCCTCTCATCTGGAATTCCAGAGGCCCTTCTTTGACGCGCTCTTTCAGCTCTTGTAGCTTTGAATACTCTTCTGGTTTGCGTTTGATTGGTATCTTCAGCAACTCTCTGAGACCCAACAGGATGGTCCTGTCGATAATATCCAGGCTCAATGCCTATATCCTCTTCTTTTACACTTGAGTGAGAAAAGATTTCATGCGATGGCAAGAAGACATCGTAATGCAAGTTGTTCTAATATGCTAAAGTGATGATTTTATTTGCGTTTTCATCATTGATATTTATCAATTATTGGCTTCGGCCAATAACTGGATTGCAATGTGGTCCACTTATTTTTGCTAAGATCGAAGTCCTTGCAACTAGTCTTTGAAGGCCAGTTCAGGGTTACCATAGTCTGTATCAAAAAAGAGTAAGAAGCGTTCTTTTTTCGATTCCAACAGTTCTGAAGCAAGAGCTCTTAGCAACAGATGATCTGCTTCAATATCAAATCGTGCAAAAAGTTGGCAAGGTTATGAAATAAGCAATTGCCATCCCCAGGTGCACGTTCATAAACCAAATCAAATTGGTTGGCAAAAAGAAAGAAAGTTTGCACGATGTCTGTGTGGGCAACTGCATTATTAACCATTCCCATATGGCTGACGCATGAAGGTTAACTGCAACCCGCAGACATCGAACTGATCCCTAAATCCGGTTCTAACATTTTAGAAGGAAAATCATCTAGGCCTTTGGAAGTGTGCTTCTTTTGAAATTTAGAAAGGTTTTTCTAAACTTTTTCTGATTTTCTTGGCCTATGTTCTTGGAAAGAAAGAGATCTTATCCTCTTGAATTTTAAGTTATCTAAAGAATTTACTTATCTAAGCCAACATTGGTCAATATTAGACTGAAGCAGTAAAGAAAAGCTTCTGAACAAACAACAATTGACTTTAAAGTAAACTAAACAACTGCTAGTTTCTAATAATTCCTTTATAATATAAAAACAGGAAATGACTTCGCCACTCCCCACTCCAGGGGGAGCTTGGGCTTCGCTACTAAGATTGAAATTTAAAATCTAAAATAAAACAGCCATATTTGAATTTTTAGAAATTTTCTGAACTTCGTCAATTATAATAATTTTAAAGAGGAACTCTAATCTAAATTTCCCCACTTTCAAAATATTACGTTGCTAAAATATAGTTATAGAATAGAAGATATATAAAAATAAATTTTCTGGACTTCACCATTTGTAATTCTTAGGGTTTTAAAAAATTCACAAAATTCCGATACTTATATTTATTTCTGAACTTCGCCATTTTGTTTTTTGATATTATAAAAGAATTATTAGAAATAACTTTGCTAAAAAAACTTAAGATGAAATTATTATTCCAATACTAAAAAAAAATCTTCTTCTTAAATTATAGAGTTAGTGAAAAACAGGCAATGGCTTCTCCACTCCCCCTACGAGGGGAGCTTGCGCTAAACTACTAAGATTGAAATTTAAAATCTAAAAAAAAAACAGCCATGGTTATATTTTTATAAATTTTCTGAAGTTCGCCAATTATAATCATTTGAAAAAGGAACTCTAAATCGAATTTTCTCCCTTTCAAAATATTAAGTTGCTAAATATAGTCATAGAAGAAGCTGTATAAAAATTTATTTTCTGAACTTAACAAAATTTCAATACTTATATTTATTTCTGAAATTCACCATTTTTATTTTTGATATTATAAAAGAATTATTAGAAATAACCTTGATAAGAAACAAGTCATAACCAAAACTAAGATAAAATTATTATTCAAATACTCAAAAAAATCCCCTTCTTAAATTATAGAGTTAGTGATGATGAAAAATAACATTTTAAGTTCAGAAATAAATATAAGTATGAAATTTTTGTGAATTTTTAAAAACTAAAAGAAATACAAATGGTTAAGTTCAGAAAATTTATTAAAACTTTGGGATGGAAATTATTATAACAAATTTAGATGCAGAAGAAAAAGAGAATCATGATAGGCCGTAGTCCAGAAACCGAAAGTATGCCAGCAAAGCTAAAGCTCCTTCTGTAAGGAGGAGTGGCAAAGCTAATCCTCTTGTTTTTAAAGAGAAAATTTCTTTCATGCTTATGACGTCAGCAAAGACTTTCGGTTACATATGCGTGACCCCCTTTTTGTGGGCCCAAATGAGTATATGTATGTACTACAACATATATCTTCCATATATATATATGGAAGATATATATATATATATATATATATATATATATATATATATATATATATATATAATATATAAATACATATATAATGAGTTAAAAGAAATTTGTGGACATTTAAATGTTATTTAATAAGAATTTTAAACCTTAAAAATAAAAGTTAATGGTACATAACTAACGTATTTATACATATGTGTTAAATAAAGTAAATGAAAAATTGTCATACTAACGAGTACGTTATATTTTGGGGTCGAAAAGACAAAATTGAATCGGACATAAATATATAAACATCTATGAACCTTAATTTTAAATTTGCTTATTTTCAAAGATTTGGGCCAAGAATGTTCAAAAATTATCTAGAATGATCCGATGGGTTTCAATAATAGCTTATTCAGGTATGTTTTTCTATAACCTTATTTAAAACATGAACATTCTTCTGAAACATCTGTCATCGTGGTTAACACTAAAGAGCTATCAACTGATTTTAAATCAATATAATTAAACACTAAAGAAAAGATAAAAGCTTTAGAAGTATTTTTACAGGCTTGTGTTCCTCTCAATGATGTAGAAGACCTCCAGGACATTTGCCAAGCTTCCTGGCAGTGGGATCTTTTTTTTAAATAGCTCAACAAGCTCGTTGATAGATGTTGTGATCGAAACCGAAGAACCCTTTGATGACTAGGGTTGTACTACAAAAAGATCTTCATACGACTGAGACATCAATAATGAAAAGAATAATTATCCATGAGCTGAATAGACAGGTTCTCAGATCTAAATCACCAAGCAAGGCCTCTTTTTGTGAAAGAGGCTTAACTGTTAGCATTCCTATATTAGTTTGGTTATGAGCAAATAGATAAGTCAGATAAGTTTTTGGATGGATGTCTTGATCTGATAAGACAAAAACTGAACTATTTGGCTGGAATTCAATTAGCCATGTTTGGCACCCTAATTGAACCGCTTATAATCAGATGAACACCATCATCACAGTCAACATGGAGAAGGCAGCCTTATGATATAAGGCTGTATTTCTTTTAATGCGAATGGTGCTTTTTTTATATAATTGAAGGAAAAACAAATGGAGCCTATTTGCAGCAAATATTAACGAATAACTTAGCGTCAAGTGTGGAGAAGGTAGGTATGCAGACGGAATGGATGTTGCAGGAAGACAATGTTCTAAAACACATCGAGTGCAAAGTGAGATTGGTTCATGAAGATCAATATTCCAGTTCAACCGGGCAAAGCCAATTCGCTGATTAAATGAAATAAAAAAAAACATTTGGCGAATATAGAATTAAAAAGATAAGAAGCCGAAGGATTCAATATTCGCCCAAGTGAAAGCTCTAAGATAGGAGTGAAGAGATATTTGAACACAATGTTGCCAGGATGATATATTTGGATTTCTCTATCTAGTTACTATATATATATATATATATATATATATATATATATATATATATATATATATATATATATATATATATATATATATATATATATATATTTTTCGTTTCTATAATTTCATATACCTCGCAAGAATGTATTTTTTGTCTCTTTTAAATGTAATAAATAACTATTAATTAATAATAGGGATATATGAGACTGTCGAAAAAAGAGAGATCTAATAAGATTTTGTTTCAAGGAGTCGTGTGAAATGAGAGTAATCGGGAAGAACAATGCCCTACGCCCATCAGCAAACTGTCGGTGAGATTAGCGGAGAATTTCTTCGTTTCAGTTGGACAATCAAAACCCCGCTCCTAGCTATAAACGCCGAGGCGGTGAGGCAGGCCTTAAATTCTTCCGTTAGCAAATATTGGAGTTCCGGCCAACGCCTGTATATTCTCCGTCACAAGGAAGATTCACAAAGACGTATCCCCCTCCCCCTTGAAGAATACCCCCAAGTCGTGTTGGTGAGCTGTTTCTACATTGCTCAAGAGTGATCCGAGTCAGGAAAATACAGAAGTTAATTGGCGGCCTATTTTAAGACGTCTGTGAAATCATCCACTGACGGCGCATATCCTCGAGCCATAGAACACGGTGTGATACCTGGTAGCAGCTAGGATCTTATTTTTAACGACGCCGTCAGGATCGAAGAACACATCCAGAAGAAGCGCACAGTCTCTGCTCCACAGGAGTTCCCCCTCGAAAGTCTACTTGTGGTAACCCACCTATAATAGTAATATCTTTACACCTTTCCTTGTCAAGGCGGTGCGACGACCTCCGAGGAAGAATCATCAAGTAGTCTCCTCCTGAGTCATCGTGGATAACCAAAGTGAAATTATGTGCCCCTAAGGGTAGGATTCCAATCATAGTTTCTTCCTAAACACAATAAGTTTAGTCTTGGGAGTATTGAGCCCTTGCGGCATGAGGAATTATTAATAATTTCTCCATTTCTGAATTAATTAATAAGTAGAGAGTGTAATTATTTGTATTATATGTTTCGTTGTGTAATTAAAGATTATTTTTGCAATTCTTGTTCAAGTCCCCCAACAACCTAAGCCTAATTGAATAAGACCAATCCCGGCCAACCATATTTAAAGTATTCGAATAACAAAAAACCCGCGCTCTCAACGAAATTAAATTCCAATTATAATTTTAGGCTGTCGTAGTCCTTTCCCGAACAAACAAAAGAATCGAGAAATAGGCGATAACTGCTTAATTCTACAACATAGACAAAAATTATAATTGAAGCAATTTATATAACCTCCTTTGACGGTACAAACATTTGATCCACCTCTCTGTATATAATATATATATATATATATATATATATATATATATATATATATATATATAATGTAGGGGAATCGACCCGCTCCCTCCTGTCTCAGTTGAGACACGGGACGTTGACCGCAAAATATCCGGGCCGTGTAGGCACCTTGGGTTGATCTCGTAGCCACAGCCCCTTGCCCTCGTCCCTATGAAAATCAGAAAGGTTAAAACTGCAAGATCTCCTCTACGAGTGTGTGTTCAATTTCACCTCAAATGCGAAATTGGAGACGCGTTTCTCTCAAGCTAGAAGGCCCAGAAGGACAAAGGTAAGATTTCCCGAGAAAAACGGTTGGATTAAGAACCTTCCTGAGGCCTGGAAACAAGCCCCCTCCCCCCTCCTACCCCTAGGCCAGTAGAGTGACGGTATATATACCAAAGACTTGTGAAAAAAGAAGTAAAATACCTGAGTCAACAAGGCTACAAATTCTCCTGCAAGAGAAGCCGGGCTACCAAGAGAAGGGACTAAGAAGCTGCTCATCTTCGAGCTAGTTCCTTGTTATTAAACCAAACTTAAAGTTAACTTGTTTAAGTTCAACTTATTCTCGTCAGAGAACCCCCCCTCCCCTCTATTCTGGTGCATCCCAAAGCACCGAGGTAGGCCTCGCCCTTGAGGAAGGCTGGAACTAAGAAGCTCATCTTCGAGCTAGTTCCTGGTTACCAAACCGAACTTTAAGTTAACTTGTCCAAGTTTAACTTAGTCTCATCAGAGAACCTCCCCCTCATCCTGGTGTAGCATAAAGCACCGAGATAGTCCTCGCCCTAGAGGAATTCCGAAACGAAAAAGAAAAAGTTCCTCCTCGAGCCCGAACCCTGGTGGTCACACCGCACGTCAGGCTAACTGGGTTTAAGAACCAAGTTCCACTTACTCTCGTCAGATAGACCACTACTATCCTGGTGCATCCTAAAGCACAGTGATAGTCCTCGTCCTTGAAGAAGACACCCTACCCCCGAGTCCACTCCCTCCAGCACTCCCCTGAGTCAAAGTATTCAAGCCTTAGCGCATCGCTATACCATGCGAATTACTCCAGTGTAATCCAAAGAGGAGAAATGAACATTCTTTCACTATCCCGTGGTGATATCCCTTCCTGCCGAAAACGTGTGGCTCCTCAGCTGCCACACTCGACAAATTCCTTTGTGGTTTTCATGTAATTCGTTCGCAACCTCCATCTGGCAGGTCAGCACGGGTCTTCGAGACAATAACATTCCCAAGGTAAGGTAGCTCATTGAGTTCAAGGTCAGATTCAAACCAATTCCAAGGAGTATCCACAAAGGTATTTGTGGCAGGTAAAGGGCGTTAGCATTTGTTTTTAAATTGAAGTGAGTGGTGGGTCAACCATCACTATAATGTCAAGTAGGTTAAGTTATAAAGCCTTACTTAGAAATTATTGAAGTCCTTACTGTGTATTTAGTTCGAAATATTTATGTGGCTCATGTTTATTTTGTTTTTGTCTTTTAATTAAAGTTTTAGTTTGTGTTAACAATTTTTTTTAATTCTATCTTCGAATCTCTACGTTGGCACAAGTAACCTTTAAAGTTTAAAGAAGTCAATTATCAAGAGAATAATAATCAATCATATATAGCACTCCTAGAGAGATATAACGTTAATCAAGGAGTCCTTTTTTGAAGGGGGGGGTACTTAAACAACCCGTAAGTACCAACTCCTTCCATCATTCTACACCACGACAATATATATATATATATATATATATATATATATATATATATATATATATATATATATATATATTTAATATATATTTAGATATGAGAAACTCACAAAGTAGCGCCTGAGTAGAGCAATAAATGCAAAAAATTCTGCAGGAAAATGAAACGCGGATTCCAAGTACTTTTGAACTTGTTCAGTTAATTTTCAAAGACTAAAAAAAAGTTTTAATAAGCTGGTATATATATGAGAGACTTTAGAGTAATGCCCTGCCCATGTACAACGAAAGGGCACAAAATAGAGAAATATTACACAGGCCTGCGTTTTTAAAAAAATTATTATGTTCTTCAGGATTTCTTTGTCTTGTTTTAATGAATCAAACCTTTTGAGCTCAAAAATGAATGTATTTTTGTTCAATCAGGTCAAATTTTCTCAGTACAGCATATACCATTTTCATTGAGATTACCTCATTTTTCCTGAAAAAAATTTAAAAAACCTTTCTCTATCTAATAATGCATTATTATTGTTATATCATAGAAACAGGAATAAATGTATCTAAATTATAATCCTTTTAATAAAACCAAAAAATAAAGAATGCAATATAATAAAGAAAATAATTTTAATTTCCAAGAAAAGACGCCTTTGACGATTTTGGTTTGTGCTTCTCATTTGGTGCATCACGCTGCAAACACCAATAGTAGTCAGCAAGCATGTTTACTCGCATTTACCCTGGTACCTGGATTCCATTGTTTTTATTCCCTGGTGAAATCTTTTCCCCTGCTCTTCACTGTAATCCCTGTAGTTGTTGGGAAAATAATCCAGAAGGGACTGTAAAAAGTGTATCTTCATAGACATTCGATCTCCCAAATGTTTGAAACTTATTAGGAGCTGATTGACCAGGGCAACCAACATATTCTGGGCTTCTTTTATTGCCCAGGAAATTGTTAACTAGAGTTTTCAAAGCTTTTCAGGCATCTTTTTCTATGTCCGTCATTGATGCCTTAAACTGCTGATCTCTCATCAAGTTCCTGATATGAGGTCCATCAAAAACTCCCTCATGTAGCTTAGCGTCACTAATTTATGGACATAATTTTTGATTATTCAAAGCTTTATATGCAGTGGATGAAGCAGCATTTTGCGAGGAGGCACTAAAGGTTCAGCTATCACATTGTTTGATCCAATTCTAAATGCTTCTTGTGGAGGCCAAGCCTTCTTCTCATAGTGCATACTATCTGCACGATTGTCCCATAAACATAGGAAACAGGGGTGCATCCCAAGTATAAGAGACACTACCTGAAAAAAAATTAGCAAGATATGTAAATGCAACGTATAATATTTCTAAAAATAAATTCAAAGTAATATTTTTTAAAACAATAAGAATATGAATATGCACTGAAAAATTATGTATGCCGATTCATTGAATCATTATATTGGAACTAATTGAATATATGTACATCTTATTTTGAGTTTATTGAGTTATGTTGTATACCTTCTTAATTAGGATAAGTTCCCCATAGACCCAAAACGATGCATTGATCTATAGAGACACACTTCAATAAAAAAAATATAACTCAAAAATGACTCATGATTTCCAGATTTGCATTCTTGTAAAATGTAAGTTGACCAAAAGGTGTATACAAGTATTAACAATTAAAAATAAAAATGTCAATATCAAAGAGCTTAGAAATGCCAAGTGTAAAATGATCTTACCTTTAAGTCACCACATATCCTCCAATTGCGGGTAAAGTAATTTATTGCATCCAGCATTTTTTTCAGATTTTTTTAACTTTCATGAAATTGGATTGAATGACCTATAGGAACAGAAGCTATCTTGTTACGAATATTCAGTAACACAGCTTTTAAACTTCTACTGGATGAATCTATGAAAAGTCTCTATTCTAATGTGTTATAGGGAATTCCAAGGGCCTCAACAAGTCCTTTAATATTGGCGCAGTATACTAAAGAGCTAGAAGAATGCTGTAAAAAATAGCTTCGAAACTCTTGTTCTCTATTTCTGTACCCCCAAAAATGTTTCTTTAGCGAGAAGATTACTTTCACGAAGTCGAGAGCCAAGAAGTTGTGCATTTTCCTTTGAAAGCCCCAGATCCCTGGTCAGGTCATTAAACTGAACTTGAGTGAATGATCTTGCAACCATATCATGTGCTAAAACCTGATAAGACTCAGATGTGTCATAATCTTGATCGACTTCCATATTAATATCTTCATGGACCTCTATATGTTTAGCGGGAGAAGGTATAGAAATTCCTAGACCATGTGGCAGGGGTTTGATTACAGAAGGAATATCAGTATATGCCAACTATGTTGTTTTTTTCTTATCTATACCTGTCGAAAATATAATTGTATATTACATAAAGGAATTGATTTGGAGTTGCAGATAGTACATAAATGTTTATTAAAAGATATGTTCATGATGAAGTGAACTATGCTAGTTTTTAATTTTATACTAAGTCTATTAATAATAATGACATTTTCAGGAGCAAGTATAATACAGAAAGCTTAAATCCGTGATACAATGCTCACCTTTAACATTTGTCATGCAAAAATAACAGTCCGTAGTGTGGTCCTTGCCCTCTCTCCACACCATGCGAACAGCAAAAGAGAGAGACTTCTGTTCGCCCTGATTCCAGCGTCTTAAACTTATGTAGCATCCTTTGCACGAGCTATGTGGTGCAAAACTTTTATCTTTATCTCATAGCTTCACTCCAAAATATGCATGATACAATGATTTAATTACAGGAGAGATTGTACATTGCTCCTCGGAAAAAGTCACTTGGCCGCAAACATAGCAAAATCTGTCGGAGCTCTTCTTACATTTTTTGTTCATTTTTAACTCAACAACTATTATTATTATTCTTATATTATAACATTAAGCAATTTCTAACCTGTAAAAATATAGGCTTGTTAGCATAATTACTTAAAATGTACACAAACTTTACTATGAATACACTAGGGCAAAAACTATTGAAAGTTTGATGTAATATACGACATGTATAAATTATAAAATTATTATCACCCCCCTGTATCGCAAAAAACTGGACCTGATAGAAAAAAAGGGTGCCAGATTCGAATTTAGGAGGTCAATTTTATTGATAAACACTACAGAAAACCTAAGGTAAATTTTTGATGCAGACCAGTGTTATCAAAGACGGATATGAAGTATAAAACTAAATAGATAAGGTCTACTTCCGGGAATTCCAACTGTGAGCACATAATGTAGACATTGAGGTCACTAAGTTAAATACATATACACCTAATTGTGAATACATAAAAGTAGACGAGAGAAAAAGGGCTAAGATTTAAAATGGACAATTTCGTTATAAATAAGCCTTTTAATAACAAGATTAAAAGATGCCGAGGATATATTAAAATTAGGCGAGGAATTAATGAATGAGCATTCAACAATATTTCTTTGAATAAAGTCATCAGATTTGTAAATAAATTTAGCCGAATTCGAATTGATAGGGTAATTGTTCTCAGATAAATGGATAAAGAAAGCACTCCTGCTATCTCCCCTCTTAATATTGTATTTATGTTACGTCAAGAGTACACTTAATGATTTACCGGTTTGGCCAAAGTATTGCTTAGGTTAAACTGAACAATCGACAGTATTATCTCCTCCCAGCTATACTATTATTATTATTATGAATCGGCATTTTGCACGTGGTAGACTGATACATACTTGAATATGACAGTAATATTTAACTTATTCAAGAGGCGGAGAAGCAAGGTAAAGCACTCAGAAAACGAGAGGGATTTCAGTTCCGTAAAAGGATTTTTTTGGCCAAATCTAGGTATCCTGCAAGAAGTTTTGGAGGGTACGCATTGATATGAGTTGAAAAAAATATAAACTGGCTAGGGAATATCAAAGTTAAGTAATTTATCACTAAGGAGGGGGAAAAGCTCGTTTGCAGGCACTTTAGTAAAAAGAGAACAAACATCTAAACTAACAAGGGGGAAGTTATTAGAGTAAGGGCTGAAGTTGAGTTTTTCAATAAGGTCGTAACTATTTTTAATATGAGATTTAGAAATGGTACCAACAAAAAAAATGAGGTATTAAGTTCGCCATTTAGATAAGGAATATGAAACTGAGCCAACAGAAGTAATAATAGGGCTATTAGGCTTATGAGTCTATCTTTACAAGACCATAGAAATATGGCAGAGAGGCATTATTAGATTTAAATTTATCAATTAAACCGAGAAAATCTTTAAGATGGTAACGTACTTTTTTTGTGGAAATCACTATTAACCTGAATCGTAGGATCGTTTTTAGGGGGGCATAGGTAGAATGGTCATTTAGTAATATATCCATTTTAGCAATATAAAACACTTTATCCATAATAACGACTGCACCGTTGTGCTAAAGCACAACGGAAACGCAAGGGGTAATTATAATGGGTCGGAGTAGTTAAATAATGGTAAACGCAACCTTTAACAATGGATTTTTTAATAGCATTTAAAGATCTAGAATGATCCGATGGATATCAACAATATCTATTTAGGTATGTTTTTCTATAACCTTATTTAGAACCTGAACATCCTCCTGAAACATTTGTCATCATGGTTACAATTAAAGAACTATTGACTGATTTGAGAAGCAAGATAATTAAATACTCCAGACAATCTAAAATATTTAGAAGCATTTCTACAGCCTTGTGTTCCTCTCAATTATGTAGCTTGGTTTGTTAAAAAAATGCCATTTGCAAATCTTCCTTCCAGTGTACCTTTTTTCTAAAAATCCCGACAAGGTGGTCGACGAATACTGAGATCGAAATCGAAGAACCCATTGATAACTAGGGTTGTACCGCATGCAGATATTCACACGGCTGAGACATCAAATATGAAAAGAACAATTAGTATTGTTGCTGAATAGGCAAGTTCTCAGATCTTGACCAAGGCCTGTTTTAGGATGAAAACTTACTTCTTAGCATCATAGAAGTTTGGTTATGAGCCCATAGAGGAGTCAGATCAAGTTTTGGATGGATGTGTCCTGGTCTGATGAGCCCCAAACTGAACCCTTTGGCCGGAATGCTATTCGGCATGTATGGCGCTATGATTGAAGCGCTTATTATCAGATGAACACGATCACCACAGTTAACTATGTAGGCGAAAGCCTTATGCTCTCGGGAATTTTTTTCTTTTTTCTGTTACTAGTGTTGTTTAAATAAATAATGAAATAATAAATGGTGCCTGTTACCGGCAAATATTGGCCAATAGTTTAGCGTCAAATGTGGCGAGTTGGGTATGCAAGATAAATGGATGTTCCAGCAAAACACTATTTTGAATCACAGCGAGCGCAAACTGAGAATGGTTCCTGCAGAACAATGTTATGTTCCACCATGTCTAAGCCAATTCCCTGACTTGATTACAAAAAAATATTGTAAGGAATATAGAAAGAACACTTCTAGAAAAGGAAAAATGTAACCATCTCCTAATTGAAAGCTCTATGAAAGGAGCAGTGCAGAGATAATTCAACACAAATTTGCCAGAGTTGGAAAACTCTTATGAGAAACATTTGCCAACAGTTATAGTAAACAATAGTGTTGCAACCATATATTGGGTTTTCTCAATCTAGTGTCTGAATACTTAATTTCACACTAATATTATTTTTCTATAATCTCATATACAGTAAGTAAGAACTTATAATTAATAATAAAAGTTTTATGATACAAAAATTATAGTTGGAAATAATTTAAATAACCTTTGAGCGTACAATTTGGTATTTGGAAGAAAGAACAGCTTCAGTAATTTTATGCCAATCAGAGATGGCATCAATGGTGCCGAACCACTCATTATTAGTTCCATCTGTCAATAGCAAATGAGTCTTAAATTTAATTATTTCTCCAAATGATCGTTGATGTTCTTTAGATAGGTTTTCAAATAATGGATTTCATAAAAATATCTTCGTCGGACGATACCTAAGCAATTTTTGCCTTTTTCGCCTAACTGCTCTCGTAACTGTTCGTTAAGGCTCTAAATACATTTGTCACTTTAACTAAATATTTGCTCACTGACTAGAGTAATATGGCCAGTTTGACCTTGACTAACACTTTAGTTATCCTCGAGATTGGTCATTGAATACACTTTATTAGTCTTAATGTCCATCAAAAAGTGTCGTAGTATGACAAGGTGTACGCTGTCATACGCACAGTGGCTTACTGGCTGACCAAAATTAGTTTCCATCTGGGAATGGTTCTAAGAGTGCTTTAAATAAACAGCTGCTAGATCAAGGAATATTCAAACACGGCTACAAAAATATACTTTAATAGGACTAAAGATTACATACACATAGGGTAAGTTAAATGGCAATGCAATTAAATATTGACGGTTCACGGCTAATATGATTGGCACTATCAATTAAGTTTGAACCAAGGGATAATTAATTAAGAAATGATCTTACAAATATGCAAGTTGTAGAGCAAAGGGGATCCTTGAGGTTCGACACGGTAAAGATGGAAGTAGCGTGACGAAGTGGAGGTTAAATCCCTTTTTCCTTGATGTGCGGCGAGTAGGACTAGGAAGGTAAGTTCGACCTTGAACTTGTAAACCTCTCAAGAAACGCTCAATCCAACTTCGGGAAATTAAAGATGGGTCCTCTTATCTTTAAGAAGCAAACATAAGATGCTTCGGCGATGGCTTTTACGATCCTTAAAATCCGAAGACGTGGTGAGAAGAGTTGAAGTTCGCCTAAAACTATCTATCTCCACGAACAACACTGAGTGACTACTAGCTCTTCCTTGCATCTTCAAAAATCACTCAATTCTTATCTGGACGAGAATGTAGCCAATTCCCTCTCGACTAACGAAGACGCTAACGGCTAACATACTGGACGGCGGCTTCAGACACAATCTGCCTGTGAACTCCAAAGTATCGAATATATACTCCGAAATTATCTAGACGGGGAGAGAGATTCATCGCCAATAGACTTCCTTAATTGCCTTGGGTCACCATAAAGGTCCATAGCGGGAAGTCGCGATGCTCCCTTAATGGTTTTTCCGCGCGAATTGCTTGGGGCAGACGGTCAACGGCGAACGGGGGAAGTCAGGAATGGGGGGGGGGGGAAGATGACGGAGAGCCGTATTCTTCTACAGACCTTCCTTTCCAGGAACACATATTTTTCCACAAGTCGGTTGCGAACAAAAAGTCTGGAACTAATCTTTCTTCCAGGGAGAGATGTTATAAAAATGAATTAGTGAAACGAGATACAAAAAAAATTCGGACATGAGCGGGATTAGCAAATAATAATAATTATTTCATACAATACGAATAGATACAATAAAAACAAAAAACAGAATTAAAATTAAGCCATACAACCCATTGAATATCTAAATAAAAGAAAACAAATGAACCATTACTAAAGACACACTACAAACAGAGAATAATTATACAACACTTCAAACAATTAATCTATATATAAAACAAATCAGCAAACATATTTACAAAGAGAACCGCTAATGGTATCATTAATTTATGACAATTAGATCTTTTAGAGGATTTCTGCTTAAACTATCCGCTAAACAATTTTGAGTACCCTTGATAAACACAATACGGAATTGATATTCCATTAGAAACAAACTCCAACGCATTAGTCGTCCATTTTGACTCTTGAAATTACGAAGGTACGACAATGGCTTATGGTCACTCTCCATTAAGAATTAAGTTCCTATAGGGTACATTCTAAAATGTTGAATTGACCATACTATTCATCGAGTTCATCGAGTCAATGATGGCCTAAGTCTTCTTGCGGGCTGGATATCCACGCAACGGGATATCCACTTTCATCGTTTTCATACTGCATGAGGGCACCACCTATACCGTCATGAGAGGCATAAGTACGAGTCTCAAAATAGGAGTCTCAAAATAGGAGCCGAGATCAGCTTCTCCTTCAGCTGGTTAAAGCTAGACACCGCGATGGGAGTCCAACTGGCAGGATCGGGTCCCGTTTTCTTTAACATATCATTAAGGGGTGACGCTATAGTGCCAAAATTAGGAACAAAGCGCCTGTAAAATGATGCAGAACTCAGAAATGACCGCAGCTGCGTCTTCGTCCGGGAAAGTTGGCTATTTCCGATCTTAAAAACAGGATATGTAATCGTCTCATATGCGAAATGACACTTCAATGGGCCTATCGTGAGTCCGTGTGCGCGCAAACGGATTAACAAAGCACGAAGGGACTGTACGTGCTGGTCCCATGTAGACGTTGTCAAAATAATAGGTTACACTGACTAGGCCGTCTACAATTCGACGCATCATTCGATTGTAGTTTCCAACCGCAGTTACCAAACTAAAGTGAAGACGGGTAAATTGCATTAAGCCTTTATCTGTAGCAAAAGCTGTAAAACGATTAGAAGATTCGGAGAAGGTAATCTGATGGTAGGCCTTACAAAGATAAATTTCGGAGATGAATTTTGTATCTTTGAAATGATGTAGGTTTTGATCAATCAAATGTATGGGCTCGAGGTCGAACTAGGTGATTGAATTTAATTTGCGAAAATCGATGCACATTCTAAATGATTGATCGGCCTTCCTGACCATCACAATTGGGGCTAAAAAGTCAGATGAGGAAGGCACGATGATCCCCAACCTGAGCAAATTTTCTACTTCGGCGTTAAACGCTGGGCGTAAATGAACGGGAATAAGGTAAAGCTTAATTTTTACTGCTTCTTCCGTTTTTAAAACAATCTCATGAGTGAATCGGGTTGAACAACCTGGGGTTTTGGAGAATACGTCCGGGAAATCACTTAGTAGGCTCGCCATTTGAGCCTTCTAGATGGGTCGGAGAAGGCGGTTAAAATCGAGCTCGGGGACTGAGTCCGATTGGAGGGAAGGGAAAGATGGCAAGGGGTATTCGTTGTCTGCCTCCACGTAGACAGTTTGAACGAGGCAAAGCAGTCTGACCGGGTAAGTTGCGTCTAAGTCGTGTTCTTCGTCTAAAGCGACCACATTATTAACGCACGCTCGTCGGTGATACCATTTAACAGGTTTACGTGGTACACTTTATTTGCTGATGGGGTCTGAATTAAGTAGGCGACCAGGCCTCGGGGTTCTACTACTGAAAAGGTCCGTTCCATTGACATAGGAGCTTATTAGATTCATAGGGCAACAGAAGTAGTACTTCGTCGCCGGCTTCTAATTTCCGTGCTTTGGATTTGATGTCAAAATACGTTCTGTATTTTTCCAAATTCACCTCAGAATTCTTGAAGGCGAGGGCTGGACAGTTGTGTAAGAGAGTGCGCAAATCCAACACTTTGCGTAGGAGGACTTAATCTCATCATCAAGCTTGGGATTTGACCATAATACATTTAGGATGCTCATCGACCCACGGACGTTTCGTCCGTACAATAGCTCAAACGGTGAAAATCCGAGCATTCGGTGTTAGATTTCTCGACACTCAAATAAAGTCACGGGGAGATAATAGTGCCATTCTCGCGGTTGGGCGTGGCAAAATTTCTTGAGAACTGACTTGAGAGCTCCGTTTAATTTCTCGCACATCCTATTTGACGCATGATGATAAATGTGTCGAGAAAAGGGATTTGACTAGCAAGAGCTTGTCTATATACTCCATCAATTCTGAAGTGAATTGGCGGCCTCTGTCCGATAGGATCTCCTTCGTGATTCCTACTCAGAAAAAAATAGAAATCTACGCCTCTGCACACGAAATACTATTAATGTTCTTCAAGGAGACCGCATCCATGAAACGAGTGGCACAATCTACCTGGGTCAAAATATAGGAATGTCCCTCATTAGACGGGGGATGGAGAGGGCCTATTAAATCGATCGTGAACCTGAAGAAGGGTTCAGACACGCTTGGATTCTTCTGAAGTGGAGCGGGTGCAACACGACCTTTGCCGATGACCTTTTGACAGATGTCACAGGATTTGCAAACGGCGGGTATTTCTATGGCAGCGCCTGACCAAAAGAAATATTTGAAGACGTGCTGGGCCGTCTTATTACAGCTGAAGTGCCCAGCCATTAATCCCTAGTGAGCCATCCGCAGAACTTGATGTACATACATACTGGGTACACATAAGGTAGTGAGCAGGGCGTTATCTGTTCTTAAAAAGCTCGATGTAGCAACGAATCTTTTTCTATGTAGTCAATGCTTCTGTTCACTCGAACGATCTTGGGCTCCTTTATTCTGACCTCCTCTCACAGGGGTTGCAAAGAAGGGCAATTCTTTTGAGCTTCAGAAAACTAATCATTGCTGGATAACTTGACGTCCTGGTTTGACGAGGACGTTAAAGCTACCGGGGTACCGTTATCTTTCGCAGCTTAGACCCTAGAGATTACTGGTATCGCGATGGGTTTAGGAGAGAGCTTGCGCGCTTTGTCCGATAAGAACTGAGCAAAACTTTTGGGGGGCAGCGACTACATTGGCCCATCTTGTGAAAGACTGACACTGCATGTAACACTTTACTACTGGGAACTTAGTGGCACGACCTAAAAAGTCCTTAACGATCGAAAATCTCTTTTGCTAGGACTTACTGGGGGCAACAGCTTGTTCAAGACTACATGCATTTGCAACCCGTGTATCTTACAAGGGTTGACACTCGGCACCCATTTATCGTGCCGTTCTCCAACATTAGTCCACCGGGGGAGTTCTTATTGAACAGGAAATTTAACTGTTGTTCCGAGTGAGAGGGAGCAGTTGGCGATTGCGATTACGAGGCAGAAGAGTTAGGAGGAGAGAAGCGGTTACCCGGTGGGCCTGTTGATTAGGAATGGTATTTAGCTGCGAGTTCTGGGCGCAGTTATAACTAAGGTGACCAGAGGTGCCACATGTAAACCATTCGATGGGTTTAGGTGGGTAGTGAGACGGCACAGAAGGGAATGTTGGAGGCTTTACGTCTTTTAGTTAACACTGAGGATAATGCTTGGGTTTATGGGGTGCCTGAATCTTCACGAAGCTACCATTATTCTTAACATTCAACTTATTAGGCCCAAACTTATATTTGGCGGACTGTGAGTGACACTTCTTGATCTTCTTGGGATACAGGTCATGGCTGGAAGCGTAGACGTCGGCTTCCTTTACACAATTTTTAAACAAAGAAGCTCTTCTATCAGTAACAAAGGCCGTCAATTTTCGGAGAAGGGTAGCCATGAGTTGATTCCTTAAAATAAAGTCGACTAATGACTCATAGTCCTTACGTACTTGTGAAGAGTACAGCCAAAACTGTAAATTGCAGCGAAGGTTTAACCTAAATTGCTTGAATGTTTGTCTCGGTTGTATCCTAGACGAGCGGAATCTATCCCGATAGAACTACGGATACATATTAATAGCAGAGAGGAGCTCTGCTCATAGGGTTGAATAATCCAGGGTTGCTTTTTAGGGAAGAGAAATGAAAATTTCACGCAGACGAGTAGATTGCCAGCTCCATCTGATTCGAAAATCTCAATTGTCGACTTTGAAAATTTATTCAAAGTGGGTCAGATAAGAACAAAAATCTTCTTCTTCTTTATACGCGGGAAGTTTTAACGAGGGTGCTTGTAGCTGATGGTTACGTGATCCCACAGAAGTCATTTCGACATGATCACGGCTTAATTCTCTCTCGTATTGTCGTATTTGTTCTCTCTCTTTTGATTATCTCTGTCTTTCATATGCTTCTCTCTGATCTTCTTCTTTCATTTCTTCTGCTTCTATTTGTGCTTGTTCTTTCTTTTCTGCGCGTTCGTTTCGTTCTTCCTCTTGAACGTAAGTGATTAAATCCTTTATAGTCCTAGGATCTGTCCCTAATTATAAAAATGATGGAACTAAGATATCTTGAATATGCTGCGTTCCTTCTTTCGGCACACGAGAAAGCTTACCAGAACAAGTGAGTCTTTTCCTAACAAATATAACCTACTTGTAATTAACTTAACCCCCTAAAAAACTTACTAAAGTTTACAATTAATTAAGCACACCAGAAAATCAAAATAACTAACGAAGGAACCTGACTTATAACTGAGTCTTTTTGTAATTTTATCACAGCAAACCTAAAATTTGAGGGCTATCATTGCCATTTAATTAGTGGTATCTTGACCCAGGTAAATACGCTCACCTGAAATAAAATATAATTTCCTATTTACAAAATTGTCCTATTATTTTTGCTAGAATATTCTTGACACTTGGATCTGTAGAGAGTGGAAATAATGATCTTTAAGGAAATGGCAAAGGTCAGGTAGGGTGGAATCTTTTACTAACCCATAGACGTGACGCCCGTTTTATATATGCATATATATATATATATATATATATATATATATATATATATATATATATATATATATATATATATATATATACATATATATATATATATAAAATATATGTCGTAGTATGACCAGGTGTACGCTGTTATACGCACACTGGCCTACTAGCCGCCCGAAATTAAGGCCCCACCTGGAGATGCCTCTAAGAGTGCTTTAAATACAACACTGAGTGACGACTAGCTCTTCCTCGGCTCTTCAAAAATCACTCACTTCTTCTCTGGACGAGAATGTAGTTGATTCTCTCTCGACTAATGAAGACGTTAACGGCTAACTTACCAGACGGCGGCTTTAGACACAATCTGCCTGTGAACTCCGAAGTATCGAATATATACTCCGAAATTATCTAGACGGGGAAAGAGATTCATCGCCCATAGATTTCCTTAATTGCCTTGGGTTGCAATAGGGGTCCATATCGGCAACTCGCGATGCCTCCTTATTGCTCTTTCCATTGTTCTCATTTTCTCAGTACAGTGGCGGCAACAAAAAAAGTGACATGTGACAATTCGGGGAAAATGAAACAGAAAAATGTAACTTACATATTTTATTATGAATATTTCATGAAAGTTAATACTTGGTCATGTTGCCTTTGCACTTGATGACCATTCTGAGTCGATTGGGCATTGATTCAGCAAGGTTTGCCAAGTAGGTGGGGTCGATCGTAACCCAGATCTTCTTCAGTGATTCTATCAGGTCCTTGATGATGCCGGGTGTTGTCTCTTGAACTTTGGTTTTCATGGGATTCCAAGCATTCTCAATATGATTTAGGTCCTGGGAATGACTAGGCCACTCCAAATTACTAATATTATTATCATTGAAGAACCTTTTTACTAACTGGGACCTGTGAGCAGGGGCACCATCATGCCTTAAAAATTTACACTGATGAATTTCCCAACATGGCATCATGTGCTGCCTCAAAACTTCAAGATAGTTAGTCCCCCTCATGGTTACATTCTTGGGAAGGAAGTACAGACCTCCTCTGCCCTTGTTTCCACTAAAGGAACCCCACACCATCACACTATCAGGGTGCTTCACAGTTTTCACAGTATATTTTGGGTCATACCGAGACACATTGCTGGGACAAGCACGATCTTTGACTCTCCTCTGACCAGCCTAAAGGTGCTCTCATCTCTGAACATGACCTTCCTCCAATGAGCAGCTGTCCAATGTTTATAGGTCTTGCAAAAATTGGGCCTTTTCATCTTCATAGCCTTGGTAAGAAGTGGCTTCTTGGCAGCGCGGCGAGCCGGTAGACCTAGATCCTTCTTTAAGCGATGATGGATGGTCCTGAGGGCGACATTCTGGAGGAGGTCTGGGTGTTTTTTCTTGATTGGAGCGGAGGTTACAGAAGGGTCTGACATCACTTCACGCCTTAGGATATTATCAGTCCTTGGAGATGTCTTCCTAGCTGCACCAATGCCCTCCTTCCTCTTTTGTATGTTACCTGGTGGCAATAACTCAGCTGCCCGTTTAGGCGATAAATCGTATTTCTTGAGGTTCCTAAATCTGCTGATACATCAATAAAAGACTTTCCTTGCTCTAATAGGGTCAAGGCGCAGCTTTTCTCTGTCATATAAAGCTTTTACTGCCCCATTGTATCCACTTGCACAGAAGTTATAGCACGTCAAAAGTAGGCACGAATGCAGGAAATCAGCACGCTGGAGCGTTGTACACTAAAACCTCACTGTACGAGCTCAAACGAGACAGTGAGTTCCAATAAAGCGCAGTTCTGTTGTCTTAGCTCAGGAGAGTCATCCACTCGCGGCATAAGCCCTGCCCCTTTTCATTGGCATGTTGGCAAGTAAAATCGTGAAAGCGATTTTGTGTATCGATTTCTGTTGCCAATATTCAATGTCACTTTTTTTGTTGCCGCCACTGTATATAGAGCAGATAAATGCAGCGCTGCTTACGGGATGTTGACCGACTAAATTCGTCTGCGACAATGGCGTTTCTTCCTCGCGCGAATTGCTTGGGGCACACGGTCAACGGTGAACTGGGAAGTCAGGGGAGGGGGGAAAGGACGGAGAACCGTATTCTTCAAAACCAAGGTTTATCTTATGTATTTATTGCTATTGAAATAATTGTTAATGATTTGAGGACAGAGGCCGTCAATCGATTTTATTTAAACCCTTCTTCTCGCGTGATTAAGTATCGATGTAGTATTCTGGTGGCTGTGTTGATTTTTGTTTTATGTGGTCTTGACGAGATGTCGTCTTGGTAAGTTATTTTTATAAATATGGGATTCTGGTTTCTGAATATCGTGAGCGAATAAGTTAAAAGTAGGGTTTAAGATGGTAAACTGTGAAATACCATTATTTGAGTAGTAGTTTCCGTGATTTGTCTTTGGTCGTTGTGTACATATCTAATGAAGTAAAAAGCTTTCACAGTAGATTATATATCTATAAATCATCAAGAATAAATTCAGCACACTAAATACTAATTACTTAAAACTTGTAGAAATTCATTGCACTGATCAAATTAATCGTTTATTCCAATAGAAATTTGTTTCCTTAGTTGTTCCTATGATTTTAGACACTTCGAATCTATTATTCAATCGATTATCTTCTCGTATCTTTCTTTTAAGTTATCTAAAAGTTGAAGAACTTTACCCATTCGTTGTTTGCACCCGTAGGCTGTCGTCCATCAAATTTGGAAACCTTCGATTTTCTCTGGGAAAGGTTAAAGACGATGATGTAATACAAATAAAGGTGTACTGTTTTTTTTTACTGTACTGTACCTTTTATTGCTTCCATTTGAAGGTAAAATACGTAAAATAAAATACATTTTTCTCTAAATCATTGACCAAATCGGCAAGCCGAAAGTAATCTATCTTCTCGCACCCTTGTTGCTGACGAGCGAAAATTGCATACTACTTTTGATATAGGAATTTCTAGAAAATACATTTCGAAGAAGGTGGCTCTAGACAAATAAATGAATGTATATTCCTCTTAGGGAATTTATTAACATGATTATTCTTTTCGGTATATAGTAAACCTGATTAATTTTGATGCCTAAAGCATTAAATAAAAAAGTAAATATCATTATGCTGAAGATGAAAGTAAACTACAAAATATTTTTTGACGTTTGAAATTTTGAGTTTCTTTTCATAAGCCTTCGTTGAAAAAAAAAAATGGACGCGAGAAATTTAAATTGGGAACTTATATTTTTATAATGGAAACATATTTTTGATCCTTCTTAAAATAATTTTAAAAAAATACTTATAATAATTTGCATAGCGGGCAACTAATTTAAATCTCAATAGAGAAAGATTGGGTAAAATACATGAATTCTGAAAGAGCCGCTAGCCCGCAGAGAAGCCTTGTTGTGAAAAGAGCTTCCTCGTTTCCCTGGTTTGGATCAGTCTAACAAGTTTGTTAGATATTAAGTCGTTGAACAAATTTAAATCTGATTCATTCTTTGAGTTAACTCAAGTAAGTAAAAAACAATGGTCTTACTCTACGCTATAAAAAGAATTGCTTGATTGGAATCAGTGTACAGTGTTTTATCAAAGTGTTTAAAAATAGCTTAGATAATAAATATTTAAGAGAGATTTGTAATATCTACCTTCATAGGAAAAGGTTTCGAGACAACTATTTATTTGTATTTTTTCGTTAGTTTTTAAAATTTACGTTCGTTCAGGTGGGGAGTTTCAGTTCCTATTGTTTAGCAATTCAATCAAAAAGGTGAAATAACTCCAAATATATTAGAAAATGAATAGTTTTGTGTAATAATAATGTATTCCCCAATATCTTTTTAAAAATACTTGTTTGATTATTTTCAATTACAGAAATTGTTCTTTCCAAAAATAATATTTACGACCATTCTTGATCTGCACTAAAGAAATACTAGCTAAGGTTGTGCATTGAGGTGCACAATCTTCGTGATCATTAATCACTTTAAAAAGAATGATTACTCTCATGCGAACAAGTCTTCCGAACGTACAGGGGCGTAAAATGTACGCCAAGTTCATTTCATGGTAAGATTCCATCTTAAGTATAGAGTTGCCCCCAGTGCCATGCTTGCGTGCCATAGTAAAGAGACATATGTGAACGTTTAAGCGCACAGAGTGAGGCAAAGACTCTTGAAGTAAGTTCTCAATTTGAAAATGGCTGAACAAAAGCCTCATCTTACTAAGAAGTACCTTATGGATAAGCTCCAATTTGGGGGGAAATATAAAGAATAGGATGACATGGGCAAAGTGATATTCTCTGATGAAACTACCTTACGCTTGTTTAGAGTTTCTGGAAGGTCGCACGTTAAGAGGAGAAAAGGGAAGCACTTTCAGGACACTCATATTGGGGCTTCCTTTCATCTAAGAGAACTGGAGCAGTAACAATTTCGCCCAAGAACAACCCGATAAACTTAAAATAATACCAAATCGTGCTTTATCAACACTTTTAAGAGTTTAGGATGGATTTGGGAAGGATATCTGTATTTTTAATTGCATGATGGTGTACCTTTTCACAAAACAAAAGTAATAACAAGGTTCTTGCCTGAAGCAACATCAAAGATTTGGGAACTTAGCTCCGTAATTCGCCAGTTTGGAATTTATAGAAAATGCGTTGCAAATAATGAAACTAGCGTTTAGTGAACAGAAACCATCTGCAAGTTTCAGCTCGGGTTTTGCTCTCTGCTCCTTATAAAGATACATTGTGCTTAGTCTATGTTGAAGCAGCGCCTTTCCGAGTAGTTATTAAGAAAGCTTGCTGAAATTCTCTATATTGTGACAGATTCGGAATTGACCAGTAAATATAATTTAAACAATACTGCAATGACTCAAATAAATAATACAATGTAAATATTATTTAGGATTTAAGTAACATATGTGTTTGAGTTTTAATTTAAATTTGAAAATTAAACAATTTATTTCCTTTGTTACCAGTGGTCTTAACTTGGGCGAGTTTGTTCTCTTTAGTTTTCATACTTCGGTATCGATTCGTGCTTGTACGTTGCATGTAAATCCAGGCTTAGGCAAAGGGGCGCCGGTGGGAGGTATCTCATTCGTCGTGAAATCACGGTCATCGAGAACCGCGCCTTTATGTATGTATGCACCTTTCTCACTTCAGAAACCCGAAATGGGAGTTGAGTATCTCAGTGTTCGTTGTCTTGTCTTTTTTAAATTTAAATTTGCTCGTGCGATCCTTAATATTCATAACTGGAGGAAAACAGAACGACGTAACTACAGAATACTAATTTCCTTTTTTTTTCATTAAAAGTAAAAATTTACATTCACTAACATACGTGGAGCTTATTTGAAGGCAAATTGGCAGTACCCTTAAACTTCAAATACCTTATTGATAAATTTGTCCCGGTAATCTTTTCCTGTTCTCCAATGTTTATGATTAAGTTCATGTGTATTTTTTTATCTACTCACATAATCTACTTGGATTGATAAGGCCTTCTTTATACTTTTAATCTACTTGCCTAATCTAATCGGGTTGATAAGGCTTTCTAAAGGAACTTATGATAACTTTAACTCATTTCCACTAGTCCTGTTGTTCGAGGTCCTCTTTGCCTATAGTCTTTCTCTCTCCTACATATAGAGCCTCGGCCAAAATTTTAGGGCAGGTGTGAAAATGTGAAAAATATGATTGAAACTCATTTATTTAATAGATGACAATAAAAGTAAACATTTTTCTGTATATTCTAGCAATATAATTAATAGTTGATGTTTCTTCCGTTTGTTTTTATAACCGCTTTTAAGCGTTAGTGTATTATTGAGACTTTGTTGGTACTGGTGGTTGGCTCAATTTTATGCTACTCTTCATGAATTTTGGTTGTTAATTCACTTTTTGAGAAAGATTTGTGCACCAGTACTATTGCACTCAAGTGTGACCACAAATGTTCAATCGGGTTGAGGTCTGAATATTGAGGGGGTCATTCCACCAACGTTACCCCTTCCTCTTCAAACCAAACCTTTTGAGACTCTAGATGGGTGGCATGGAGCATTGTCGTGTTGGAAGATTATACCATCTGTTACGTTATCATTGAAAACTTTACCTATAGAAGGTTGATAAACTTGGTCTAACATGCTAGTATAAGTGTTGGAATACATTCTGCCCTCACAAGTGAAAAACAATCCTGGACCTGAAGACGACATACAGCCACAAACTATTACACGGCCACGTCATTATTTGACTCTTGGGAAAACACGCCTCGGATCATAAACTTCTCCAACACTTCGACGAACATAAAATGCTCTAGGGGTTCAAAAGTTTTAAGTAGAAATACCAATTTACTGATCATATTTGAAATCCAATAAAATTTTGTTATGCAACAAAAATGTGTAGAAGTCTAATAAATTGGTGGAAACTAATGTGGAGAACCTATCTCAAAGTTGTTTTCATCAGACCAAACAACTTTGACCGGATCATCATCAGTCCAATCTTCATGTTCTTTTGCCCAAGGCAATCGCTTCTTTTTGTTCACCTGAGACAGCCATGGTTGGTCTCTAGCCTAACATCATTTGAGCTCAGCTTCTAATAACCTTCTTCTCACGGCGCGTTTTGATATATCTTTGTTTGTTGCTGCCCAAAACTCAGCAGCTACATCAGAAGAGGATTTTCCTTCGGTAAGAGGTCTTTTTCAGCAACCTCTCTTTTCTCGGAGTTGTACACCTTTTTTAACCTTGAGCATCACGGTTTTTGAAATAATTGGTCTCATTGTACCTTTTAATGGTGGTTTGGACACCCTTGCTCGACCATTCAATTTTCTTGCAATTTTGACTTGGGATAATCCTTCTCTGGATAATGCAATGATTTGAGCTCTTTGAGCTTCCGGAATCTGTTTCTTCGGAGACATTTTTAACAAAGAATTACGACTTGTAAGTTAAAAATAAGATAATCACTTAAAAAATTAGGAATAATCATTAGTATCACACAGTGTATGGAAGAAGGTTGCCCCAATTACTTATGTACAATATGATCTCAGTTGGCGATTTTTCTGAGTACTTCACAGTTCAAGTTAGAGTAAAGCATGGATGCGTGATGACCTCTATTCTCTTTAACATCTATCTCGTGGCAGTCATACATACTTTTGCCAATCATGTAGCCCCGAAAAAATAATATTAAAATTAGATACAGGCCAGACAGGGGCTATTCAACATAAGAAAATTCACTGCAAGGAAAGAAAATACGCTAGCCTCAATCCAAGAACTCCAGGACACAGATGATCCAGCCGCAGTTGTTTGCCACTCTAGAGATCTATATACCCAGCTTTCAGCTCTTAATTAGGTTAAACAGAGAAATGGAATAAGAGTTAATGTAAGAAAAATCGAGGGCATGCTTGATCAGGCAGAGCAAGAACATGAGCCGCCAGAACCTATCATTATCGTCGGAGCAAGACTGTTAGACGATGCATCTCTAAGGACAACCACGAGAAGAATCCTCTAGAGCCCCAGACCACGTTTTCCTTGGCGTGGGAATTTTAGAATCACCGAGAAGGAGGCTGCTGGCGCTGAGTTGCCTGCCCCAGCTGTATTTAGTTAAGCGGAACACACACAGACATCGCTCTCCCTACCCAAGAATAACACCGAGTTCTCTCCCTATGCCTCGCAAAAAATTTCTTCCACAACAAACGCACCCGTACGAGCTCAACCCCATATCCTGAGTAAAACTTTACTGTTCCACCCAACCATTTATCCCTAAATACGTTTGCACAGACTGGCGTCGCGAATTCTCTTAGGACGGCTATGCCCTGGGGCTATATAACGGACCAGCCATCGGGCTATTTAACCCTGCGTCCGCCATTCCTCGAGGAGATTAAGAGTCTGTCTGTTTCTCGCGAAGTCTCGCAAACCTTGTTTCGAGTCGTACGTCATCGTTAAGATCACATCAGCAGCTCGCTCCTTGTGAAGCTTTGCCCCCTGTTGAGAATAAAACCCATCGAGTCATCTTCTTCCCGGAGAACTGTGCGGCCCCTCTCGTCTCGCTCTTCCCTTTACGACTGAGGAGCAAGAAATCTCATTCTTCTGCAAGAAGTACTCAAATCTACATCTACAAGTCCTCCTCGTTAAAATCCTCAGTAGTGTCTTCTCGAAGACCTGGGCCATTGCTCTTCCCCCTCCGAACAACTCTAAGCTTCAAGGTAAAGCGACTTTGCTTGTATTCCCATGATTCCCCCTCCCCTGTCATTCGTCGTCTGCATCACCTTTTTAATTGACTCTCCTTTCAAAGTTAAATAATATACATTCTTCGGGCTAACGATAATTTTGCACTCCCCGCTTAACTCTTTCACATTGTAAATTTTCCCGATCTAATTAACTATTCTTTTAAAGCATAATTTGTCCCCCCTTTTGCATATATATTGCCCCGTTTATTATTTGTATTAAAATTATATTTTGATCTTTATAAATCCTTGAACTGCAACTTGGCAAGCCAGTAGATAAATCCTGGCCAATTATAAACGCACTCATCAAGATGGTGACCTTTCCACTCCTTCAATACTTCCAAAGTCTATCGCAGACAGCCTCGAGTCGGCTATCTGCCAGTGCAAGTGTACGCGCCCTTACACCGAAAGGGTCTACACAGGCATACCTTCAAAAAGAATAAATGAAGCTGTGCACTTTAGTTATCTGGGCAGCATTATTTCTAAGGACGGCTCATTTGAAAGAAAGACTGTATACCAGATTCGGCTTGCTTCAGCAAATTTTAGCGATTAAACCACGACTTGAATATGTCTACAAAGGTAGTCGTGTACCAACCAGACTGTCTGGGCCTCGACGTTGCTGTACAAGGCTGAGTCTTGAACACCTTACATAAGACATTAAGAATGATGGAAGCTTTTCATGTCTGCAGCCCCCAAGGAATCCTCCGAATAACGTGCTTGGCTCTAGACGCACACTCAAGTGGATGGATCACGTGATCAAGATGCCAGACAAAGGAATGCCTAAACAAGTACTTTACCAGGCACTCATGGAAGGTGCACGCCGTGCCAGTGGACAGAAAAAATGCTATAAAGACCATTTAAAAAGAAATTTAAAAGCCTGCAACATAAACTCAACCCACCTTGAAGAATTAGTAGAGGACAGACCAATTTGGTATCCTACTATCACAGAGAGGGTACAACACCTGGAAACAGAAAGATGAAAGAGAAGGGACCAGGCCCGAGCCGCAAGACACCAGCGGTCCCTAATCATTCCAGATGCGCACCATAACTGCCAAGAATGTGAGAGGGGCATCCTGACAAGATAAGGTCTGCTCAGCCGCATGCGAGCCCATGGCAGGAGAAATAGGAGAGGAGACCTATGAGCAAGTAAATATGCAAAAACGGATTAAAGTCGTAATAAAAGCAAAAGAAAAACATATAAAATGCAAATTATAGATTGGATATACTCAACTGTTGATTATTTTGTTTTTAATTATTATGCGAAAGAGTTACATTCGTATTCTCTATTTTTTTATACCTACCCAAAAAACTCTTAGCCAAGGGTATATATATATATATATATATATATATATATATATATATATATATATATATATATATATAAATATATATATTAATATATCTATATATATATATATATATATATATATATATATATATGCTATTAAATACTTCCCTCTCTTCATTAGATTATGGCCAGCCTTTTGGGCAAAATCACTTATAGAAATTTGTCATTGGACGAGAAAAATTGGCTGTTCTCTAATCATTTCACAATGAATTAAATTTAAATATTTTAAGATATTGATAAATATTAATTAACTATAAATTATGTCTTAATAGTTGTAAGGATGTTTGTAAAGTTTGCAACATCACAAATACTCCAAGTTGGCAGATCAATAAAGAAAAATCGAAGACAATGGCCCGGAATCCAAATCAACTTTGATTTTCCCGCTATATTTTTGTCCCTTTTTTGTTCTTAAAATGATAGCGGGTTTTTTCTCTCTGTGCGAATAAGACCATGGTATGATTCCAAACGAGGTTTTATTTCGGGAAATATTTCAGCCAGTTTTTTTCAGTACATGTTTTATTTAAGGCAAGAAAAACTAACATGAAACCAGAACATTGTTTCCATCATTCATTAGGGGCCGACCGTAAAGGAGATGCGTCATTCTGTGGCTCCCATGAGAGCTGGGGATTGTGTCCGTTACTTCTTTTTTTTAGGGTCTATTTAAAACTAGGGTGAGGAGATGAATTTTATTCTTCTCATTTAGCAACAGCCTTCTATGAGAGAGAGAGATAGAGAGATAGAGAGGTAGAGAGAGAGAGAGAGAGATAGAGAGAGAGAGAGAGAGAGAGAGAGAGAGAGAGAGAGAGAGAGAGGAGAAAAATCAATGGCAGGATTTTAATTAAAAAATTCACCTCAAGGAAAAAGTTATAGGGAAATATGAGGACAGGATGGGGGATCTTCCTGCATTTATATATAAATTGTGACCCCCCAAAAATAGTTTCCGCTTTGAATTCTATGGCACATTTTGTTGTTCTTTACCCGCAGTGAGCAGAGGAACTTCTTTCTTTCGCCTCTTTTGTGCTATCAAGATATTTATCTTTCACACGTTTTCACATTTTCTAATTTGACCACTTTTGTGGTAAACCACTGACAAAGGTTTTGCCGGAGATAATCCAGTTGATTTCGTTATCCTCTATCGAATAGAATCATTAAATTTCTAAGCAACTAATACGCTTTTTGTATCATTTATTTTACTCCGATGCGCCATATTTACTTATATGAGAGGATGATTCGTCTCCACTGATGGTAAGGTGATGTAATTTTCTAGCAAATCTACTGAGGGGCTTTCATATTTATTAGTATCTTTTCTAAGAGTTTGTTTAGGATGTCTTAAAATGTTGGTCCATATGCATTCTTTTCCCTAAAAGGAAAACAAATCCATTCTTTCCTTCTTTCTGCAACCAGGAAAACCATATTTCCGTTTTATGGCGATAAAAATGTAATTCAACTAACCATCAACTTGCTCGGGAAATAGGCTCTGGTATTAAGGTAAATTATACAATTTCTCATTTACTGTTTGTCAATTTTATTAATTCAGTTATCTTCTTAGCAACTGTACCATTTTTTGCAGTCCATAACAATCTAAATCATCACTCTTATGAATTTTCTCCTTCGTGGGACAATCGTAGGCAAGAAAATCCTGTAAAGGTCTTTGCAATCGAGTGAAATGGTCAGAATTTGATAATAAACGTGAGGTTAAATTCTTATATCTTGTTTATAGAATTAGTGTTAACTTGAATTTTTTTGCAACATAACGTAACGTAAGATAACAAACGAATTCAACTTTTGTGACATGTACATAGGTCGAATAGAGACCGAACCTCAGCAAACGAACTCCGGCACGGACAATGGAGTGATTATACACTCATACTCTTGAATTTCCTTTGATAGACCCTAGTTCTTTACTCATCCTAAAAATTATTTTATATAAAAAAATGTTTCTTATGTTTTCAAAAACCCTCTTCCACAAACTGGTGAGGGCCTCATGACCATTCTTCATCGCTTTATTCCTTGGTTACTCGTTTGCTTTGCTTTATGTTCAATTTGTTTTTTTTTACTTCTGCCCAACCTTTCATTTTTATCCATTTAATACCTGTTCCTTAATTGATAGGAGTGTAAAACAATGTGTTCTGGCGTTTATCCCCACGGGAGCATGATAAGGACTTTGACGCTATATTAAACGAAAATCTTTTTTTCCTCCGCTTCTATTTGTTCCTACTCTGTAAGGCTTGTCTCGGTATATCAAGAGACTGACTCTGCTTTTGCAACCATTCAGCATTAAAAACAGTCAAACAATACTTGGCTTATTTAATATAATGTTGTTGGTATTCATGGGAAGAAGGAGGATTTCAACTTTATAATACGATTTATTAGATCCTAATAATGGGATAAGAGATGGAAAAGTTTGCACTATTTGAAAATTCGCTTAATGCGTTTGGCAAAAATAAGAATATTTAAAAGGATCGTTTTTCATTTTTTTTTATATTTTGATCATTTCCTGCTAAGAGTAAATTATGTCTCGTATGAGGAATGAACGGTAGAGAGGAAGGTGAAAGTATTTATGAGTGGTTAAAATGGCATTGAGATAAGGAGTGCAAGGTGAGGAATTTTGGAGCGAAAGCTACAAACACTCAGTCGATAATTCTGGTCGATCTCATTTGTATCAATAAATAAGTAATAAAAGAAATGAGTTTAATAAATCCGTGGTACGATTATTAAGTTCTTATTTAAATAGTTATAGCAAATTAAAAGTATAATATATAATTGTCCAGGTGGTTCTAGTAGTTCATTTTAAGCTCCTCATTATGGATAATTCCAGCAAGAAATATTATACTCATAATATTTTTCTAAAATTGGCACTTGCTTATAAAGGCGCAAGTAAGTTCCATTTCGGTAAAATTACGAGAAGGTTTGGATACACCAGAAAGTTAAGCGAATCCTTAAGTGATAACGGAAGACATTAATTTTCCTAACTGCATTTGGTACAGTAAATTAGAACTGTGTATAATTTTTTGGCGGGCTGGATATTTTAACTATATTGCAAAGAAGGATGGGGGACCTGTTTCATCAAGACGCTTTCTTTCATTAAATTGCGCATTACCCATATTATGGATGCTAAGTATTTTAAAAGTGAGAAAAATAAATAAAAGTTGACTGATGAACTGAATTATATTTATGATTTGTATATGCTTACTGTTGATAAGGAAAAGAAACTTTGGCGTATCGTTCTTACAATGTGACAGTGGTTCTAATGACGAAAAGAGAATCTTAATTACGGCCTTGTAAATTTGAAGAATGACTCACATTCAGGAATGGTTGACACTTTTAAATCAGCTCTATCTATATAGAATCAGTTGTTCACTATTTACGATCTTTTAAACGGTAAATTATTTCTTCATGCGTTTCGCTTTTTTGTCTGACAAAAGTAAAGCAACTTATGACCATTTTTCTAAGGAACTAAGAAAATTGGTACCAAATATGAACCTACAAGAACCAATGATTGATTTTGAAAGAGCACTTGAAAATTGTTGCAGTCGTAACTTTACTGGTGCCAACAGCGTGGGTTGTCTATTCATTTTAGTCAAAATGTTTATAAGAAAATAAGTACTGATGGAAACTTTGTGATTAACAGAAATATTTTCTGTGCTTTGGCATTTTTACCACCCGAAGATGTTATTAGGGCCTATGAAGATTTATGCGAGGATGGATTAGTGCCAATAGAATTTATAAGCTATTTTGAATTGAAAGGCATTGTTCCTAAAGGAGGAAGACGTGGTAGGAGAGAAGAGAGCTTGTATCAGATTAATTTTTAAAATGTCCGCCATCGAGGGATCTATGAATTTCCTAGAACAAACAATGCTTTAGAAGGCTTCCACCCGTCTTTGAGAGCATCGGTTACCTGCAAGCATCCTAGTATTCGGAAGCCCCTTGATGCTCTTCGAAAGAAAGAAGAACTCACGCAAACGAAAATATTCACATTCAAAGAGGAGATAATCCACAAAAGAAAAGGAAGTATGAGAAAATAGATGAAAATTTATGAAAACTTTTACAATCTTACGCTAAAGATAACAAATTAGCATTTTTAAAAGCAATTTCTTATAATCTTAAATAAAAGTTTATTTTGCAAGTTTTTTATAAGACCAAAATTTCTGAGACCGAATTTTTCAAGACTAAGCTTTCTTAATTTTTCAACTACTTCTTTTAATAAAAGCTTGAGAAAAAATTGTGTTTTAATCCTCCCTATTCGTTTAGTTTGAGTTATTCTTAAACAATTATAATTTTTTAGTGTTCTTCCATTTATAAGTTGTTTTCTTTTCAAGTATTTAGGATAATAACTCCTGAAATTTCAAGACCAAATTTACCTAGCACCTCTATCAAGATATGTACACTTCACAGATTTTCACATTTTATAATTACACCACATTCCTATTAAACCTGTGTCAAAACCTTTGGCCAAAGATCACTCCTCTGATTTCGTTGTCATAAATCGAATAGAATCGCTAAACCTCCGAGCAACTAATATGCCATTCTTATCACTTATTTCTCTACGCTGCGTCATATTTACCTATGTGAGGGGGTGATTCTACTCCAATGAGCGAAAAAGGGTGTAATTTTTGAGCAAATCTACAAACCAGCTTCGAAATTTATTAATATCCTCTGTAGGAGTTTATTTTGAATGGCTTAAAATGTAAATCCATATGCATTCTTTTGCATAAAAGGAAAACAAGTCCACGCTTTCCTACATAATGCTACCAGGAAAACCCAGATATCCTTTTTGGGTTATAAAAAATATTTCAAACAATCTGCGACTTGTTAAGAAAAATTCTTCACTCATACATTCACTGTCATTTTTCTTAACAAGATAATTTTTTTGCATTTTTACCTTTTTTAGTCTTATCTAACCAAATCATACTTTTTATCTTTTTTTTCCTTCCTGGGACAATCGTAGATAAGAAAATCCTGTAAGGGATTTCCTTATCTAAACATAAAAACATAAAAAGTGCTATCGAGAGATTGGGTCATGATTTGATAACAAACGTGCAGGTAAATTCCTTGTATCTTCTTTATAGCATTAGTGTTTACATGGGTTTGGTTTGCAAGGTAACGCAAGATAAAGTAAACGAGTTTCTCTTTTGTGACAAGTAAATAGGTCGAATACAGACCGAAACCCAGCAAACGAACTCCGGTTCGGACAATTGAGTGCTTCTATACTCGGACACTTAGATTGCCTTTTATAGGCCCTAGTCGTTTTTCTCATCTTTCAATTTAATTTTTATACCCAATAGTTTCTCAAGGTTTCCAACACCCTCTTCGAGGAACTAGCAAAGGTCGGAGAGTCAAATCAGCAGTTCTTATCGCTTTATTCCTTGTTTACTCGTTTTTTGTCCTTTATCTTTATTTCCCCCCCCCCCCTGCCCCATTTTATCCATTGAATGCCTGTGCCTTAATTGATAGGAGAGGTAAAACAATGTGTTCGTTTATTTATTGCCACGGGAGCGTAATAAGATCTTCGACGTTATATCAAAGGAAAATTTTCTTTTTCCTCGTCTTCTCTTTATTACCACTCTGTAAACTTTGTCTCGGTATATCAAGAGACTAAGTCTACTCAAGCGCTCAAAGAGCATAAAAAACTGTCAACCAATACTTGGCATATTAAATATAATGTGGCTAGTAGTCATGGGAAGAAGGAGTATTTCAACATTATAATACGATTGTCTAGGTTCTAATAATGGTAGAAAAGATGGAAAAGTTTTCAGTATGTGGAAAATTCTCCAAATGCCTTTGGAAATCATAATATATTGCAAAACGATCGTTTTTAAATTATTTTTCGTAGTTTGAACCCATACCCTGCTAAGATTGAATTTTCTATCCTTCTGAGGGTTAAGCAGTATAGAGGAAGGAAGGTGGAACTCATGCGTGAAAGTAAGGCTGACTGATTAAAATGTTATGGATAGAAGGAGCCGAAGGCGACAAATCTCAGAGGAAAAGCTATAAACATTCTCTTAAGTGATAGAAACGCACCAACCTGTTAATTCGGGTCGAGAAGATTTGTATCAATAATTAGACAATAAAAGGATTGAGGTTAAAAAATACGTTATACCATTATTTTTTTCTTATTCAAATAGTTAAAACAAAGTAAAAATACAATATAAAATTGGCCCTGTGGTTTTATTAGTCTATTTGAAGCTATGCATTATAGACAATTCCAGCATGAAATATTATACTTATAGGATTTTAGGAAATTGAAAATTGCTTATAAAGGCATAAGTAAGTTTCTTTCCTGTAAAATGACTAGCAAATAGGGATAGCCATAACATTAGGCGAATCCTTAGGTCATAACGGAAGACATTTATTTTTCTAAATGCATTTGGTGTAGTAAATTAGAACTGTGTATAATTTTGGGGTGGGCTAGATCTTTTTAGGTATATTGCAAAGCAGGGGGGAATTCGTTCTTCAAGTGGCTTTTTTCTTTTTGTAAATATATATTTTATTGCAATTTGCATTAATCATGGTTAGAATTAATTTCTCTTTCTGCATTACTATTGATCTACCCTTCAAGGCCGAGTAATAATCATTCCCATACATCTAAGCACTCCATTTCGCATAATTTTATGAATTTGGTGTTCGTTGCAAAATTAGAATTTTCTTATTGCTTTTAAATATGTAAGTATGACGCAGGCAAGTTTTGTAGTCCCTAAACTTCGTTGGGATTCTTAACTGACAATTAGAATTATGTCTGCATATATATGCAAGGTAAACCACTAAAACTTAAATAAAAATGAATGAGATCTCGTGCGCTTTCGTTAATTAAAACGGCTTAAAATGAAAAGTGAATGAAATAATGAAAAAAAACTAGCATTTACTTCCCAGCGTACACCATAGACCAAAATTATTAAGTGCCCCTCAAACTTATATATTTATCATATGTATTTAATCAAACTTTTATAATTTATAATATTATTCATGAAGAAGCATCCTAATGACGTGTATTTTACTAATTTTTAAATATTTTATGTTAGAATTACTAAATAGGGTCTAATTAATAAAATGGCATATTTCCTAAAATCAGACTTTAACTAATATTTATTTAGTTTCAGCATAAGGTTATCACTATCGTTAATTCAATATCGTTTAGAAAAAGAGTATGAATAAAACTACATAACTTACAGAAGCACAGACAGCACAAATCCAACTTCTCCATATCCTAGGTTCATCACAACTAAATATTGTTAAAAAAAAAAAATTTAACATATGCTGTGTAAACCAATAAAAACTACATCAAGAGAGCAAGAGCTTTTGGGAGGGAAAGAGAAGTGGTACAAACCTTTTTTGGATACCTAAAGAATAGATACATACATATTATTCGGACTCTACTATATGTAGAATCACGAAAAACTTCTGAACTTGTTCGGTATTTCATGACACTTCAAATTCAAAAATATCACCAAGAACATTTAAAAGCTAAATAGATGCAACGCAAGAAAAACGTCATAGATATCTGAGGTTAAAAGAAAAGCTTCTCCAGTGTGACAAAGATCAGAATAATCAGACACATGAACAATGGTGTAAACTTATCTGGTTAGATGAAAGCAATTCTCAGGTATGTAAACAAAAATCGCTGTCCGATTGTTTTAAATGTAATTTATGTAATTTCATTTAAATATATCTTGGATGAAGATTATTTTAAAAAATAGATTTTGTAGCAACTTTGCTGATATTTCTGACTTCCGCCACTACCTTTTTAGACGATGAGTGTAAGAGGCATTTTATCATTTTGGTGAACTACCAAATGTTGGTTCTGTCATTGTATAGGGCTGTATTCTTAATCAGGCCCAAGGGAGATATTTTGATCAAAAGGATAAATGAACTCCACAACTTATATATATCACCAGGTTGTCACAAGTTTTAGATCCATCTATCTAAAAATTGCAAACCATAACATAAAGAAGTAAAATTATATTCAATCAGAACAGTTCCTCATTCCATAAATCTAACGACACTACGAATTAGGTTGGAGAAATGTGGATCAACTCTATAGAGTAGCCATCACAAAGTAAAGATTTAAATCAAATTTCAAACTTGGGGTAAGTATTTGTAAAATCAATAAGGATAGCACATTTAAAAATAAATCAGAACTATAAAAAAATAATCTATTAGGTGAAAAATAAAGCGGTAAAAAAATTGAGAACATTTTTTGAAAGCTATGCCACGAAGAATTATCAGCTTTAATGAACGCAAAAATGTATTCATTTTAGAATTTAAATAATTGAAAATAGAAAATTTTTAATATTGATGCTGAATTAATCTCTTACAAATATTTAATTACATTAAATGAATGATTCCATAGGTTACTTAATTCTTTTGGCCAAAAGCGTAGATATATTTAAAGAGATGAAATTAGAATATATAAATTTATATCAGGTCTTTCAAAAAGTTTGAACCGGTTTCGACAAATAATGTGTGTATATTCCTCTTAAGGAATTATTGACTTATAAATTTAGTTAATTCAATATTATCAAAACGCTTTAATTACCGTAAAGTACAAAATATTTTTCGACTTTTTAAATTTGGAATATCTCTTCAGAAACCTTCGTTAAACAAAATATGGACGCGAGAAATTTAAATTAGAAACTTATATTTATATAATGAGAACATAGATTTGATCCTTCTTAAATTAATTTTTAAAAATATTTAATAATTTACATATAGTGCAACTAATTTAAATTCTGATTCGAAAAGTTTGGGTAAAATATATTAATTCTGAATGAGCAGAGAAGCCTCACTGTGAAAGAGGTTCCTTGTTTTCCTGGTTTGGATCAGTGGATTTACGAGTTAAATCACGCTAACAACCACAGACAACGGAGCACTTTTTTCCATGGAAAAGAAAGAAAACTGATGATACGAGAAATGCAGTTTTTTTAACTTAATAGAAACAAAATTAGAAAGAAAAACAAATACATAAAAGGTTGCGCATGGCAGAGGGGTGCCGAAGCTAACTGTCAATCCAAAATATGGCAAATATGAAAGCTTATTTAAAACCTTCTAGAACATGTTCGTAAAACAGACAAGGGCACCTCCACCTAAACATTCTAAACAAATAACTACTAAGATGATATTTGATTTTTTAACATGCTGGAATATTTTATAGAATAAAAAAGTTCAAGAATATGAAGTAAAAAGGGCAGTAGACGTGATCTACCTGGGTAGAAAACTGACGTATGTGATGAAAACAGAAAGAAGTAATTAGAGGGATTAGAGCAGTGTGGAAGGTAGCATCGAGTAAATTTTTGCAGGGATATGGACTAGGATAACTTTTATCATACGTCAACGATATAGACGATGAACCTTGTGGTACAATCTTCATCCACTGAGAAGAAAAATTGTTACTGTTTCTGAGAGAAATATCAGTCAAACAATTTTTGTGGAGTCAATTATCTGTGAGATTTGATTCAATGCAGACAAGTGTAATTAATATCATGCAAATCACACCACGAATTAAAGTTAGAATTATACAGGGAGTTTTTATTTACATGTCCATTTGGAGTTTAATAAAATCAAGAATAACTTTATGATCATAATGAAACTTTCAAAAGATGTTATAAATAGTTGTCGGTATTGGGTCCTGAAATCTTTAATTTATTTATTCATCTTTGTAGAAGTTATGCCAGTTTTAGTGAAGCATTGATTTTTTTAAAAATTCGCTGAACTTAAAGATATTTATCGACTAGTAAAACCAATTTTATTTTAACTGATTTTATTTGCTTAAAATTAACAAAAAACTAAGACTAATAATCAGTTTACATAATTAACATAATAACAAAATTTATTTGAAGATTCTTCTTTTCAAATGGTGACCATTTTCCTCATAACATCCATTTACTCGTGACGAAGTTGCTCTCATCACTTTTTCCAAAAGTTCTTCATCGATGTTTTTAATTTCTTCAGCGATATTATTTTTTAGTTGTTGGATACTTCTAGGATTATTACTGTTATCACGATCTTTTAAATACCCCCATAAAAAATAAAAAATTGTAAGATCGGAGGATCTTGGAGGCCACTAAAATTCATTGTTTCAACAAATGATTTTTCTCTGAAGTTTCGTCTTAACAACTGCAATGTTTCATTCAATGTATGTGAAGTTGTACCATCTTGCTAAAAAATAAGTTGTAGTCTATTTAGAAGTCTTCGAAAGTTTGTTACAAAATACTCTTCAACCATGTGTCGGTATCTTTAACCACTTACAGTGACTGAATTTCCATTTTCCTTCTCATAAAAATCCGGCACAATGATCTTCTGAGGTGTTATCGCACACCACACAGTGGTGTATAGCTTCTAGGTTGTGATCCGACCATATTCAGTTGTTTTGCTTATTATTGTATCTGCTGAGATGAAAGTGCACTTGGTCAGACATTATTACAACTTTCCCAAATTTTCGTCTAAATTCTTCTGCATACGATTTTCTTTTCGCGAAATCGTTTTCTTTTAATTTTTTTGCACAACCTGAATCTTGTATGACTTAAGTATAATTTGACCTTCATTACATTGTACGTTGCACTTTTTGACAATCCACTTGTTCGGATCTACTTTCCAGTGATTTCTGCGGCGACCGTTCGACGGTTTGACACAACTCTTCAATTTTATGTTGTCCTACGCCTTTTCTGTCAACACGCTCTTTTCGCACATATCTTACACTACCAGTGTCTGGAATTTTTTAATTAGTCTGCATAGCGGTCATCATGATGGTACGCCTTGAACTCCTTTACGTCTCATCCGTCGTTGTGTTGAAACCACTGAATAGTTGCATCTTAAAAATGTTTCAAAAAATCTTTTTCGTCCATTCATGATTTTTGCTAGAAATGACTGCGAATCAGTATGATGCTAGTAAATTTGTTACTTTTAAATTTTCGGGAAAATTTTGCTAAGAATCGAGCATTCCAAAGTCACTTTTTTAACAAAACTTTTTACGCTTACCGTTTCTTGCAAAAAATGACCGATTTACTTAAACTGCCATAACTTCTAATATAATAAATAAATAAATCACCCATCTGAGGACAAACAACGTAAAACCATTACCAACAACTTCCTGGAGTTTCATTATGATTACAAAAGTATTCTTGATTTTATTAAACATGAAATGTAGGGCATTTAAAACAAACTCCCTGTAGATTCAAAACCAGGTTTTAAAAAAGATTTAGTACTGTCCATAAAAGACTAGTAGAAATATTACAACTAATGTGCGGAAGTGGTGCGAAAAGGCCAAAAAGACTTGTTTAATCCATAGTAATTTTCATACGATTCTAGAGTGATTTATTCTTTCACTATACAAATCCATTGTAATGCCACATTGGAATAGGTAGTACAACTCCGGGTGTCCTTATTTGCGGAAAGATGTAGAAATGTTTGAAAGGGTGCAGTGGCGCTCATCTAAGATCCCTTGTTCCTAGATTGTGGATTGTGACCAAAAGTCAGAGAAGGTCATATTGAAGGTGCTCAATCAACTGACGTAGATTTATAAGTGAATTAATACGAGATTTTTAGATATTGACGCCTATGACAAAGTTAAATCTAATTCATTCCTCAAGTAGACAAGAAACAATGGACTTATGCTATGAAGGAAATTGCATGATTGGAATCAGTGTACAGGGTTTAATCAAATTGTTTAAAAATTGCTCGGATGATAAATATTTAGTACAGATTTGTAAGGTCTACATTTATAGGCAAAATATTTAAGATAAATATTTATTTTTATTTTTTCATTCATTTTTAAAATTTTCGTTCGTGCAAGAGGTGAATTCAATCCCTGGAGTTTTGCTATTCGATCAAAAGGGTAAAAGGACTCTAAATATTTGAGAAAAGAAAATGATGTTGTGTAATTTTAATATATTTTGCAATATCTTTCTAAAAATATTTGATTGACTTTTTCAATTACAGTAATGGTTCTTTCCAGAAAATAAAAACGCTTGCGACCATTGCAAGCGTGATAATAGCTGAAGGTGTAGCATCGAGATATATAATCCTTCCGATCATTACTCACGTTAAACAGAACGGTTGCCCTAATGGGAACAAGACTTCCGGACTAACATAAACTTAAAATGAACACCAAAATCGTCTTCTGGTAAATCCCATCTCAAATGATGGGTTCCCTCCAATGCCAACCGTGTTTACGATAGTAAAGAAACATGTGTAACTCCCATAGCGCACATAGTGAGTTGGAGACTTTTGAAGAAAGTTCTCAAATCGAGAACGGCTGCAAAAAGGATCACCTCACTAAGAGGAAACATATGGATAGGCTTGACTTTGGAGGGAAATATACAGAATGTGAAGACATAGCTAAAGTTATATTCTCTGAAGAAGCTCCCTTCCGGTTGTTCGGAGCTTCTGAAAGACCCCTCGTTAAGAGAAAAAAGGGGAGTGCTTTCAAAAGACCTGTGTCTTAGCCGATGTAAAGCATCCAGACACTTTTCCTGTCGGGACTGCTTCTCATCTAAGAGAACTGGAGTACTAACAATTTTGCCCAAGAACAACCCGATGAACCTAACTTGTATTAAAACGTGCTTCATCAACACTTTTTTCCCAAAAGTTTAGGAGTGATTTGGAAAATATAGCTGTATTTTTTTGCATGATGGCGCACATTCTCGCAACGCAAAAGCAATAACAAAGTTCATGACAGACATCACATCAAACATTTGGAACCTTGACCCGTAATTCGCCAGATTTGAACTAATAGAAAATATGTTGGCCATAATGAAACTGGCATTTGATAAACAGAAGCCATTCAATAATACGATGATGAGGGTAGCTATTAAAAGAAAAGGAGGAATATCAGTAAAGATTACATAAAATATTTGGTCTCTAGCATGCCAAAAGTAATTGAAGCAGTCCTGAAGAACAATAGACGTCAAAATCAAACATATCAAAACAAGATTCAACGTTTCATTAATTCCATTAATTTTCTTATATGAAAAGATATAGTAATTTCAAAACTTTTGGCCATGAGTAAACCACACTGCCTTTGTTTGCTGATCTTTAAAATATTGAAATGACTCAAATAAAAGATACTATATAAATATTATTTAGGATTTAAGTACCAAAAATATTTACATTTTAATCTTAATTTGATAATAAACAATTTTTTCCTTTGTTACCAGTAAAGTCTCTTACAAATATGCAATTAATTGTTTTATATCCGCCATTTTTTAATATTCTTAACTTCTGTGAGTTTGTTGTTTTTCAATTTTCATAATTCGGTATCGATTCATCCTGGTCGTTGCATAGTTTAGGGAGGAATTACTTGGTAAGATCGAATCAAAGAACAAGGGACGTCATAATCAATATTGATTGCGCGCATCAATTGACTATATTTATTAATAAAATTGGTTTGGACTCCAAGCCAATTAGACAAATCGGCGCCGGTAGGAGGCAGTTCATTCGATTATAATCAAGGTCATCGGGAACCGCGGCTTTATGTATGCACTTTCCGCACTTCGGAAACCCGAAATAGGGGTTGAATAGTGCTCTGTTCGTTTTCTTTTGTGCTCCTTTTCAATTTCGATTTGTTCGTTTGCTTCGAAATGTTTAAAAAAGGATGAAAACAAGACTCCACATATAGGGAATCCTCATCTAATCGTTTTTCCATTAAAAGTAAAAATTTCTTCTCTTTAAGTTTGTTGTTAAATTTGTCCCTGTATTATTTTTCTCTTCTCTAATGATCATGACTTTGTTCATATGTTTTTTTTATCTACTCACCTAATCGACTCGGTTTGATAAGGCTTTCTAAAGATACCAATGATAACTTCGACTCATTTCCACTAGTTTCGTTGTTCGTTGACATTTAAGTCAATAGTTTTTCTCTCCGTTTTTAGGACCAAAAGGAATTTGAAAAATTTATCGATTGTCACCTAATTTCCTTTGTTCAATGACTCGTTACTTTGCCATTGTTGACTCTTCTCTCCTCATTTCACAATAAATTAAATTTAAATATTTTAAGTTATTCATATAATAATAACAAATGCTCCCATCTCGCAAATCAGCCCAGAAAAATAAAGGACAATGGCAAGGAATTCTAATTAAGTTTGATTTCCCCGCTATATTTTTCTCCCATTTTTGTTCGTAAAATGATAGCGGTTGTTTTGCTATTTGGGGAATAAGACCAATGTATGATTCCAAATGAGATTTTATTTGGGGGTCAGTTGTGATCATTTATTAACTATGGCAAGAAAAACCTAGATAAAAACAGAACATTGGCTTCCTTGAGAGCTAAGGATTGTGTCTGTTTCTTCTTACTTTAGTGTCTGTTTAATGCTAGGCTGGGGGGGGGCGGGTATTTTATACTTCCCTATGTATGGGAATTCATTTACATAAATGAAACAACTTTTGCATTTAGCAAAAGACCATCCAGGAAAGCGAAAGAGAGAAAAAAATATTAATGGCAGGATTTTAAAAACTTCACAGCAAGCAGAAGTTCTTAGGAAAATGGAGGGTGAATAGGTAATCCTTTTGCATATATATTTAAATTTTGACCAAAAAGATAGTTTCCGTGATCAATTCTTTTGGAGATTTTGTTGCTCTTTATCCGCGTTGAGCAGATGAATCTCTTTTTTAGCCTTTTTGTGTACTCTACTTGATATATATATGTATCTTTCACACATTTTCTAATTTCACCACATTCGTAACAAATGAGGTGTAATTTTTGAGTAAACCTATTGAAGGGCCTTGACATTTATTAATATCCTCTGTACGAATCTGTTTCAAATGTCATAAATTGATGATCCAGAACCATTCTTTCGCCAAATATGAAAACAAATCCATTCTTTTATGGTGATAAAAAGTATTTAAAACAATCTGCTATTTACTCGGCAAATAGGCTCTTATATTATGAAAAATTCGACACTTTCTCATTCACTCTGTCAATTTTAAGAATCCAGTGGTTTTTTTTTGGCAAATGTGCCTTTTTATGTAGTCCTTATTTATATAATTCATGCCTATAATCCTCTTTATCCTTAGTTATCCAATTTTAGGTAAGGAAAGGTTGTAGTCATTTTTCTACTCATTTAAATTGTTTTATTTAAAATATTGTTTCTCAAGGTTCAAGCACCGTCTTCCTGCAACTGGAGGGAGTCGCATCAGCATTTCTTATCGCTTTATTCAATGTTTACTATTTTTCTGCCTTCAATCTTCAATTTCTTCCGTCTTCCGCCTGCCCTATTTTCCCTTTTTCATCCATTGAATGGCTAGGACGTAATTGATTGGAGTAGTAAAACAATGTTCTCCTTTGGTTATCCTCAGGTGAGCATGATAAAGTTTTTGACGCTAGATCAAAGAAAAAATCATTTATTCGTCGATTTCTCTTCAGTACCACTCTTTGAACTTTATCTTGGCATATCAAGAGACTTGCGTCCATACAGCAAAAAACAGCACGCAATACTTAGGCTTTTCAATATAATGTTGTTGGTATTGATGCGATGAATGAGTATTTCAACTTATACATGATTTTATAAGTCCTAATAATGGTAAAAAAGATGGAAAGGTTTTCACTATTTGAAAAATTCTCCAAATGCGTTTGGTAAACAGAAAATATTGTAAAACTATCGTTTTTCATTTTTTTTTATATTTTTAACATATCCTACTAAGACTAAATTCTCCCTCTTCTGAGAATTCATCAGTAGATCGGAAGGTGGAACTCATGTCTGTACGTAATGCTGACTGTTTAAAATAATATGCAGATAAGGAGGGGATAGTAATAAATTTCACAGCAAAAGTTACAAACTCTCTCTCATAGGTGAGAAAAACAAACGGACTAGGACAATAAATCTGGTCAATCGCATTTGTATCAATAAGTAGGCAATAAAAGTAATGAGGTAAAATATTACGTGGTACTCGTACCATTATGTTGTTCTTATTTAAATAGTTCTAGCAAAGTTAAAATACAATATAAGGTTGGCCAGTAGATTCTATTAATTTAAATGAAGATCAGCATTATGGATAAATCCAGCAAGAAATATTCTACTCATATCATTTTGCAAAAATTGAAAATTGCTTATAAAGACATAAGTAACTTCCCTTCCCGTAAATTTACGAGAAGATATGGATACAATAGAACATTAGGTGAATCCGTATGTCATAACGGAAGAGATTTATTTTCCTAAATGCATTTGGTACAGTAAATGAGAACTTTGTATAATTTTAGGCGAGAAAGATCTTTTTAGCTATATTGCAAATAAGGGAGGACCTCCTTCATCAAGACACTGAATTTCATCTCGTAAATATATATTTTTATAGCAATTTGCATTAATCATGGTTATAGTAAATGTTTCCTTACCCCTATTATTATTGATTTACACCTCACGACCGAGAGATAATTATTTCCATACCTTTGAGCACTCCATTTCGTATAAATTTATGTTTTCTGTGTCTCGTTGCAAGTATATAATTTTCATACGACGTTAAAATATATATGTTTGGCGAAGGCAAATTTGACATTTCCTAAACTTTCTAGTCACTTAACTGACAATCAGAATTATGCATACATTAATATGAAAGGTGAACCACGAAAAAATGAAATAAAAATGCGTTCTCGATCGCTTTCATTCAAGAGAAGAAAGAGGGAAGTAAAAGAAAGAAAACACCTAAAAAAGGCTCAATCTCAAAAGGAAATGACTAGCCTTTACGCTTCGACGTACACCTTCGGCCAAAATTATAAAGCGCAACCAATATTCATATTTTTAACATATTTAATCAAACTTTTATAATTTGCCCTATTATTCATAAATAGGATATTTTAATAACGTGTATTTTGCTGTTTAAATATTTGGTTAATATGTTGGAATTACTAAATAGGGTGTATTGTATAAAATGGTGTTTTTCAAAATCAGAATTTAACTAACATTTATTTTTGTTCAACTTAATTCATTACTATTGTGTAGTCATTATCGTCTAAAAAACGAATATTACTAAAACTAGCGAACTTAAAGAAGCACAGACAGCACAAACCCAACTTTCTCCATAACCGAGGGTAATCGCAAGTAGAAATTAATTTCCTTATTCCTTGAGAATAAAATGAAATAGTTCGAAAGTACTTGGAATCCGCCTTTCATTTTCCCGTGAGGTTTTTTCATTTATTGCTCTACTCACGCCCTACTTTGTGAATTTCTCATATCCATATATATATATATATATATATATATATATATATATATATATATATATATATCGGGTGGTGTTCCCGCCAAAATCACGCATTTTTAAAAAATTAATATCTCAGTAACCTCCTTCTTATTCATGACAATTTTCATATGCAAGACAATTCAAGCTTCCTTTTTCGAGTGCGAAAAACGGAATTAAGTTACCCTATATAGTTTTCTTGCACTTCACACAAATAAAACTTGGGTAAAAACAACGAATATCGAGTGTAGATAAATAAATAATTAGTAATTTAACTTACAGTATATGATTGATTGGACTACTACTTTTTTTCAAACACAAACATTTTCTTACTTCATTAATGCTATCTCTGTGCAAGATTCACGCATTTTGCTTTTCAATTTCTGTTTAATTAATTTTTCCCTCCGACCTCGATAAACCTTATCTTTTAGTAACTCCCAAATTGAGTAAGTAATCCATGGGGTTACAATCTGGACTCTGCGGTGACCATTCATTTTTCGTTATTAATATTGGCGCAGGGCAGGTTAGAAAAGACTGTGTTGCGTGGCTTGTATGCGAAAGTGCTCCATCTTTTTGCAAAATAAAGTTATTTTCTTGATACAGGCGACGACAATCAGGCAACAACTTTGTTTGCAGGAATTCAATTTAATTAGCAGAATAACTTAAGGCCTTTTCAATATCAATAAAATGAAAATCTGCTTTGCCATTCCAAGAGACCCCTGTAGATATCATAACCTTTAGGAAAATCTTTAAGTTTCAGGATACAATCTCTTTATCGGAATGTCACAATTTTTACCACGCCCGTAGACAACTTTATTTTGGTGGTTTCACGGAAGTTCGAGAGTGAAATCTTTTTTAGCCGTGAAGACAATATTTTTAACATCAGTGACAGAAAAGTTATCAAGTAACTGTCTGCATCTTATTTTTTTTTATCCTTAAAAGTACCAATTGTTCTTTGCGATAAATGACTTCCTGGTTTATTTTGTTGAGAGCAGATGTTATCGTTAATGTAATTCACATTTTCAGGCTCTGAAACTCTTTAGGTATACCGCTTCCTGGTTTTCTGTTAGGGCTTCCTGTTTCGCGAATCAATTTAAGCCTCTTCCTGCAGCAGGTCTTTTTAACATTTTCCAGGGAATTCTCGCAATAAGCATACTGAAGTTTGTTAGGGACTTATATTTATTAATTGCAAAAAGTTGAAAGGAAATTAATGCACCTTAGCAATTTCTTTTAAATTATACTGACACGTTTCGATACAATTATCATCCTCAGAGTTAAAATGGGATATTAATGCATGTATTCCAGTTTATATGCTATAAAAAAATGTGATAACAAAATGACGAATGAAACATAGGCAAGAGTAAGCGAACTAGCAGGCTGAAGAGGTGAAGGTAGGTACTGGTTGAGGAAGTGTAAATGAGTGGCCGGAGGTAGGGAAGGGGTGTAAGCTGCTTGCCAGAGGTGATTAGAGGCTAGAAGCAGCTGTCCTGAATGTACTTGGTTCCTTGAATTCCTTATCTTGCAGTTAGTAGGATTTCATGGTAGTCAGATTATATATTTAGAGTTGGTTGGTTTTCTTTAAAATATATTGCATCAAAGGAGAGTAATTGGCGTCTGTTTGGAGCATGTGGAGTAATGAATATCACGAGAATAAGCAGGCGTTAGTTTGTTTATAAAGCATCCACGGTTATGTTCCACATGGGCCAAGACTTTACCCCCCTCTCTTTTTCCTGCTGCCCAAGATTTGAAGTCACTCGCAAAGAAGGATTTCGGTCAGCAGATTTCGTAGTCCATTAATATAAACATAGGAAGGTGTGAGACCCTTTAGAATGAAAATCTCGCTGCCTAAGGCTTCTTCGGCAGAAAATATATGAACAGGCCGATTGTTTATGTCTATTTTCGCCAAATAGACAAAATCTCAGCTTTCCCGGGCTTAAACCTGAAGGGGTGAAGTGTCAACGTATTGAAAATCTTTGCCCTATAAGAGAAGCTTAATCAACATATATATAGTTCGATCTTGAGAAATTTAAGGGAGAAGCCGTGTCGATATCGAGAGAAGAAGACGAATCCCTGAGTCAAACAGGGAATCAAGAAGATAGCTGGAACCGAGCGGGACTTTCCCTCCCGAGGCCGTTCCTTTAGTCGCTTAGAGGAGCAGACTAGTGGTATCGAGACCAGCTCTCATACTATTCTCGTACAAAGAAAATTCCTTATCTAAGTTTTCTGAAAAAGAAAACCGAGATACCCGCTCACCATTGAGGAATACCAACGTGAAACCCATTCGAGAAAAGATTCACCTCTTGGATAAGTCTCATCATCGAGAAGCCCGAATTGCTAACAGAGGGATCAGAATAACTTCCCTTTAATCAAGGTCTCCTTATTTACATCTTTAAGTCGAGAAGCATTGCCACCCGCTCCCACCGCCCCAGGAGAAGCATCAGCTGTTTTTACAAAATCACCTCACCTCGTCCCAAATAACCTCCGCGAGGCAGCCTCCAGTATAACTCGCACCAAATCACCTCAGTGAGAAGGCTCACTTTCAAGGTCACCCAACTGTCGACTCCTTCTCAGGTAAAGGTAAAACGAACCTAAAACTTATTCATTTTTGGTTATTTCCCATTCCGTCAGAAAGTGTTTTTAAAGATTTAATATTTCATTCTAATATGTAATTAAAAGTATATTTTTCTCTGAATTGTTTAATTAAATCCTCGAACGCTGCAAATGGCAATAGATATATCGTAATGCGAATTCTCCCTTGTTAAAGAGTTAAATTAGAGCACTCTTAAAGAAAAGTGTAACGGATTTACTCATGTACGAATCAAACGTACATAAGTACTCGGCTGTGAACCACCACAGAGCATTATCTAAATTTTTGTGTTTTCTTATATCATTTTTCTGTTAAGGCAAGTGCCATGTATTTCTTGTGTATGTTTTGTAGGTGCACCATTATTGAGGTGGTATGATATTATTCTTGAGACTGCTGTTTCGGTTATTCCAATATACGAGTTAGGTAAGAGCTCACAGTTACCTAAGGTACATGTGTACTTTAATATCAGATGGTTCCTTTGTTGGGGTTGGGGCGGAGGTTTGGGGTTATTTTTCATAAAAATGTTGATTTCCGTCTATTTTGATAGTAGATGGTTATTGCAATCTTTTTTTCGGCATTCTTGGGTTGTATTCCTCAATTAATATTGTCCTTGATAGCTCTCTCGTCTGCATGGTGTTCTGTGCTTATAGTGTTTTTGTAATGGAGTTCTATAATGTTTTTTTTGTCTGTATTTCGATTCTTCTGGGGTTCTGACGGCTACAATCGGTCCCTTTTAATTCTTATAGCTGTCTGTATTTCTTTATTGGAGAATCCGTTGTTAAAGAGTACCTGGGTGGCTCTCTCAAGTTCATTGTGTGTATCCTTCCGTTTAGTGCAATGGGTGAAGACACAGTTAATATCCGATGTGATCAATCTTGTTCGGTATAGTTTAGGGAATTCTCTGTCTGCATTTATGGAAAGGCTAGGATTGGTGGCTTTAACATCTACTTTGGTCGTTTTTTTTCATTAAAATTGGTAGCGAGGATGTCTAAAAATGGTAATTGGTTGCTTTGACTAGCTTTGATGGTGTAGTTGAGGAAAGAGCATTTTTTAAAGGCTTTTACCAACTTATGTATTTCCTCTTCTGTTTGCGCATTAATGTAAATGTCATCTATGTACCTGCAGTAGATGTGAGGCTGGGTACTCTCTACAAAAATCTTTCTTTGACCACTCCGATATAGAAGTTAGCAAAGAGAAATCCCAAGGAAGAACCCATAGCGACTCCATTAACTTGGTGGTACATACTTCAATTACGTCCATAGAAAGGGGCTTCAGAAGTGTAGATTTGTTTAAGTTTCCTCATGTCACGAATGTACCAGTCGCCGGAACGATAGACATAATATTATAACACGCCTATGATCAAAATGATCGCCTCCCCCGCCCCCAGTTATAATTCTAAGGGCGGAGATGAGGAAACTCCTACAAATTAGCCTTTCAAAAGCCCCTTTCCATAGATTCCCTTCCCCCCGAAACAAACTTAAACCCCTATGTGAGACATTAATAAAAATGACAACTAAGATTATATTTGCCCTATTAACATGCTTGAATCTTTCATAGAATAAAAGATTTTAAGATTATGACGGAAAAGGGGCAGTAGACGTGCTCTACTTGTGTGAAGACTGGCGTAAGGATGATAAGATAGAAAATAAATTAAAAGGATTGAAGGGGGTTGGAAGATAGCATCGAGTAAAATTTCACAGGTATATGGACTGGGTTCCAATTTTATCATATGCCAACGATATAGAGAATGAAGATTCGGGTAGAATTTTCTCATTCTACCGAGAAGAAACGTTTGTACTCTTTCTGACAGAAACAATTCAAAGAAGACTCAATCAAATTGTGGAGTCAGATGTGATTCAATGCAGAGAAGTGAACATAATAGCATGCAAAACACAAAAAAATTAAAAATATATTTATAGGTTCAAAGCTAGGTATTAAATAAAGATTTAGGATTGTCCATAAATGACTACTTTAAATATTAAAAGCAATGTGTGGAAGTGGTGCGAAAAGGCCCAAATAAACTTGTTTTATACCTAATAGTTTTAGTATGATTCTACAGTTATTAGTCTCTCAATATACAAATCCATTCTAAGGCCCCACTTGGAATAAGCATTGCAACTTCGGATGTCTTTTTTTGCGAAAATATGGAGTAATGCGTAACAGGGTTCAGTGGCACTCAACTAAGATCCCTTATTCCCTGATTGCGACAAGGTCATAGAAGGTCAGATTCAAGGTACTCAACTTCTATTCACCGGAGTGATGTAGATTGATTAGTAAATTGATACAAGTTTGTTAGATATTAACGAGTTTGACAAAGTTAAATTTGATTCATTCTTTGAGTTGACTCAGGACCAGAAAAAACAATACACCTAACGCGTTAACTGTGTTTGGAAACTCAGCGTTGTTATATCATAGTGTTTAAAATTCGCAGGGATAATTAATATTTACGAGGTATTTGTAAGGTCTACAGTCATATTCCAAAGTTTTAAGAAAAATATTTATTTTTTCATTCGTTTTAACAATTTAAGTTTGTCTAGGAGGTGGGTTTCAGTCCCTGGAGCTTTGCTATTCGATCAAAAGGATAAAATGACTCCACGTATTTGAGAAAATGAATGATGTTTAATTATAATCTATTTCGAAAAAGCTTTTTAAAAATCCTTTCCAAAAAACACGCTTGCGACCATTGTTGATCTACTCTAAAGAGATAATAGCTAAAGGTATTGCATTGAGGTGCACAATCTTTCCGATCATGAATCACTTTAGAGAGAATGAGTACACACATGCGAACAAGTCTTAGGGAGGAAAAGGACCTAAAAATGAACGCCAACTCGTCTTATGGTAAGATTCCATCTCAAAAATCGGGTTGACACCAATGCCAAGCTTGATCGTGATAGTAAAGAAACAGATGTGAACGCTTCAGCGCACAAGATAAGGCGGAGAACTTTAATGAATGTTCTCAAATTGAGAATGGCTGCAAAAAAGCCTCATCTCGCTAAGAAGAACCTTATGTATAAGCTCTACTTTTGGTGGAAATATAAAGAATATGAAGACATGGGCAAAGGGATATTATTCTTTGATTAAGCTTCCTTCTGAGCGCTTGTAGTTTCTGGAAGATCCTTCGTTAACGGGAGAAAAGGAAAGCTCTTTCTGGAGACCTTTGTCGTGCCCACTGTTAAGCATCCATACACTCTTTATGTTTGAACTGTTTCTCATCTAAGAGAACTAGAGCACTAAGAATCTTTGCCCATGAACCTAAAATGGTACCAAAATGTGCTACATAAACACCTTTTCCCCCCAGCTCAGGACTAATTTGGGGATGATAGCTGTATTTATTACCATGATGGAGCACCCTCTCACAAATCAAAAGCAAAAACAAAGTTCTTGACTGAAGCAACATCGAAGCTTTGGGAATTTTGTCCCGTAATTCGCCAGTTTTGAACTAATAGAAGATATGTTAGCGAAAATGAAACTATCATTTGATAAATGGAATCCATCCAATAATGAAATGCTGGGGGTACTTATTAAAAAAGAAACGAGCAATATTGTTTAAAATATTATCAGAAAGTTGGTCCTTAATATGCCAAAACTAATGGAAGTAGTCCTAAAGAACAAGGGATGTTATAATCAAGATTGATTACACGCATCAATTGACTATACTTATTAATAAAATGGGTTTAGGCTCCCATTATTTTTCATTTTTCTATAAACTATGATACAAACATACTAAAACAAAATGCAACGTTTGATTACTTACATTAATTTTCTTATATTTTCATATAAGAAAATTAATGGAAGTAGAAACTACATATGGTAGTTTAAAAGGTTTGGCTGTGAGTTCAAGTACGGGCTTGGCTCTCTGCTCCTTGTGCTTAATCGATGTTAAAGGCAAAGCCTTTTCGAGGAGTAACTAAAGAGACATGCTTAATTTCTCTATATTGAGACTGTTAAAAGTAAGTAGTAAATAAAATTAGACAATACTGCAATGACTCAAATAAATAATACTATATAAATATTATTTGGGATTTAAGTACCAAATGTGTTTGTATTTTAAATTTAATCTGAAAACAAATAATATATTTCTTCTGTTCAATTATTCGGTATCAATTCGTGATTGTACGTTGCATATCCTAGGAGGGATTTTCATGCTAAGATGGAATCCTAGAAGGTAAATCGAGGATTATTCAAAGGGGCACCGATGAGAGGTAGTTCATTCATGGTGAAATCACAGTCATCGCGAACCGCGGCTATATGTATGCACTTTCCTCACTTCAGAAACATGAAATGTGAGTTGAGTACTGAAGTGTTCGTTGTCTTTTGTCTTTTTTTAAAATCTAAATTCGTTTATTTTCTCCTTAATCTTCAGAAGTGGAGGAAAACAGGACGTCGCAATATAGAATCCTAATTTCTTTTTTTCCATTGAAAGTTGAAATTTCCTTTCGCTAACATATAGGGGGTGTATGTGAAGCGAAAAAGGTACTACCCTCCAACTTGATAAATTTTTCCCGCTATTCGTTTTCTGTTTTCCAATGATCATGATTAACTCGATTCAGTTATATATCTACTCGCCTAATCTACTCGGGTTGATAAGGCTTTCTAAAGGAACTTATGATAACTTTGACTCATTTCCACCAGTAGTGTTATTCGAGGTCAATTTTGCCCATAGCCTTTCTCTCTTCGAGATATATGTGTATAAATATACATTTTCTATTAAATACTTCCCTCCCTACCTTAGATTAGAGCCAGTCTTTAGGGCCAAAATGACTTTTAGAAATTTGTTGATGTCGCTTAATTTCCGCAGTTTAATTACTCGTTGATATACCATTTGGCCGACAATGAATTGTTGGCTGTTGTCTACTCATTTCACAATAAATTAAATTTAAATTTTTTAAGATATTGCTATAAATTAATTAACTATAAATTTCGTCTTGATAGTACTACGGCTGTTTGTGGAGGTTGTAACATCACAAATGCTCCCAGTTCGTAAATCAGTCAAAAATAATACTTGACAATGAATGGTCCAGAATTCTAATCAAGTTTGATTTCCCTCTATATTTTTCTCCCTTTTTTGTCTTAAAATGATAGCGGTTTTTTTTTCTTTGTGCGAATAAGACCAAAGTATAAGTCCAAACGAGGTTTTATTTCGAGGAATATTTCATCCAGTTTTTTTCCGTAAATGTATTATTTGAGGCAAGAAAAACTAACATGAAACCAGAACATTGTTTCCATCATTCATTAGGGGCTGACCGTGAAGGAGATGCGTCATTATGTGGCTCCCATGAGAGCTGGGGATTGTGTCCGTTACCTCTTTTTTAGGGTTTATTTAAAACTAGGGTGAGGTGAAGAATTTATGCTTCTCATTCAGCAACGGCCTTCTATGTATTTGATTTTATTTACTTAAATGAAACAATGTTTTCATATGGAAAAAAAGCATCTAAGAAAGAGAGAGAGAGAGAGAGAGAGAGAGAGAGAGAGAGAGAGAGAGAGAGAGAGAGAGAGAAAAGATCAATGGCAGGATTTTAAAAACTTCACCTCAAGCAGAGGTTATAGGGAAATATGGGTAGATGATGGGGTAGCTTCCTGCATTTATGCATATATAAATTTTGATCAAAAAAGTAGTTTCCAGGTTGAATTCTATGGGACATTTTGTTGTTCTTTATCTGCGTTGAGGAGAGGAACTTCTTTCTTTCGCCTATTTTGTGTTATCAAGATATTTATCTTTCACATGTTTTCACATTTTCTAATTTGACCACTTTCGTAATAAACCTCTGACAAAGGTTTTGCCGGAGATAATCCAGTTGATTTCGTTATCCTCTATCGAATAGAATCACTAAATTTTCAAGAAACTAATACGCCATTTATATTACTTATTTCACTCCTCTGCGCCATATTTACTTATCTGAGGGGATGATTCGACTCCACTGATGGTAAGGTGGTGTAATTTTCTAGCAAATCTACTGAGGGGCTTTTAAATTTACATATTAATATCCTTCATTTCTTCTTACTGGTGCCAGGAAACCCCATATTTCCGTTTTATGATAATAAAAAATATTTCAAGCACTCAGCGACTTGCTCTGAAAATAGGGTCTGGTATTAAGATCAATTCTACACTTTCTCATTCAATGTTTGTCAATTTTCTTAATCCAGTGGCTCCATCTAGCAATTGTATTATTTTTTACAGTCGTTAACTATCCAAATCATGCCTCGTATGACTCTTATACTTCGTGTTACAATCGGAGGTAAGAAAATCCTGTAAAGGCTTTTGCTATCGACTGATTTAGTTATGATTTGATAATAAACGTCCAAATAAATTTTTATATCTTACTTACAGCAATAGTGTTTATTTAAATTTGCTTTGGAACATAACGTAACGTAACGTGAACGAGTTCAGCTTTTGTGACATGTACAAAGGTCGAATAGAGACCAAAACCCATCAAACGAACTCCGGTTCGTACAGGTGAGTGCTTATATACTCATTTGGACTTACGAGAGGCGGACAATAAGTTTTGCGAATCAGTAGGGCAAAACAGAGGAAGGAGGATGGCTGTTAGTGTGGGTGTTATGACAAGTTATGAAAAGTCAGAACCTGCAGCCGCACGCTCCTGCCCTGTCTATTTAAGAAGCAGTAGCTGATCGCATATCATCAGTCACAAATTTTTCAACAATGAAGAAGGTTGAGCGCAGCGCAGTGATACAACTTTTGACCAAGGAAGGCAAGAATGCAAAAGAGATCCATGAACGCATGGTTGCAGTGTACACTGACACCGCCCCTTTCTATGCAACCATTGCTTGCCGGAATAGAGAGTTCCGCCATGGTTGTGAGTCCCTTGAAGATGACCTCCGTCCAGGACGCCCGTCAAACGTGACCATCGAGAACGATGTGGCCCGTGTGAAGAGGATGATCCTCGAAAATCGACGGTGAAGGTCGAAGAAATCGAGCGAGAACTTGGAATATCACATGAAAGTGTTATCAACATCACCCATGACAATTTAGGCCATGACCAAGGTCTCTGCCCGTTCGGTCCATGGAAACCTCACGCCCCATGATCGACATCAACGTCGTCAAAGTTCGGAAGAGCTGCTTCTCCTGTACAACCAAAACCCGGCGGGATTCGAGTAACGCATAGTGACAGATGATGAAACGTGGGTCCATCACTGGGATCCCGAGACCAAGCTCAAAAGCATAGCCCGGAAGCACAGCAGGCTCTCTGACCCACATCAAGTTCCGGACCCAACCCTCAGCCGGGAAAATCATGGCCACCATCTTCTGGGATTCTGAGGAAGAATTGATGGTGTACTATGCGCCTCGTGGAAGGACCATCACAGGCCAATATTACGCCGAAGAACTAGCTGGGTTGAAGAAGTGCATCCGTCAGAAGCGGCGCAGCAAGTTGACACGCGGTGTCCTGCTCCTCCACGACAATGCCCCTGTCCACAAGGCCAGAGTTGCCCTGCGCGAGTGCGGATTCAAGGAGCTCAACCATCCCTCCTACAGTCCTGATCTAGCACCTAGCGACTACTTTTAATTTCGCCAGCTCAAGGCTGCACTGCGTGGACGCCGGTTTGGAGACGATGAATATATCCAGCTCGCCCTCCAGGAGTGGCTTTAACAGCAGTCGGAAGATTTTTGGTTGACGGAAATTCTAAGCCTCAAGGGGCAAGTGGTGCAAGTGCATTGAAGTCGAGGGTAGTTATATTGAAAAATAATAAAACACTTTTCCTCATATCTCGTTTCCTTATATCCGAATTGCAAAACTTATTGACCGCTCCTCGTAGCTTGATAGACCATAGTCGTTTTTTTCATCCTTCAAATTATATTGTATACGTAATAGTTTCTGAATGTTTCAAAAACCCTCTTCTAGGAACTGGTGAGGGTGTCACCAGCATTCCTTATCGCTTTATTCCTTGTTAACTCGTTTTCTTTGCTTTACTTTCACTTTCTTTCTCCTTCCCCCTACCCGTCCTTCCCTTTTTATCCATCGAATACTTATGCCTTAATTGAGATAAGGTGGTAAAACAATGTGTTCCTCTATTTATCGCCACGGGAGCGTGATAAGATCTTCGACGTTATATCAAAGGAAAAATATTTTTTTCCTCTTCTTCCCTTTATTACCACTGTGTAAACTTTGTCTCCGTATATCAAGAGACTACGAGAGACTACAAGAGTCTACTCTTGCACCCATACAACATTAAAAACATTCAACCAATACTTGGCTTATTCAATTCAATGTTGTAGGAAGTCATAAAAAGAAGAATTTCAACATGATTTACTAGCTCCTAATAATGGGATATGAGATGGAAAAGTTTTCGCTATTTGAAAAATTCTTCCAAGGCGTTTACTAATCATAAAACTATCGCAAAACGATCCTTTTTCATTTTTTCATACCTTTAACATATCCTGCTAATATTAAATTATCCCTTGTCTGAGTGTTGATCGTTTGAGAGGAAAGTGGAACACATGCGTGAAAGTATTACTGACTGGTTAAATGGTATTGAGATAAGGAGTGCAAGGTGAGGAATTTCGGAGCGAAAGCTACACACACTCTCTTAAGTGAGAAAAATACACGGACTCAGTCGATAATTCTGGTCGATCTTATTTGTATCAATAGATAAGCAATAAAAGGAAGGAGGTTTAAAATTACGTTCTACAACCATTTTGTTTTTATTCAATTCGTTATTGCAAAGTGAAAATACAATATAAAATTGGCCAGGTAGTTCTATTAACTTATATGAAGCTCAGCATTATGGGTAAATCCAGCAAGAAAAATTATACTCATATTATATTTCAGAAATTGAAAATTGCTTATAAAAGCATAAGTAACTTCCGTTCCGGTAAAATTACGAGAAAATATGGATACACCAGATCATTAGGCGAATCCTTAAGTCATAACGGAAGACATTTATTTTCCTAAATGCATTTGGTACAGTAAATCAGAACTGTGTATAATTTTAAGGCGGGCTAGATCTTTTTAGCTATATTGCAGAGAAGGGAGGACCTCCTTCATCAAGACGCTAAATTTCATTTTGTGAATATATAATTTTATTGCACTTTTCATTAATCATTGGTTATAGTAAATGCCTCCTTACCGGATTATTATTGATTTACACCTCACGACCGAGAGATAATTTTTTCCATACATCTGAACATTTCATTTCTCTTAACTTTATGCATTTTGTGTTCCATTGAAAGTTTAGAATTTTCCTACGGCATTTAAATATGTAAGAATGGCGAAAACAAATTTTATCGTTCCTAAACTTCGTAGGGTGTCAACTGACGATCAGTATTATGCATGGATATATATATGCAAAGATAAACCCCAAGAATATTAAATAAAAATGAGTTCTCGACCGCTTTCGTTCAAGAGACGAACGAGGGAAGAATGAGAAGGTAAAATGGCTCAATCCACAAAGAAAAAACCAGCATTTACGCTAAGGCGTACACCCTCGGACAAAAGTTTAAACCTCCCCTCACAGATTTATATATTTAACATATTTAATCAAACTTTTATAATTTACAATATTACTCATAAATAGGCATGCTTATATCGTGTATTTTGCTATTGTTTAATAATATGTTAATTTTAGGGAATTACTAAGTGGGGTGTAATTAATAAATTGGTATATTTTCTAAATCAGAATTTAACTAATATCGATTTTGTTTCCACTTAGATTTATCATTATCGTGTAGTCAATATCGTCTAAATAAGTAATATTACTAAAACGAAAAACTTAAAGAACCACAAAGAGTAGAAATCCAACTTCTTCATAGCATAGGGTTATTACAAGTAGAAATTGTTAAAAAATAAAATGTTCTAGATATGCAGTGTAAACCAATAAAAACTATATCAAGAGACTAAGAGCCTTTTATCATGGAAGATAAGTGGTAAAATACTTCTTCTAATACCTGAAGAAGACGTATATATTATTCGAGCTTTACTATAGAATCGCAGATAAACTTAGGAACGAGTTCAAAGTTAAAAAATATGACCTGGAACAACCAAAAGCTAAAAAGATCCAAGGCGAGAAAGAGACTTTGATATTTGAGGTTAAGAGAAAGAGCTTCTTCAGTGGACCAGAAAAATCGAAAATTGGACGCATGAACAATGATCTAAACTTATCTAGTCAGATGAAAGCAATTATCAGGTATGTGAGAAAAACAATTATATTATTTTTATCTTGTAATTTATGTAATTCAATTTAAATATAAAAGTCTTTGTAGCAACTTTGCATATTATTATCACTTATGCGACTACCTTTGCGAGACGAAGTGGTGGAGAGGCATTTTTTCATGGTGGTGTAATGTCACATGTGAAGCAGTAGTTGGTTCTGTCATAGTATTGGGCTATATCTTTCATTATGAGCATTAGCGATGTTTTTATCAAAAGGATAAATGAACTCAACAATTTTTATCACCCAAGGTATCACATGTTTTAGAAACATCTACAGGATATTTCAGCCCAGAAGACCAAGAAATGAAGTGATATTTCAGCAGAATAGTGCGACATTCAATACATCTAATGACACTATAAAATAGGGTGAAGAAATGGCGATCAAACCTAAAGAGTAGCCATCAGACAGTTGATACTTAAATTAAATAGAACACTTGCGGGGAATGCTTGGAAAAGCAATAAGAATTACCTCATTTACAATGAAAACATTTACCCTGAATTAATTTATTACAAATGTCTAATTATATTAAATGAATGATTCTATAGGATACTTTATACTTTTGGCCAAGGGTATACATAACATATTAAAAGAGATCAAGTTAGCATATATAACTATATATAAGGCCAATCGGAAAGTTGAGCTATTTTCGAAAAATATATATATATTTTTTTTTAATTAGTTAATTGACACCTCTTTGTTTGGCAAACTCGATGCTGTACATTCGTGTCCCAAATCCCAATAAGAACCTTCGGTCTTCTTCTTTTTTATAAGGCTCATGATGAATTCAGTCTCTTGAAAAGCTTCAATAATATTAACTTGTTGGAACATCATAAGATCGTCGACGGATACTGAGATCAAAATTGAAAAACTTATTACAACTAGGGTTGTACATATTCATACGGCTGAGACAACAAATATGAAACGATCAATTAGCAATGAAGTGAATAGACAAGTTCTCAGATCTCGATCACCAACCAAGGCCCCTCTATGTTAAATAAAATCGCTTCTTAGCATGAAAGAAGTTTGGTTATGAACACATAGAGATGTCAGATCAATTTTTGGATGGATATGTTTTAGTCTGATGGGACCAAAAGTAAGCACTTGGGCCGGAATGCTATTCGCTATGTTTCGCGCAGTGATTGAACCGCCTATTATCAGATGAACACTATTCTCACAGTCAATCATGGAGGCGGTAGCATTATTCTGTGCGGCTATTTTTATTTTTAGGTTACTGGTGGTGTTTATAAAATTAATGGAATAATAAATGGCCCCTATTACCGGCAAATATTGGCATATAATTTAGAGTCAACCATGGCGAGTTGGGTTTGTAGAATAAATTGATGTTCCAGAAAGACAATATTCTGAAACACAGCGAGTGCAAACTGAGAGTGGTTCCTGCAGACCAATATTTATGTTCCACCATGGCCAAGCAAATTCCCTGACTTGAGTCCAATAAAAATATTATAAGGAATATAGCAAGAACAATTCTAGAATAGGAAGGATGCAATCATCGTCCAATTAAAAACACTATGAAAGGAGCAGGCAGTAAACAGATATATCGACACAAAGTTGCCAGGAGTTGGAAAACTCTTATAAGAAACATCTGACAGCAGTTTTAGCAAACAATGGTGTTGCAATGATGTATTGTTTTTTTTTATATCTTGTGTCCAAATAGTTAATTTTACCTTTATATTATTTTGTTTCTATAATCTCATATACTAGGTTGAGGAATAAGTTCTTGCGTCTTTTTTAATGTTGTCTTGATTTAAGTTTTGTTGACGTGATTTGTGCACATATTAAGAAACAATAATAAATAATGAGAGCAAAATTTGCAAAGGTTAGGCTACGTCTCTTAACAGCGTAGACTATTAGGCTTTTGCTTAGGCTACATCTTGAAGTTAAGTAATAAGTCATTGCGGTTTATTTAAAAGTTGTGTTAATTTAATTTTTGTTCTGTACCCTCAAAATGGAATGTAAAGTTGAAAGAAAGGCGCATTTTTGACACTTGTTGTTATTCATTTTCAATCGAGACGGGAAGGGAACAATGCAAACGCAGCTACAGCTCGTCGCGATATTTGTGTTGTGTACGGAGAAAATGCTTTATCAGAACGGACAGCTCAATGGTGGTTTTCACGCTTCAAAAACGGTCATTTCAATCTTAATGACGAAGAACGTTCTGGTCGCCCCATTAAGTTGGATGAAGATTTTGAACGACCTTCGTCATAAAAATCCTCGTCAATTGACTAGAGAATTGGCTGTACAATTGGCGTGTGATCAGAAAACTAAAGTGAATCACCTTAATTCGATGGGGAAAGTTAAAAAACTTGGTGCATGGGTTCCGCACGCTTTAAGCGAAAGCAACAAACTTCAACGCTGCACGATTGCCCCAGGTTTGCTACTCGTGGATATAAGGACAGATTTCTTCACCGAATCATCACTGACGACGAAAAGTGGTGTGTTTATGTGAACATGAACCATAGAAAACAACGGCTTAGCCCCAATAAAAAAACACTTCCGCGATTAAAGCAAGGACTTCATCCACGAAAGACAATGCTGTGTGTGTGGTGGGATTGTGAAGGCATCATTATTTATGAGCAACTGGCAAACAACAACATTGTCAATGCAGAACTCTACGTTCAACAAATGTATCGACTCGCCGAAGCTATTTGTGAAAAGCGACCTCATCGACGCTATGGAGTCCTTCTGCAACACGACAATGCTCGTCCTCACTTTGCCAATATGACAAAAAACGCCATCCAAACGCTTAATTGGGAAATCCTGCCGCATCTTCCATATTCGCCAGACTTAGCTCCATCGGATTTCCATCTGTTCCGATCGCTCTCCAACAATTTGCGCGTCGTTTCGTTCAATACTGATATGGAATTAAGAACCTGGTTAGACGAATTATTCGAGTCAAAATCCAGAGATTTTTATTGTAGCGGCATTGAAAAACTAGTTGAATGTTGGGAAGAAGTCGTAAATAACAATGGAGAATACATTATTGATTAAATTGCATATTGTTATCAATTAAAAATGATGTTTTTCTAAAATTGTTAATGGTAATGAATAAATTTGATAAAACCGCAAGAACCTTTTCCTCAACCCAATACATTTGAAGAATGTATTTATTCTCTCTTTTAAATGTAATAAAGAACTATTAATTAATAATAAAAGTTTTATGAGACAAAAATTATAGTTGCAAATAATTTAAATAACCTCTTTGAGGGTACAAATATTTGATCCACCTCTCTCTCTCTCTCTCTCTCTCTCTCCCCCTACATATATATATATATATATATATATATATATATATATATATATATATATATATATATATGCAGATAAACCCACAAAGAAAAAGGGAAAAACGATTCCGAGAGCTTTCGTCTTTATTCTTAAAGACCTTTTCAAGGAATGAACAGGAGGCAGGACATACATTTCCTTAAATAGTGGAAGGGGGGATAAGACTATCCACCTCTGAACATTAATTAAGGGGTACAAAATCCTGAAACAACTTTATTTGAGATTTTACGTATGTAGTGATAATTGGGTCTAGCGTGAACAAACCAGAGCTAAGATTAAAATTTGGGAACGCGTTAATGGAGACACATTTTAATATATTTCTCAAAATATAATTACTGCATTTTATGACTCGTTTGGCACTGTTCTAGTTAATGTTATAGGTGTATCTTCATAACTTTCACTCACGTGCACTTTGTAAGCTTTTTTCATATATATATATATATATATATATATATATATATATATATATATATATATATATATATTGATTTGGGCTAATTCTGTAGAGCTTCAGTTTTATAGGATGAACGAAAGGACGTAAAAAAGGAAGTTCATTTCATTTACTGAATCAGTACGTCATTTTGGGTGTTAATTTCATCCATCTTCTGATACTGGAAATTACAAATTTGTGAAAAGAATACAATTTTAATTTAAAATTTAAACATTCAAATTATAGATGTAATGGAATATTCATACCGTTAATTGGACGAAGGGGGGGCGGAATGCAGAACTTACAGGTTATTGGGTATTTTTAATGATGGAGAATTTAATTAATAAAATTTAACTATACTAATTTGAGAAAACAGATCCATTTGGAGAAAAGACAATCCTCGTCCAATCAGCTGTTAAAGGAAGACTTGCGGGAAAGAGCAAGAATCTTAAGAATAAAGAAGAGACGATTAGGAGGTAGGTTTATATTTGAAAGCAAAAGTAGTAGATGGGAAGAGAAATCGGAATTTAGAGAAGAAGAAAAATATTATATATACATTGATTCTTGAATTATTAATGATACAGGATCGGGGATGGTTTTTGAAATTTTAAAATCCTCTAAGTTTACATCGGTTTTACAATTGATGGAATGTAACCGAACAGGCGAGAATTATTTCTTTGAGAGAACTTTCCCACTCCTTTGGCTGATCCCCATATAGGAGCAGAACCTTGCCTTCACCTATCACACACCGTACTGCCAATATATTTCCCCAAATTACATCCGGGACAAATAAATTCATATATATTAGGAGCACTTGGTTTTGACGTGATCCGGGACACGTAAATTTATATATGAAGGAGCTCTTCGCTTTTGGCATCACTCTTCAGAATATCTTTAAGAAATTTAATGTAGGATTCTTTAGTCATTGTTCTGTTGTTTTGATGGTGTACCATCAACTGTTGCACAGAAACTCCAAATGATCTTTGCTGTACTTCAGACAGGCTCTCAACTAATGGCGCTCAATATAGGTCTCTTCGTCGGATGACTTCCATGCATTTCTGCTTGATGCAATACCATGGTCGTCATACTAACATCGACGCCTTCTTCGCTGATTTGTTGCCCTAACTGATATTTAATCCTCTAACTACATTTGAAAATTTTTATAAAAATTTATGCATTGACTGACTTGAGAGTATCATGGTCAGTTTGACCTTAACTAACATTTGGATTATCCTGGAGATGGGGAAATTGAATACAGTTTATTCGTCTTAATGGCCAGCCAAAGGTTTTCCTTGTGTATTCATTGAAAATTTAAATAATTAATGATGATATATGGACAAAAGACATTTAATCGATTTTATGTAAGCACTTACCCTCATGTGATTAGGAATAAATGTAGTGTTCTGGTGTGTGTATTGATTTTTGTTTTATGTGCTGTTAACGAGATGTCGTCTTAGTGTTATTTTATAAATTTGAGATTCTAGTTGCAGAATATCGTGAGCGAATAAGTTATAAAGTAGGGTTGAAGATGGTAAACTGTAGTAGTATGCGTTATTTGTATTTGGTCGTTGTGTACATGCCTAACAAAAGTATAAACTTTTCACAAGAGTTTATATTCGAGAATAAAGTCCGCACCACTAAATAATAATTGATTAAATCGAGTAAAAATAAAGTGCAGTGATAAATTACTCGTTATATTCCGATAGAAATTTATTTCTGTTTCTGTTCCGATAATTTTGGACACTTCAATTCTTTTAGTAAATTGATTATCTTGTCGAATCTTTAGTTTTATTTATCTAACTTTGCATAGCCTTTATCCATGCGTAGTTTTTGCCTGTAGGTTATCGTCCATCAATTTCGGAATCCCTGGATTTTCTTTGGCAAATGTTATGGAAGATGATTTGATAGAAATAAAGGTTTCCTGGTCATTTTCACGGTAGTGTACGCTTTTTGCTTCCATTTAAAGGCATAATTTGTAAGAGAATATAAACTTTGTTCAAATCAATCACTTAATCGGCAAGCTGACAGTAATCTATCTTCTCGCACCCTTGTTGCTGACGAGCGAGAATTGCTTGCTTCCTTTGATTTATGAATTTCTATAAAATACATTTCGAGTAAAGAAGCTCTCTTGTCTTTGAAAGGTTGGCTTTCACGCTATCTTCTCCTAACTGTGAGAACTTCTTCTAAGAGCTTGATGAAGAGCTTATTTAGCTACAATATTGCTTTCTTAACAGCATAATGATGATTGCGCAATTGCAAATAATTCTCGATTTATAAGGCCGAGCTAGAATGGATAAAAGTCAATTTTACATTCTCTTCGAAAGCATGGATAACAATTTAAATAGCCGATTGATAGACAATTTTTGGGTTTCTCTTAGAAAGGCTGGCTCTTAAGTTATCTTCCTGTGACTGTGAGAAGAGCTACTTCCGAGGGCTTGATAAAGAGCAATTGCAAATAATTATCGATATATAAAGAGTTAGAATTTTTCATCAACGACTAATTTGAATATTAAAAGCAATTTTTGGAATTGGTGCAAAAAGGCCACAAAGTATCGTTTTATCCATAGAAGTTTTTGTATGATTCTACAGATATCATTCTTGCCCTATACAAATCCATTGCAAGGCCCCACATGGGATAATCAATGCGACTCTGAGTCTTCTTATTTGGAAAAGATGTAGAAATGCTTGAAAAGGTGCAGTGTTTTATCAAAAATTTTTAAAAATAGCTCGGATAATAAATATTACCGAGAGATTTGTAAGGTCTACATTCCTTGGAAAAAGTTTTGTGTTTTCATTAATTTTAAAAATTTCACTCATAGAAATAATTATTATAATATTTGATTAATGCAGGTTTATTTAAGAGCATTGCAAATATAATAAGAAAAAATGCATTCATTTTCTAAATACAAAGTCACGCTCTGGTCCTCTTCGTGTAGGAAGTGAGTTTCAGTCGCTGGATCTTTGCTATACGATAAATAGCTTGAAATGACTCCCAATATGGGTAAAATGGATAATGTTGGGTAATTCTTTTGAATTACAGAAATGTTTTTTTTCCAAAGAAAAGTATGCGGTAATTGTTGATCAGTACAAACGTGGTCTGAAATGCAAGAAGATACTAGCTAAATGGATTGCATCGAGGTGCACAATCTTTGCGATAATTATTGAATTTAAACAAGTTCTGCTGCCCAAATGTCGCGTGCTATCACTTATTCTAATTTATGACTTTAGCATCATGAAAACTATTAATAATCACTGGACTAACGTTGGGAGGATCGTGGTAATTATATCACTCAAAAGATAATGTAAAACAACATAAGCGTTTCAGACTTTGTTAAAATCGTCCCAATAGTTATGATGTTATTTCCAAAACAAAATAATTCCTGGGCTAACCTTAGGAAGTATTTGGCAATTATATTATTCAAAAGAGAATGTAAAACTATATATATATATGTTTCAAATTTTGTTAGAATCGGCCAAATAGCTATGATGTTATTGCTCCCCCAAATATAACTCTCGAACTAACCTTGGGAGGACTTGGACAATTATATAATTCGAACGAGAATGTAAAACAACATAGGGGTTTCAAATTTCATTTAAATGGGCAGAATAGTTATGATGTTAATGCCAAAATAAAATAATTCCCTGGCTAAACTTGAGAGGACTTCGCCAATTATATTATTCGAAAGAGAATAAGGGTTTCATATTTCGTTAGAATGGGCCAAATAGTTATGATGTTATTGCCAAAACAAAATAATTCCAGTGCTAACCTTGAGAGTACCTTGGCAATTATATTATTCAAAGAAGAATGTAAAACAACATAAGGGAATCAAATTTCATTAGAATTGGCCAAATAATTTCAATGGTATAACTAAAGCCATACAAAAAGCAAAGCGGGGACAGACCGACTGACATAGTGAGTTGTAGAGTGTAGAGTCGGTCGCGACTAGACACACACGCGACTACAAACTTGTTATACTCATGAAAAGAAGCCGGACGAACACGAGCTTACAATGAACGCCAAGATCGTCTTGTGGTAAAATCCAATCTCAATTATTCGGTTGCATCCAATGCCAAGCTTGTTCACAATTGTAGAGAAACATGTGTGAACGCTTCAGCGCACACAGTGAGAAGGATAATTTAGGGGAAAGATCTCAAGGTGAGGAGGGGTCCAAGAAAGCCTCATCTCACTAACAATAAACTTATGGATATGCTCCACTTATGTGGGAAATATGATGATTAGGAAAACATGGGCAAAGAGATATTCACTGAAGAAGCTCGCTTCCGCTTGTTTGGAGCTTCTGAAAGATCCTTCGTTAGGAGGAGAAAAAGGGGCGTACTTTCAGGACACCTGTGTCCTGCCTAATGTGAAGCATCCAGACACTCTTCATGTGTGGGTTTTTTCTGATCTAAGAGAACTAAGGCACTCAAACTGTTGACCAAGAACGCCGCCGTGAATCTAAAATGGTACGAAAATGTGCTTAATTAACACTTTTCCCCCAAAGTTCAGGACTAATTGAGGGAAACGCAAATGCAAATAACAATTTCGTTGCATTAAAAAAACATCGATATCTTTTGATTTTAGCCGTAGAATCCGCTAGATTTGAATCAAATATGGAATTTGGGGGTAATGAGGGTAAGGAGTTGCGGGTCCTTTATGGACAAAAATGGAGCAAACCTGTCAAGATATCATCAAAACTTTGGTCTCTACCATTTCAAAACTAATTAAAGGAGTCCGGAAGAACAAGGGACGTTATCATGAATATTAAGTGGGCAAATCAATTGGCTATATTTATTAATAAAATGGGTCTGGGATCCAGATTTGTGTATATTTCGCTTTTAAATTATGATACAAAAATGCTAAAAGAAAATGATACGTTTGATAAATTTCATTAATTTCTTATAGCAAAAAATATCGTAGTTTCAAAACTTTTGTCCATGAGTAGCCGAACGGGGTTTGCACTCGGCCCCTATAAAAAAAACTTGTGCCTACTCGATGTTAAATGCCAGCGACTTTCCGAGGAGTTATTAAGGAGACTGAATTTCTCTTTTTTGAGATAGTCAGAAATGACCAATAAATCGAATTAAGACAACACTGCAATGCCTCAAATAAATAATAATATATAAATTTCACTTAGGATTTATGAACCAAATGTGTTTTTAACGTAATTTAAAAATAAAAAAATTATTTCCTTTGTTACCGGTGAAGTCTTATACAAATAGCTAAGTACTTGTTTTATATCCGCCCTTTTTTAATTTTCTTAGCTTGGACGAGTTTGTTGTTTTTGAGGTTCCATAATTGGGTAACGATTCGTATTTTTACGTAGCATAACTTACGCACGATTTACTTGGAAGTTCATTCGAAGTCAAATTACGGTCATCGGGAACCGTTGCTTTATGTAGGCACTTTCCTCATCTCGAAAAACCGAAATGGGAGTTGAGTACTGCAGTGTTCGTTGTCTTTTGTCCTTTTTTTAAATATCGATTTGTTCCTGTGTTTTTAAATGATCAGAAATGGAGGAAAACAGGATGCCATAAATATGGAATCCTAATCTCCTTTTATTTCCATTGAAATTGGAAAGTTTCCTCCGCAAGAATACGATGGGTGTATATGAAGAGAAATCAGTAGTACCCTCAGAATCCAATACCTTTTTTGATAAAACCTTCTAGAGATACCTAGGATAACTTTGACACATTTCCCTTAGTTCTGTTTTTCGAGTTCCTTTAAATTCATAGTTTTTCTCTAACTTAGATATATATATATATATATATATATATATATATATATATATATATTGTCTATTCAATACTTCCCTCCCTTCATTACGGCCTAAAGGAATTTTAGAAATGTGCCGATTGTCCCTTATTTTCCTCGGTTTAATGACTCGTTTATTTGCCATTTGGAAGAGTACAATGTTGCCTTTTCTTTTCTCATTTCAAAATAAATTAAATTTAAGTATTTTAAGATATAGGTATAAACTAAATAGCGTTCAATTTCGTCTCAATTGTTCTATGGTTGTTTGTGGAGTTTGTAGCATCACAAATGTATCTAGTTCGCAAATCAGTCAAAGACAATATAGAACAATGGCCAGGAATTATAATTAAGTTGATTTGCCCGCTATATTTTAATCCTTTTTTTCTTAAAATGCTAGTAGATATTTTTCAACTTGTGAGGATAAAACCAAGCTACGAGTATGATTACAAACCTGTTTTATTTTTGTGAATATTTCATCTAATTATTTTCCATACATGTATTATATCTAAGGCAAGAAAAACCTACACGAAACCATAACATTGATTCCTTCGTTCATTAAAGGCTTACTGTAAAGATAAGCGCCATGATGTGGGTCCCTTGATAGCTGGGAAATATGTCTGTTTCTTCTTACTTTTGTCTCTGTTTAAAGCTATGCTCAGGGGTGATTTTTTTGTCTCTAATTCAGATATGGCCCTCTATGTATTGAAATTCATTTATTTAAATGAAACGTTTATACTCGGCAAACGAGCATATAAGCAAGCGAGAAAAAGGAATGCAAAATCATACTGTTCAGTTTACCTGCAGTAAGTCCCCCTTCCCGCTATTGGTTAGCCAAGTGCTCATACTCGGATTTTCTCAAAGTGATTTCAAATTGAAAGTGAAGTTGATTAATTTGCTTAAAGTAGTGTGGTAAATATTGGTGACGGTGAAAAGCGCGTTTATGTTATAAAAGTGGACCTCTGCTTCTCGACTGAAGGAAGGTAGTGGCTGGATCTTCGCACCCTTGCCTAGAGTAGAAGGACTCCAGCCTTGCCAGCCGTATTCGCAGGCACTAAGGAAAATCTATGGTATAGTGAGAGCCAAACTTTGGACTTTGGTTCCCACTCCCCTCTCATTCACTCATTCCTTTTCTTTTTCTTTTCAAATTAATTCCGAGTGCTCTCACTTACATTAACTTAACATACAACCACCAGGAGTCACCTCTATTCTCTCTTGCAGCTATCCCACGATAGTATGCATGGGAAACGAGAGAAATCCTCTGCATTACTCTCCGGGCCCTCTCGCAGGGCCCAAAACCGAACTTACGTGCATTTTTGAAAAGGTATATGGATCACTGAACTTCGAGTTTGTAAGACTCATCGACATTAATAATGGTTACTCGACCATTTATGCAAAGAAGGCTGACTGGGAAGCCTCGATCTCAATCAAGGTCGTCGATTGCCTGAAATCGATAAATCTAAAACCAAATACACGTCCTCAAATACGATCACACCGAATTATAATCTGCAGGTTACTTGACTCCTGGATCGGATGCCATTGGGCAGATGAAGTTAATGAAGAAAAAGAAAGGAACCACTTGTAGGCGAAAGTAGAGGAGATAATAAAATTCAAAAACTCTACGCACGTATTCAAGGTTGTTTTCGAGGATACGGCGATGGCGCAAAACCCTAAGGAGAATGGCCTGCTTCCCTTCCACGTAAGAGTCTGTCCGGAACAGATGGAACGCGAAAGGTTTGTCAACTTGCAGATGTACTTCCGGTTCTATAAGTAAGAGAAGCACACCATGTCCAAATTCACGAAAAAAGACCTTACCCTGTGTTCCATCTGCGCTAGCCACGATACTTTAGACTCCAAAGATAAACTTATGCACAAACATTAAAACAGGCGCCCGCTACACGAGAAAAAATACCACTGCCACAGATAACACACAAACCAAACACTGAAGCAGTGCGACCTAAGGAGAATATATCTTTACGAATGAGGAAAACATTCCAGACGCGCCGCCCAAAGCCAACCTCCCCCTATCTTTGCGTGGTAAAGAGCACCAGCTCAAATACCACGCAGAAAATTCAACCTTAAAATCTTTGCCACCAAGTTGGCTCCCTTCCCAAAAGCGCTGGATTGCCGCGAAGTAGTTGAAGGTCTCAGGACCGGAAGGTACAAATGGAAATGCGCAGGGGGGGTTCACGAGCGGTGGATCGAAGAGGCCCTCACTCAACAAATGGTTAAACTGACCTAAAACTACTTTACGTCACTCAGCAATATAGAATTCCTAAAAAAACAAAACATCAAGGTGCGCACCCCGCCGGGTACACGACACGGGGCTAAAGTATGACGGTTGTGTAATAGTCGTCAAAAAATAACTAAATTACAGAACTATGAAAGATCTAGATGAAAGATCTAGAAGTGGGTACAGCCTTACGGGTACTGTTCGTTGCAACGGGATACCTACCCTCCAGGTCGTGGCTACGTGCCCATGCACAATATCTTGCAAATATTTAGCCATCGAAGAAGCGTTCTCTTTGCTGGCGATCTAAATGCAAGATGTTCAGCGGTTGAGTTTACCTCCTACAAGAATGCATGAAGAAACATCAATTTACTGCTCGACAGAAAAAATAAGACGAGAATTGAACCCGATTTCCCTTTCTTTATAACTTAGACGACAGCCACAAAACCTAATATAGTTTTTATTCGTATCAGGTTCCCTTTGAACTATTATTCTGAGCAATCGCCAGGCTATTAAAATTGTAGTAGCAGTGAACCGCTCCCAAATACCAATCTCAAACGCAAAAGTTATAAGCGAGCAAGCTGGCAAAATTACAAGACACACCTTACAAATTACATCCCTGCTTCGTTGTATGAAGTAAATTTAGAAGAAATAGATGACGAGCTGGATAAACCTACTAACTACCTAATTGAAGCTAATCTAATTAGCATTCCCCGTATTAAATATAAAATTCTCCCAGTTCTCCCCTTGACCCATTCCATGAGAGCCCTGACCCAAGAATATAAGGACTTATTCAATGTATTAGCATTGATAGCCCCCAACGACAGTGCCCACAGAAGACTAGGAGAAATTAAAGACAAATTACATACGCTAATCACGGACTTTTAAACACTAGTATGGAACAGACTAATGAACAGGCTTGGCATAACAAATGAGTCTCACAGTTTCTGGTAGACAGTAAAACGTCTAAAAGGAAAACCGCCACAGACAAAATTTACAATCAAACACAACACAACAATTACGGAGATAGACAAGATTTAAAAAAACTTTAGAATTTTCTGGTCTTTAATCTTTAAAATTACCTTGGAATAAAATGACAATTACGACCGGAAATCGAATCAGACTTAGTACAACGGTTAAACACACAAATAAATAAAACCTCTCTCGATCATTGTGTGTCGCAGGAAAGATTTTGGAGGAAATTGGCCAAAATGATATTTATTCCTAAAGCAGGGAAGCCCACGGACAGCTCTGCCAGCTTTTGACCGCTATCTCTTTTAGAATTTGCCGGAAAAACTTCGAGAAGATATTAGCTAAAAGAGTCAAATCTTTTTATGATGAGGCTAAATTGCATAAAGAGCAGCAACACCGTTTCAGAAGGAAAAGATGGAGTGACACAGCATTAGCAGTTGTCACCGAAAGAATAACTAAGATCGAGCCAAATAAAAGGCATGCCGACCTGATGCTCCGCGATGTCAAAAAAGCCTTTGACAAGTTTTGGACAAGAAGCCTACAATATAAGATCCTGAAAATAGGCCTCAACCCCACACTTGAAAGGATTTTTTACGACTGCATAATAGAGAGGAGAGTATACATACAAATCATGGAACATACCATCCCAAAATTCGAATCGAAGCAGAAATCCCTCAAGGGTGCTGCATCAGTCCCCTACTATACAAAATTTATACACGAGACCTCCTACATCACGCTCCTATGGTTTGATATACGTTCAGTTTGCTGACGATATATCGCAAATTTGTACCACCGTTTATGTTAACAGGAAAGTTATGGCGGACAATACAGCTACGGAGATAGCTAACAACTCTTTCGAAAAGAGGATGGAGGATATCAACCAACGCCCCAAAATTCAAAATAATTCCCATGTTTCGCAAGACCATCAACGATATACATGTGGACGGAGAGCGAATCTCTTACTGCACGAAAGGGACGGTTCTAGGATTTAAGATCACCACAGGGGTTACATGGGTCATATCTAGCGTACAGCCGAGAATAGCAAGAGAGATTTGAGGGAATTTTATAGGTTCCGTGCCTTAATTTCCTCAAATACACTCAGGATATTCAATGCGTGCATTCACTCGAGGCTCTTGTATCGCCCGTATCGCTGAACGCGAGCACCGAGACCCACATTGCGAAGCTACAATGAATCCAGAACAAAGCGATGCTTATCATCCCAAACACTCGTGAGGGAGAACACAAAAGATAGAGAGAGCTCCACGACTCGATTGTATAATCTTCGGTCAACGTGGTCCTCCACGAGAGAGAAAAGAGGATCTGGCAAGCCATTAGCACCCGCCTGTCCCCCAGCTTCTCTCGTACACACTCAGATATCGAGGTCGCTCGACAGAAAAGACAGTTTAAAAGCAGCAAGGCACTGACAGACGGCGACGTGACTCCAAAATACAAGTGACAAATTAAAAAAAGTACAATAAATGACTGACGTAGTGTTCAGGTTTATTTAGTAATTAATCATACTTACTCGTATATGTAACGAAATTTTCGATCCAGTTAACTCAAATAAAGGAATTCTCACTTAAACTTTTCTATAAACCTATATTGGGATAAAACAAGCCCCCCAAAAAAGGCTTGAATGCCATCAAATTTGATGTAATTAAATTAAATAGATTAATTTAATGATTATAAACTATAAATTCTATAGTTTATAAAGTAAAAAAAACAAACGTACTAATCAAAACAATCCAAAACTACCAGTAGACTAGAGCTACCCTTTCACCGGGGAACTTTTTATTCTGTCTCCCACAACACTAGTATTCTTTAACTTCACCCTATTTCTCCCACTAATATAACTTTTTATTTATAACTTTCACCAGCTTTTTAAGTCCAAGTCCAGGTTAAAGCAAAATCAATGGCAGGATTTCAAAAACTTCACAACAAGCTAAAGGTCTTGGGGAAATATTGAGCAGGGAGGGAGGATCTTCTTGCGTTTATATATAAATTTGAACAAAAATGTAGTTTTCTCGACCATGATTTTTGGACATTTTGTTGCTCTTTATCCGCTGTGAGCAAAAGAACTTTCTTTCGCCAGTCTTGTGCAGGTTGAGATGTGTATGTTTCACACATTTCACATCTTCCTATTACACTACATTCATAATAAACCTAAAACAAAATGTTTTGCCAGAGATGACCCCTTTGATTTTGCTATCATAGATAGAATATAATCATTAAACTTCCAAGCAACTAATACGACATTTTTATCATTTATTTCACTAAGCTGCGCCATATTTACCAATGAGAGAGAGTGATTCTACTCCAATGAGCGAACCAGGGTGTAATTTTTGAGCAAACTACAGAGAGGCTTTAACATTTATTAATATTATTTCTACTAGTGTGTTTTAAATGACTTAAAATGAAAACAAATCCATTTTTCCTGCTTAATGATACCAGGATAATCCAGATTTCAGTTTTATGGTGATGAAAAATATTTCAAGCAATCTGCGACTTGATTGGAAAATGGGCTCTGATATTATGATAAATTCTACATTTTCTCATTCAATGTTTGTCATTTATCTTAATCCAGTGGTTATTTCATCAAATGTACTTATTTTTCTAGTGCTTAGCTCTCCAAATCATGCCTCCTATCATTTTAGTCCTTCGTGAGCCAATCGTAGGTAAGGAAATCTTGTAAAAGGCTTTGCCATCAAATGATAAAAAGTGATATCGAGTGATTTGGTTATGATTTGATAACAAAGGTGGAGTTAAATTCTTATAACTTGTTTATAGAATTAGTGTTCACTTGAATTTTCTTCGCAACGTAACGTAAACGAGCTCAGCTTTTGTGACAGCAAACTAGGGCCGGTTCGGACAATTGAGTGGTTGTACACTCAAGCACTTGGATTGCCGTTGATAGACCCTAGTCGTTTTTCTCATCTTTCAAATTATTTTATATAAAAAATTGTTACTAAGGTTTGAAACACTCTCTTCCAAGAACTGGCGAAAGTCTCATCAACAGTCCTTATCGCTTTATTCCTTGTTTACTCGTTTTTCATCCTTTATTTTCACTTTTTCCGTTTTCCCCCCACCCTATCTTCCCTTTTTTAACCACTGATTGACTGTGCTTTAATCGATATGAGTGGTAAAACAATGTGTTCCTTCGGTTATCCTCAAGTGAGCATGATAAGGTCTTTGATGCTATATCAAAGGAAAAATAATTTTTCCTCTGTATCTCTTCCTTAGCACTCTGTAAAATTTGTCTCGGGCATATCAAGAGACTGAGTCTACTCTTTCGCCCATATAGCATTTAAAAATATCTAATTAATACTTGGCCTATTCAATATAATTTCGTTGGTAGTCACGGGAAGAAAGAGTATTTCAACCTCATGACAGGATTTTCTACCTCCTCATAATAGTAAAAAAGATGGAAAATATTTCATATTTGAAATATTCGTTCACTGCGTTTGGCAATCGTAAGAATATGGTTAAACGATCGTTTTTCATTTTAGGGGGTATTTTGGACACATTTTGGTATGAGTAAATTTTCTATCGTCTGAGGATTGAGCGGTAAAGAGGAAGGTGGAACTCATGCGTGGGAGTATTGCTGACTGGTTAAACTGGTATGGAGGGAAGGAGCGGGAGGTGAGGAATCTCGTAGCGATAGTTACCAACACGCTCTCAAGTGAAAAAAACACACCGACTACTTAATTCTGGTCGAGCTTATTTGCATGAATTGGTAGACAATAAATGGAGTAATGTTAAAAAAATATGAATGTATTATAGCAAAGTGAAAATACAAATAAAAAATTGGCCACGTGGTTCTACTAGTTTATTTGGATAATGGATAATTTCAGCATGAAATACTATACTCATAGTATTTTACTGAAATTGAAAATTACTTTTAAAGGCCTAAATGAGTTCCTTTTCTGTAAAATTGCGAGAAGATATGGATATACCAGAACATTAGGTGGATCTGTAAGTCATGATGGAAGAGATTTATTTTCCTAGTGGCATCTACTACAGAAACTTAGAACTGTGTATATTTTGGGGGCGGGCTGGATCCTTTTAGCTATAGCGCAAAAAAGGGGAGAACTACTCATCAATAGGTCGACTTTCATTTCGACAAATATATATTTTTATTGGACTTTTTATTAATCATGGTCCTTCTTAATGTCTCCTTACCCCATTACTATTGATCTATCCCTCACGGCCGAATGATAACTATTCCATACTTCTAAGACATCCATTTCGCATAATTTTATGCATTTTGTCTCCCGTTTCAAGATTAGAATTTTCCTACTGCTTTTAAATATGTAAGTATGATGAAGGCAAGTTTGATAGTTCCTATTAATACATTTATTTGCAAAGGTAAACGACTAGAAAATTAAATAAAAATTAGGGTTTGAGCGCTTTCATTTATTAAACCATGTTCGAGAGAAGAACAAAGGAAGAATGAGAAGGTAAACATCTAAAAAAGGCTCAATATGGAAAGGAAAAGAGTAGCATCCAAGGCTTCAGCTTATTACACCTTTGGCCAAAAATATTAATTGACTCATAAATAGATTCATATATTTAGCCTAATTAATCAAATTTTATGATTTATCATATTATTTATAAATATGCATGATAATAACGTGTATTTTGCTAATGTTTAAATAGTTTGTTAATATATTGGAATTACTAAAGAGGGTGTACTTAATAAAATGGTCTGTTTTCTAAAATAAGAATTGAACTAATATTTATTTTGTTTCAGCTTAAAGTTATAACTCTCTTTTATTCAATATCGTTTAAATAAATAATATTTCTAAACTACATAACTTACAGAACCACAGAGAGGACAAATCCAACTTCTTCATAGCTTAGGGCTATTACAAGTCGAAATTGTTAAAAAAATAAATGTTCAAGATATGCTGTGTAAAAAAATAAAAACTATATCCAGTGACCAAGAGCTTTTTATCATGGAAGAGAAGTGGCCAAAAACTAAAGCAGACATATATTATTCGGGCTTTATTATACAATTGCGAAAAACTTAGGAACTTGCTGGTAGTTTCCATGAAACTTCAAGTTCGAAAATATCACCAAGAACCGCCAAAAGCTTAAAAGATCCAGGGCAAGAAAGAGGTCATAGATATCTGAGATTAAGAGAAAAGCTTCTTCAGTGTGACAAAGATCACAATAATTAGACACATGAACAATGGTCTAAACTTATCTGGTCAGATGAAATCAATTCCCAGGTACATATGTAAGAAAAATTATTGTCTTATTGTTTTAAGTATAATTTATGTAATTCTATTTAAGTATTTCTTGGAGGAAAATTATTTTAAAATATAAGATTCTGTAGCAACTGTGCATATTTTTATCACATCTGACACTACCTTTTTGACACGAAGAGTTAGAGAGGGATTTTATCATATTGGTGAAGTACCGAGTTTGAAGTAGTGGTTAGTTGTGTCATTGTGTGGAGCTGTATTCTTGATCAGGGACAGGGGAAGATGTTTTGACGAAAAAGATAAATGAACACAAAAACCTATATCTCCATTTTGCAACAAATTTTAGATCCATCTATCTAAAAATTGCAACCCAAAACACCAAAAGTAAAATATTATTTCAGCAGAACAGTTCCTCATTCCATAAATCTAACGACACTAAGAATTAGGTTTGATAAATGGGGATCAACTCTATAGGGTAGCCATCACAGAGTACAGATTTAAATAAAAAAAACTTGCGGGGAGGGTTGGGAAGAAATAATAAGTACCACATTATCAAATAAAAAAAATATGAAAAATTCCTACTTTTCTGGGGAAAGATTGCGTTAGAAATTTGTGAATATTTGGATAAATCTATGCCACGAAAATTATGGGCTGTAACATTTAATGAAATCTATGCCACGAAGTATTATCGGTGCTAATGAAAGCAAGAAGGGATACAACTAAATATTAAAATTATTAAAAATTAATAAATATATAATATTGATTCTTGATTAGTCTACCACAAATGTGTAATTACATTAAATGAATGATCCCATAAGGCACTTTATTATTTTGGCCAAAGTAGTACATATATTGAAAGAAATCATGTTAGAAAATATAAATATATATTAGGTCTTTTAGAGAGTTTAGGCTAGTTTCGAAAAAAGATATTTTCAAAATTATTAATTAGGAAATGGATACTTCTTTGTTTTAGCAATTTGTGCATTCCTCTCAAAATTCACAAGTAGCACATTCAGACTTCTTCCTTTTTAGGAGTTTAATGACCAATTCAGTATTTTTAATGTCTCAATCAAATTAACTTGTTTAATATATATGTTTGACATATATGTATATACAACCTTTGTAATTTTTTTCATTATTTCTTGATAATGAACTGAACAAGTTCGAAAGTACTTAGAATCCGCCTTTCATATTTCGGTGCTTTTTTAATATATATATATATATATATATATATATATATATATATATATATATATATATATATATATATATATATATATATATATATATATATATATATATGAATCCATCAAACCGGAAGAAACAGAAAAACAGGATAATTTTTCTGTGAAAATGTTATTTCCTACGGAATTTTTGCAAATGAGAAAATGACATTTTTGAAGAAAAATTATCCTGTTTTTCTGTTTTTGGCGGTTTGCTAGATTCATTTCATCATTCTTTCGCGTTGATGAAAGATATATATTTTTATATATATATATATATATATATATATATATATATATATATATATATATATATATATATATATATATATGTGATAGAACGAGTTGAATCTGTGTTAAATTCAACTCCTATCCCATATTAGTTAAAACCTCGAGGAGGCCCACGTGCATCTTCGATTCGAGGCTTGGAGTCTTATCAACAGCTACCGGACGTCAATGTTTAAACAAGGAGGTTATCATCCCCCCCCCTGTTGTTCAAGGGAGAACAACATTAGAACAGCCATTGTTCGTTTTGAGCCCTTCGCCAAGAAACGGTTCTCATCCCCCCCCTGTTGTTCAAGGAGAACAACATTAGAACAGCCATTGTTCGTTTTGAGCCCTTCGCTAAGAAACGGTTCTCATCCCCCCCCCCTGTTGTTCAAGGGAGAACAACATTAGAACAGCCATTGTTCGTTTTGAGCCCTTCGCCAAGAAACGGTTCTATCCCCCCCCCCTGTCTTTCAAGGAGAACAACATTAGAACAGCCATTGTTCGTTTTGAGCCCTTCGCCAAGAAACGGTTCTCCCCCCCCCCCCTGTTGCTCAAGGGAGAACAACATTAGAACAGCCATTGTTCGTTTTGAGCCCTTCGCCAAGAAACGGTTCTCATCCCCCCCCCCCTGTTTTTCAAAGGAGAACAACATTAGAACAGTCATTTTTCTTGAGCCCGTAGACAAGAGACGGTTCTCATCCCCCCCTTTTGTTCAGAAAAGAACAACCTAGAACAGCCATTGTTCGTCAAGCCGTTCATCGAGTAACGGTTCTCTTTTCCAAGACGCTACGTCAGGATCCTTTTATCCCCCCCCCCTTCGGCTGGAACTCGCCAGCGGACCGAATATTCCTTCAAGTACCTTCCACTGCACCCTAATGAAGTTACGTAAGCCAAGCGTCACCTTTTGAGTACTGATCCCTTATTTGTCAATTCTATCCTGTGCTTTAAATGGTTTATCGAACCATCCCATCTCTTTAACTCCATATTTGTTTTACCTTTTTTGATCCCTTAAATCCTTGGATTAGCCCGATTCTCCACGACCCTTTCCATTCTGTTTGTCAATATTTTCCGTTTTTGTGTTTGCTGATAGTTATTATTAATAAAACTCTATTTTATTAATGATAGCAATATTATTATCCTTGAGCTCAGTTCCACTTCTTAAGCATTTTGAAGATATATAATATCGGCCGCCAGTCAGTAAAACGCACTCTAAAGATAATTAAGGAAGTTCCCTCAACGAATAGTGTAATATATGGTATCGTCGGGAGTCATTCTACGACATATATATATATATATATATACTATTTAATTTGGTATCAGGTGTGTGGGGTTTAACGCTATATCTTTGCAAACACTGGTCTCAGTCGAGTAAAGCATAGTGTTATTCGTTATAATAATAGAATATAGTAGTTCCCTTTTGTTTTAACGATTGCTATCCCCTTTTTTTTGAAACTTAAGAAGCTGGAGTAGCTCAAGGAACGGTTATAATAATTTGTTTGTGTTTTTTTTTGTGATTTTAGTCAGTGGTTATTTAGATTGAGAAACCAAGTACGAATAGTTCAGTGCCCATATTTAGGTAGGCTAATTCTATAGAGGCATAATTCTTGTTGCGAGGAATTTTAGTTGGTTGACTAGTGCGCCCCCAAGTGCAAAGATGACTCCGTTCGAAATCTTTAAAGCGCAAGGAGAGTCCTGTGGACTTTCCGGAAAAGAACTAATTAAGTACATTCAAGAGGAGCAAAGAAGAGAGGAACGCATAAGACAAGCTGAGCTTCAGATTGAATTAGCTCGGATTAAAGCAGAAGTTCAAAGAAAAAAGGTAGAAAAAGAAAGAGAAAGAGAGGAACGGGGAAGAGTAATCCAACGAGAAGAACGAGAAAAAGAAATCCAACGAGAAGAAAGAAGGACGGACTCGCGCCCCTTCCCAGGAAAGCTGACAAAGTTTCCGAGCCCCGTAAAACCCCCAAACTTCTTTCCCCAAAACCAACAACGGGACTCCAAACCTCCCGTTAAGAATTCTCCTCCATCTCTCTTCCCGAAGCGACCAACCATATGCTTCACCTGTGGTGTAGAAAACCACATGAGCTGGAATTGCCCCCAAAATTCTAGGCTTAAAAGCGGACCAGCCCACCAAGTTCACCAGATTAATGCAACCCCGGCTTCCCCGGAGGTGCAGACCCAAGCAGAAACTTCTCCCCATCCGTCAGGCCACCAGGTAAATTTTTTTTTTGATAAAAGATCAGCGGGAACTTTGAAATATGAGGAGTGCAGCGTGGACAGCTGTCGAGTATCGACTCTCGTCAGGGACACAGGATGTACATGCTTCATCGTGTCCGACGAACTCCTCCCAGTGGCCTCTAACCACGAAAAATTTGCGGTGGTACGTGACTACCTTGGGCGGGCGAACAGATTCCCCGTCGCTAGATGTTACCTGCAGTGTCAATATTATAATGGCTGGGCTGAAGTCATTGTAGCACCAATAAAATTCTGTTCCGTACTTATAGGAAAGAGCCCCCAAGTAAGTTTCGACCCTGTGTTTCAGGCCGCCCTTCCTCAAGGCCGATATAAGAAAGAAGCCCAGGAGCCCGTCCCCATCAGAACCCCGATACCGTCCGATTTCTCGGAGACCCCTAACCAGGACTTTAGGACGGAAAATGAGGAGTGTGAATCACTAACACCCTTAGGTGATAAGGCCCAAGACAAGGACACGGAGACTGTCCCTGGACCCCAAGAAAAAAAGAACCCCCAACGCGCCCATGGAGATACCTTCGTAGAACTGGACGAAGCATCGGCGCTTGAAGAGGATTGCCCCGCGGAGTCCCTTAATGTAATCCAGACAGTGTGCATCCAACCTGATGCCGATTACCCTCCTCCTTCCCTACCAGGCGAGTCTTTGGAACCCTCTGACCTGGATAGTGACGCGCAGCTGACACCACGTCAGAAGAGTCAGCTCCAAGAACTAATTAAATGGAATCACCATTTACCCGCCCTATTAGCTCTTTTTGAGCGACTGCGTAAAAATGGCCTCACCATTGGCCCCAGCAAATGCCAGTTTGCCCACGAAACCATCAAATATTTGGGTTTCAAAATAGGACAAAACAAGTTAGGTCCCCACGAGAACAAGATTAAGGCAATCGCCGAAATGCCCCTCCCGATTACAAAGAAGCCATTAAGATCGATCCTAGGATCAGCTTCTCCCTATCAGCGATTTGTTCCGAATGTCGCTGCAATTTCGGCCCCCCTATGCCCCCTTCAGGAAAAGAATTTCCCCGATCGTTTACGTTGGAATGATGTCGCTGTTTCGCATTTTAATCAGCTCAAAAGTAAGTTCATTTCTGCCCCCATTTTTAAGTTGCCCAACCCGGAAAAATCCTTTGGGGTTAAGACCGACGTGATCAACGAGGGCATTGGAGGTGTACTCTTTCAATACGTGGATGACAGAACGAGTCATCCAGTTGCATATGCTAGTCGTCAATTATTACCACGCGGAAAGAGATATGCCACTAGAGAAAAGATAGCTCTATCAATTATCTGGGTCATAGACAAATTCAAGATGTACTTGATATGTAAAGATTTTTAAATAGGAACCGACCACCGTCCGTTAGCCTATATTAGGAATTTGAGACACTCAAACGGCCGCATCATGCGCTGGAGTTTACTCTTGCAAGAGTATCAATTTAAAATAAATTATATCAAAGGTTCCGATAACCAGGTCGCTGACGCACTCAGTAGGAATGCGTTACCGGATAGCGTAGAACAATTGTATTCATAGGATTAGTATCTCCGTGTAGGTATATACCGTCTTGTACGACTTAATTTAAGATTCTTTTGTAATATAGTTAATTAATGTATGTCTGAATTTTGTAACGCTCAATGTCTAATTTTTTGTATGTATATATATTTGTTCTTATTAATTTACGTATAAATTATTTTGTCCCGTATGTACTAAGTTTATATCGTTTCATTGTTCCATGCCTTTTTTTTTTATTAAGTTGTATTAAAGGTTATTTTCCCCTGTAATCTAAAGATCAAAATAATCATGTATTGAGGTAATAATAGTTAGGTGCAGGAAGATACGGTTGGTACAAGAAAACGAGTTCCCTACAACGGAGCTCTATCGTTGTCCCTTCTCTCTTTTTTTTTTCGAAGTGACAACTTCCCCTGGAATGAAGGGGTGTGATAGAACGAGTTGAATCTGTGTTAAATTCAACTCCTATCCCATATTAGTTAAAACCTCGAGGAGGCCCACGTGCATCTTCGATTCGAGGCTTGGAGTCTTATCAACAGCTACCGGACGTCAATGTTTAAACAAGGAGGTTATCATCCCCCCCCCTGTTGTTCAAGGGAGAACAACATTAGAACAGCCATTGTTCGTTTTGAGCCCTTCGCCAAGAAACGGTTCTCATCCCCCCCCCCTGTTGTTCAAGGAGAACAACATTAGAACAGCCATTGTTCGTTTTGAGCCCTTCGCCAAGAAACGGTTCTCATCCCCCCCTGTTGTTCGAGGGAGAACAACATTAGAACAGCCATTGTTCGTTTTGAGCCCTTCGCCAAGAAACGGTTCTATCCCCCCCCCTGTTGTTCAAGGAGAACAACATTAGAACAGCCATTGTTCGTTTTGAGCCCTTCGCCAAGAAACGGTTCTCATCCCCCCCCCTGTTGTTCAAGGGAGAACAACATTAGAACAGCCATTGTTCGTTTTGAGCCCTTCGCCAAGAAACGGTTCTCCCCCCCCCCCCTGTTGTTCAAGGGAGAACAACATTAGAACAGCCATTGTTCGTTTTGAGCCCTTCGTCAAGAAACGGTTCTCATCCCCCCCCCCCCTGTTGTTCAAAGGAGAACAACATTAGAACAGCCATTTTTCTTGAGCCCGTAGACAAGAGACGGTTCTCATCCCCCCCTTTTGTTCAGAAGAGAACAACCTAGAACAGCCATTGTTCGTCAAGCCGTTCGTCGAGTAACGGTTCTCCTTTCCAAGACGCCACGTCAGGATCCTTTTATCCCCCCCCCTTCGGCTGGAACTCGCCAGCGGACCGACTATTCCTTCAAGTACCTTCCACTGCACCCTAATGAAGTTACGTAAGCTAAGCGTCACCTTTTGAGTACTGATCCCTTATTTGTCAATTCTATCCTGTGCTTTAAATGGTTTATCGAACCATCCCATCTCTTTAACTCCATATTTGTTTTACCTTTTTTGATCCCTTAAATCCTTGGATTAGCCCGAGTCTCCACGACCCTTTCCATTCTGTTTGTCAATATTTTCCGTTTTTGTGTTTGCTGATAGTTATTATTAATAAAACTCTATTTTATTAATGATAGCAATATTATTATCCTTGAGCTCAGTTCCACTTCTTAAGCATTTTGAAGATATATAATATCGGCCGCCAGTCAGTAAAACGCACTCTAAAGATAATTAAGGAAGTTCCCTCAACGAATAGTGTAATATATGGTATCGTCGGGAGTCATTCTACGACATATATATATATATATATATATATATATATATATATATATATATATATATATATATATATATATATATATATATATATATATATATATATATATATTTATATTTATATATATATATATTTATATATATATATATATATATCTATATATATATATATATATATATATATATATATATGTATATGTATATATATATATATATCAATATATATATATATATATATATATATATATATATATATATATATATATATATATATAAAGAGTTAAAACAAATAAGTAGACACGTGAATAGCAAATTAATTAATATGTTGTCCTAACTTTCAAAATAATGCAAATCCTACAACTAACGTATCTATGTGTTAAAGAAAGAACATAAAAAGTTGTGATATTAACGAATATATTATTACTTCTTTTTGTCGAAAAGACAAAATATGAGCAGAAATTAGTATATATACATCTATGAACACTATTTTTAAATTAACTTATTTTCATAAATTTTGGCCTATAATACTCAAGAACGATCTAGAATGATCCAATGGGTTTCAACAATAGCTTACTCAGGTATGTTTTCTATAACCATATTTAGAACCTGCACATTCTGGTGACACATTTGTTATCATTATTAACACTAAAGAGCTGTCAACTGATTTTAAAGCAATATAATTAAACACTAAAGAGAAGCTAAAAGGTTTAGAAGTATTTCAACAGGTTTATGTTCCTCTCAATGATGTAATTGGATTGCTAAAAGAGAGAAAACCTCCTTGGCGTTTAACCCCCTTCCTGCCATTGTCTCCACACTGTTTGGCACATTCTTGTTGAATGTCCCAGTCTGAGCGATATCCGCCCACGTTACTTGTCCCGGTACTGGGATGGGCGGGGTCGCTACCGCCTGTCCCTTGTACCCGGGACAAGTTCGTGCACACCGACTTGTAGACTTTGAGATTTTTTGGAGGAAGCCGGCCTTCTTCCCTTTATTTAAATAGTTGGGGGGATTCTGTTGTTTGCTTTTCCTATTTTAGTAGGTCGCATGTTCCTGCGTCGGGGGGAGGCGGACCTCTCCCCGACGCCTTTGCTTGCTTTCTGCTTTTTTCCTTTTTCTTTGTTTTATTTTATTGATGGTTTTTTATTTTGTTTTTTTTAGCATCCTCTTTTAAAGATGCCTAATTTTAGGCAATGTTGAATACGGCGACTAATGCCCAAGATGGCGGTCGCCAGATGAGCGCTTAAAAAAAAGAAGCCTCCTCTTCCTCCCAGTAAACTCTGTTTAAAAAAAATCTCAACCAGTTCGTCGACAGATGCTGAGATCAAAATCGAAGAAACCTTTGATAATGAAGTGGGACGGCAAGAAGATCTTTATACGAATGGTAGATCAATTTAGAAAAGACCAATTACCAATGAGCTGAAGAGACAACTTCTCGGATATCGATCACCAAGCGAGGCCTCTTTTTGTGAAGAAGGTTCACTTGTTACCATTATAGTAGTTTAGTTTTGAACGCATAGAGAAGTTTGATTAATTTTCAATGGATGTGTCTTGGTCTGATAACTCAAAAACTGAACTCTTTGGCCGCAATTCTACTGGCCATGTTTGGCGCCGTGATTAAACTGCCTATAATCAGATGAACACCATCATCACAGTCAACATGGAGGCGGCAGCCTTATAATATCGGTCTCTTTTTCTTTTAATGCGACAGGTGCTTTTTATAGAATTGATAAATAACAAATGGACCCAATTACTGTTAAAAATGGGCCAATGAATTAGCGTTAACTGTTGTCTATTCAGGTTGAATGGATGTTCCAGGAAAACAATGTATAATTTCGTTTTTATAATTTAATATACATTTGAAGAAATATTTATTGTCTCTTTTAAATGTAATAAAGAACTATTAATTGGTAATAAGGATGTATAGCCAACTTCTATTTTAGTTGGAAATAATTTTTATAACCTTCTTCTGTATATAATATTATTTATATATATATATATATATATATATATATATATATATATATATATATATATATATATATATATATATATATATATATATATATATATATATAATGCAATAAACCCCATTGAAAGAGAAAACGAAATATTTTTTCCTACAGTAATATTTATTACATTTTTTCGAAAAAATCCGAGCAGGGAAGCGATTCAAACCAGGCACACTGAGGCAGCGAACACCGCTTTGATCACAGTTAAAAGTATGCCATTAGTACACAGAGCACGCCTTTTTTCCAAAAAAGGTAATAAATATTACTGTAGGAAAAAATATTCCGTTTTCTCTTTAATGTGGTTTATTATTGCATTCATTCATCATTCTCTCGCATTACTTTGAGAGATATTATATATATATATATATATATATATATATATATATATATATATATATATATATATATATATATATAGACCAAACTTGCGAGCATGGCTTTTCAGATTATTTTCAAGTATTTTTACTTAATCATCGTTATGTTGATTGTTGTACCACACCTGATGCACAGAAATTGCGTCATAACTTAATAGATCTACCTACATCCATTTTTAACCGTATGAATTGTTATTTTAACATCAGTCTCACCATTTTTACGCCAACCATACATTGCATCATTTATGCCGATCAACTCATTCTTCGTTTCATCAGTCAATAGCATATGAGTCCTAAAGTGAACTCTTTCTCCAAATGATCGTTGGTGTACATCAGACATGTTTTCAAATAATGGCTTTCAATAAAGGACTCCTCGTCGAATGAGGTCTATGCATTTCGTCTTGCTGAAACACAATGGTGGATATATTAACATCGACGCTTTCTTCTACTAACTGTTCGCCAATCCTCTAACTAATTTGTCACTTTGACTAAACTTTGCTCGCTGACTAGAGTTTCATGGTCAGTTTGACCGTGCCGTGAATAACATTTAGGTCGTCCTAGAGATGGGTGATTGAATACACTTTTTTAGTCTTAATGTCCATCCAAAAGTTTATTTAATGTATGAATTGCTTTTGAAATGATCAATGATGATTTGTCGACAGAGGCTGTCACTCGATTTTATTTATGCCCTTCTTCTAGCGTGATTAAGTATCGATGTAGTATTTTGGCTGCTGTGTTATTTTTGTTTTATGTGCGGTTAACGAAATGTCGTTTGGGTAAGTTTTTTTATAAATTCGGGATTCAGGTGGCAGAATCTCGTGACTGAGACTGCTCTGCTTGCTGGTGCTAGTTTGCTTTTCCCGCTGTGCCCATTTTCGGATTTTTTACAAAGTAAATATCAGTGTAGGTGAATTTGTTCGACTCGCTTAGTTAGAGTAGTGACAATAAAAACTGGTAAAGTGATAAAGCGCGATTACGTTCGAAAAGTGCACCAATAGCTTTTCGATTTTGGAAAGTGAAGGGTGGAATCTTCGCTCCTTTGCTACACATAAGGACCGGAGCATCATCTGGCACACCCACCCGCAAGCCCTAAGCAAGTATAAGGTAAAGTGGTATACAACTACTTGGACTTTGGCCCCTCATTCTCTCATTCCACCACCCCCTCCTCTCTTTTCTGAACTTTTCTCAGTGTGTATATATATATATATATATATATATATATATATATATATATATATATATATATATATATATATATATATATATATATATTTATATATATATATGAAAATTAATGCAATATCCCAAGAAAAGATGAGGAATTAAACCACATTCTCCCAAGACAATTTATTTCAGAAAAGTTTCGGTGTATCTCACACCCTTTTTCAACTGACACTGGATAGAAAATATAAGAAAAAAATGCATACAAGCATAACAGGTCGTAAAATATCCCCTCTTTTATCCCCAATCCCCTACTTGTGGCTAATCTGGGGGGAAGGGGTTAGGCCTAAACATATTGAAGGGCTGACATTTTACTATTTTATTTATTTGCTTTCTCATTACAGGATTAAAAGAAAATTGACCCTCAGATAGATTTAAATTAGGAACTGACGATATCAAGCTCGATTCTACGATTCTTCTCTTAACATAGTTAGCCGATTCAAATAATATTTTACTTCCATTGAAATCGATCGAATGATTCAAGTCTCTAACATGGCAAAATATTCCACTGCTTTCGCTGCCTACTCTAATATCTCTTTTGTGTTCATACAATCTCTTGTTTAGATTTCTCTCCGTTTTTTCTATATAAACTTTATGACAATCGTTGCATGGTATTGCATATACTCCTATGTTATGATGTTCTTGTGGTTTCCTGGCAATCATCAATTGGTTTAAGGAATTATTATATTTAAAGGCTAGATTAATACCCGCTTTTCCAAATATGTTCTTTAAACTATTTAAATTTATTATTAAATGGCAATGTTATACATTTGTTACAGTCATTAGTGCGGGAAGGCTTATTACCATAGAATGTTTTCCTAGCGGCAAAATGGGCAGATGATATGAACCAATCGGGGTAATACAAATTAGAAAAAATGGTCCTGATAATGACAATTTCTTCATCTAAATAGGAAGGGGGAAATCATGCCTAGACTTAATTTGGATCTTCCCATTTCTACGAGTAAATTCATCGATTTAGTTGAATTATGTCTCTCTGACAATGTGTTTCGAGTGAATAATATAGACAAATATTTGGCCTTAGCATGGGAAATAGTTTATCTCCGATATTGGCATGTCTTTTCATGGAATATTTTGAGCCTGAACTCCTTCCCACAATTTCTCCCCCTAACTTTATATGGTTAAGGTACATTGACGATGTATTTTCTGTATGGCCTAATGGCCATGATTTTGATACCTTTTTTAATAATTTGAATAATTTGCATGTCTCCATCAAATTTAAATATGAATGGGAATATGATAATAGATTAGCCTTTTCAGATGTCCTCATTAATAAAGATCACCATGAATTAAAACTTGACGTTTATAGGAAACCAACCCACTCGAATGCCTATATACATTATTTTTCGTTTCACGATAATACTGTTAAAAAATCGGTAATTTCTAACATTTTCCTTAGAGCATACAAAATATGTCATCCTTCCTATTAAGATGAAGAAATTGTCATTATCAGGACCATTTTTTCTAATTTGTATTACCCCGATTGGTTGATATCGTCTGCCCATAAAGTTTATATAGGGGAAACGGGGAGAAATCTAAACAAGAGATTGTATGAACACAAAAAAGATATTAGAGTGGGCAGCGAAAGCAGTGGAATATTTTGCCATGTTAGAGACTTGAATTATTCGATCGATTTCAATGGAAGTAAAATGGTATTTGAATCGGCTTACTATGTTAAGAGAGGAATCGTAAAATCGAGCTTGATATCGTCAGTTCCTAATTTAAATCTATCTGAGGGTAAATTTTCTTTTAATCCTGTAATACGAAAGCAAATAAACAAAATAGTAAAATGTCAGCCCTTCAATATGTTTAGGCCTAACCCCCGCCCTAATCAGCCACAAGTAGGGAAGTGGAAGAAAAAAGAGGGGATCATTCACGACCTAACCCTGTGTTATGTTTGTAAGCACTTTTCTAATATTTTCTATCCAGTGTCAGTTGAAAAAGGGTGTGAGATACACCGAAACTGTTCTAAATTAAATTGTCTTTGTAGAATGTGGTTTAATCCCTCATATATATATATATATATATATATATATATATATATAAATTCATGTGCAAGTACCATCATAACACCCTTTCCCATCTCGCGATAGGATGCAGGAGAAATGAGAGAGACGCTTCGCATCACTCTCCTGGTCCTCTTGGATGCTGAAACCAGATAGTGGTAAGGTTTTGGAAAAACTTTTTAGATCCCAGAGCATTGCTTTGGTTAGACTAATAGATATTCAAAATGGTTAATCGACCATTTGTGCGAGGGAGGTTGACTGTGAAGCCTTGACCTCAAGCAAGGCCGTTGAATGCCTTAAGATAATTAACTTGAAACCGACCACTCCGCCAGAAATTACAACACACCTTAGCTTAATTTGCAGGCGCCTTGACTCCTGGGTCGGGTGCCACTTGGCAGATGAGATTAAAAAGAAAATTGAAAGCAACCACCCATGGGCAAAGGAAGCTGAGGTAATTACATTTAAACACTACACTCACGTATTTAAGGTTGTTTTTTATGACACGCATATGGCTCAAAAAGCCAAAGAAAATAGTTTACTTCTCTACAACTTAAGAGTCTGCTCAGAGCAGATGAAACGTGAGGAGTTTGTCGACTTACAAATGTGCTTTTGGTGTTATCAGTACGGCAAGCACACTACGTCCAATTGCCCGGAAAAGACCTCACAGTGTGTTTCATCTGCGCGGGCTGCGACTGCAATAGCAGTGGTTGGCGCAATAACGAAAAGAATGTATCACGATAACCGATAAATCGATAATGATAACCTTATCAGCGATAACTGATAATCGTTAACTGGCGATAAATTTATCGCCCGATAAGGTGATAACCGATAAATCGATAAATCTAAAGTTCCCAGGGCGCCATGCCCTGGGCCATGATGCCAAAGGTTGGGTTTGGTGCACTTGCTCACCTTCACCTCAGTGATCTTGGTTAGGCGGGACAAGTTGTCGCTAACCCTCTTCTTGTACCCAACCCACTTGCCAAGGAATGGCCAGGGTGACTGAAGCTCAGCCTCAGTGAGCTCAGAGTTAATAGACTCCACTGAGTCTCTTTGGCTTGATGCAGGCATAGTCTCTTTCGTCGCCATCACTAATTTAATACTATAAAATAGCAAAGCCCTGCACTACTAAATTACAATAAAAATAGGACCAGTTTAGAATAGGAGCGTAACTTCGTAAGTGTTCAAAACGTTAATAAAAGGATATTAAAGAATAGCACCGAATAATACATGAATTTATATACACGTGGACAAAAAATTAGAACGGAAGAAGCACGGGAACATAGGGAAAAAATCATAAATCATCAAAGAACGCGTAAAACCGGTAGCGCGAAGAGCAACACCTCGTGACCTTTTGTCCGACAGCTGGTGAGAGACTGAAGCTGAGCGAACGTTTTGAGAAGACGTTAAGACCGGCCGCCCCGCACTCGGTTCAGTATACGTTCAGTTCCCAACTCGAACCTACCTATTTATACCTCCAAAGCACGCGTGGCTCACCGCTGTGCTAAACTGGAACCAAAAACTGAAATTATCGATTATCGCTAGTTTGGAACCAAAAGTATCGGCGATACCGATGAATCGATAACGCGTGTAAAAAATCGGATAACCGATAACCAGATATCGTTATCGCGATAACGCCCACCTATGTGCAAGAGTAACTCCCTTAAATGCTTATACTGAGAAGGCCCCCACCCGACTATGTCTATGGTATGTCCGGTTAAAAAGGAGGAAATTCAAAAGAAAACCCAAATTAAACGCGATTTCAAAGAGGCAAACTCAACTTATGCTAAGGGAGCCAAAGCCACCATTGCCGAGACCAACAACCAGAAAACATACCTCCACATTGAAAATGAACACGAAACCAAAATAATGTGCTGCATACACTATGCGCACATTGCAAAAATTACTCGCCCAAGTACCTTAGCCATGGAAGTCAACCGCATGCTCGTAAAGAACGGATTGCAAGAGATGTGGTTTCCGGACAACCCCCCCTCAGATAAAATTGTGAGAATTAGCGTAGCCCTTCAGTGCCTAGAAGTATGCCAAAAAGTTCATACGCCCACAAACACAGCTAATACACGCGATTTGCGTCTTAATAAACCTGCAGTCACACAAACAACAAAACAGGCGCCAGCTTCACCTAGGAAAAATATCATCACTACAATCAACACGCAAACACACTCACCCAACAAGGACCAGTGCGACCCAAGGAGGCCTGGTTTCCATAATCAAGAAAAACCTCCAAAACCCGCCACCCAAGGTCAACCTCCTCCTCATTGCGGAGGAGAAAGTATTAACTTAAATAACACGGGAGAGGATTCAATCTCAAAATATCTGCCACTGAATCAGCTCCCTTTCCAAACGAGCTCGATTCCATCGAAAGGTTGTAGGACCGGAAGGTACAAGTGGGAATGCTCAGATGAAGTTCCTGAGTGGCAGATTGAAGATGCTCTCGCTCAAAGCATGGTAAAATTGCCCCCCGACTGCTTCCTCACGATCACGGAAACAGAATACAAATAAAAGCAAATAAACGTCTACTTTTATCCCACACACTATAGAACCAACACTACACAAAATGACAGACAGTCATACAATTATACATATGAATATCAATGGATGGGGCGGAAAAAGTTCCATCTATGGCAATATTATGCAACAGAATGACCCTTACATAATACTTATCTCTGAACACTGACTGACCGCGCAAAAACAATTATAATTATTTTAATATGACGTTATTAGCAAAAATCATAGTCAGGAACGGTATGACGGCTGCTCAATAGCCGTCAAAAAAGGACTAAAATACTTAGATGAATCATACCTTGCTATTGAAGTAGGTACTACCCTAGGGGAACTAGTCGTGGCAACGGGGTACCAACCACCAAGACGCGCCTATGTACCCATGCACAACCTCTTGCAGATATTTAGCCAAAGTAAAAATGTAATCTTTGCCGGAGATCTAAATGCAAGGTACGCTGTGGCAGAATATACATCCTACAAAAATACAGGTAACAACTCGAACTACTACTAGACAAACAATACATGACAAGGATCGGACTAGAATTCCTGACGTACATATGGGAAAGAGCAGCCACGAAACCTGATATAGTCCTATCTAGTATCAGGTTTCCTTACAATTACTATATTAAACCGAGCCCCTTAATTCCCAGCGATCACCAGGCTATCAAATTTACAGTAGGAGTAAATCCCATTCAAATTGAAATCCGAGAACAAAAAAGCTACAAACAACGAACTGGGAAAATTATAGAAATTACCCATTAAATTATAGCCCTGACCTTTTACTTGATGCTAATTTAGAAGAAATAGATGAGGAGCTGGTTAAATTACTGTCTTTATAATCAAAGCGATCAAAATAGTATTTCCCGCATTAATTATAAAACTCTTTTAGCTCCCCCCTGGACCCCTCCTATGAGAGCCCTCGCCCAAGAATATAGGGACCTGTTCAATTTAGTAGCGCTGATAGGGCCAAGCCACAATGCCCACAGAAGACTAAGACAAATTAAAGACGAACTCCAGGCACCAACTACGGACCAGCAAATGATACTATGAGACAGACTAATAGACATATGACATAGAAAGAGTCTCACACAAGTTTTGACAGACGGTTAAACGTCTTAAAGGAAAGCCTTCACAAAGAAAACTGACACTTATTCACAACAGCCAAAAAATTACAGAGACTGAAGAGATTGAAGAAATGTTTAGGATTTTCTAGTCTTCAATCTTCAAGATTACCCCAGAAGTAAATGACATTTACGACCTTGAATTCGAAACTGACGTAATCCAACATCTAAACAAACAAATACATAAAACCACTCCTCACCACAGTGTGTCGCAGAAAAGATTGATGGAGCACTATGTCAGTAAAATAACTGCCCTAGAACTCATGTTACTCTAAAATCCTTTCGTCAAAGAGCCCCAGATACTACGGGGCTGACCCGCAAAAATTCCATCCAGGCCCCGCCTAACGTTTGGAGTGGCCTTCTTAACATCATGAATGCCGCTCTAAACACGGGCTATTTCCCCGACCAATCGAAAGTGGCCAAGATGATTTTCATCCTAAAACCGGGTAAGCCCCCGGACTGCCCTGCTAGCCTTCGACCCATATCTCTACTAGAATTTGCTAGCAAAGTCTTTGAGAAGATATTGGCTAACAGAGTCAACTCTTTTCTTGATGAAGCCAACTTGCATAACAAGCAGCAACACGGCTTCAGAATGAAAAGAGGGACTGACACGGCACTAGCCGTCGTCACCGAAAAGCTTGCAAAGATCAAGGCAGAAAAGAGGCATGCCGACCTGATGTTCCGCGATGTCAAAAAAGCTTTTGACAAGGTTGGGAAGAGAGGACTACAATTTAAAACCCTTCAATTGGGCCTCAATCCCATTCTTGAGAGGATTCTATGTGAATACATAATGGAGAGGAGAGCATACATACAAATCAGAGGACATAAAGGCTCCGAATTCGAACTCGAAGCAGGGGTTCCTCAAGGGGGCTGCCTCAGTTCCCTTTTATGCAACATTTATACACGCGACCTACCACAATCTCTCTCCGAGGGTAGGATATACGTTCAGTTCGCTGACGATATATCGCAAATTTGTACCGTCGCTTACAGGAAATTTATGGCGAGGAATATGGCTAGGGAGATATCTAACATCAACTCTTTCGAAAGGGGATGGAAGATATCAATCAATGCCCCCAAATTCAAAATAATTCCAATGTTTTGCAAGACTTTCAACGATATACGTGTAGAAGGGGAGCGAATCCCCTACTGCCTGGAAGGGACATTTCTGTGGCTCAAAATAACCACCAGGGGCTACACGAGTCATATCAAGCTAACAGTCGCGAATGGCAAGAGAGATTTGAGTGAATTTTATAGGTTATGTGACCTAAATCCCTTAAATAAACTTTAGATATTTAATGAGTGCATTCGCTCGAGACTCCTGTACCCCCCGATGCCGCTGAATGCGAGCGCCAATACCCACAATACAAACAATCCAGAACAAAGCGGTGCTTATCATCACAAACACCCGAAGAAGAGAACACAAACGACAGAGGGAGTTCCACGACTCGGTTGGATTATCTCCGATCAACGTAGCGCTCCACGAGAGGGCTAAGAGGATCTGGTAAACCATTGGCACCCGCTTGTCCCTGGAGTTCTCTCGTACAGAGGTAGACATCGAGATAGACCGACAAATAAGACCATTTACAAGCAGTAAGATGCAGTCTAACGGCGATGTGACTAAAAAATACACATCACAAATAAAGACTAGTGTAATGCAAAGGTTTCTTTAGTAGAAATTCCTAATCCATCACTAAGATTTACCCATTTTACAAAACTTTGCAAAAATATCAAAATCGAAATTTAACTAGCAAAGCTTTTTCAAAAACCCACTGCGGGATCCAAAAACCCACCTCAAATAAAGGCTTGAATGCCATTTAAGACCATTAAGATCATTAAGATCATATATGGAAAATAAGAATATAATTAACATGTGTAATTTAATTGAATAAACTATAATTTTTATAGTTTATTAAAAAACAAAGGAAACAACAAACAGAGCTACCCTTTCACTAGGTACCTATTTATTCTGTCTCCCACACAGCCTCTATTCCTTAAACTCATCCCATTTGACCACTTTTCTCTCTTACTTTTCCTAAATTTCACCACTTTTTATGTCCAAGTCCAAGTCCAAGAATCAGGTGAGCGAATAAGTTATAAAGGAGGGTTGAAGATGGTAAACTGTGAGATGCCATTTCTTTATCAGTAGTATACGTGATTTGTGTTTGGTCGTTGTGTACATGCCTAAAATAAGTAAAAACATTTCATAATTGATTTTCTATTCATTATCGATAATAAATTTCTTCAAATTAAATACTAATTACTTAAAACTTGTAAAAATGCATTGCTCTAATAGATTAATCGCTATATTCCACAAGAAATTTGTTTCTTTTTCGTTGTGATAATCTTGGACACTTGATTTGCCTTAATAATTTACTTACCTTCTCGTATCTTTTGTTTTATCTATCTAAATTTTCATGATATTTAACCATGCGTAGCTGTTACCTGTAGGCTATCAACCATCAACTTTGGAAAGCTTGAATTTTCTGTGGCAAAATTTATGCAAGATAATGTGATAGAAATAAGGTGTCCTGGTCTTTTTTCACGGTACTGTACCTTTTATGGCTTCAATTAGAAGGCAAAATATAGAAGAGAAAGTGTACTTTTCTCTAAAGCAATGACTAAATCCGCAGGCTAAGAGTAATGTATCTTCTGGCACCCTTATTGCATATATTGATTTATGAATTTCAATACAATAAATACATTTGGAGTAAAGTGGCCCTAGACAAATAAATGGATGCAAAATCCTCTTAAGGAACTATTGAATTTTAAATTTATTTAATTTAATATTATGGGAACACTTTAATTACCATAAATATTGTTTCCGGCATATAGTACACGAGATTAATTTTGATGCCTATGGCATGAAATAATAAAGAAAATCTCATTATGCTAAACATGAACGTAAACTGCAAAATATTTTTCGACTTTTTAAATTTTGAGATTCTCTTCATAAACTTTCGTTAATAAAAATATGGACGCGAGAATTTTAAATTAGAAAATTATATTTATATGGTGGGAACATATTTTTGATCCTTCTTAAATTAATTTAAAAAAAATATTTATTAGAATTTACATAGGGTGAAATTAATTTAGACCTTGAGAGGAAAGATTTGGGGGAAAATAAATTAATTTTAAATGAGCAGCTATTGCTCAGAGAGGCTTCGTTCAGAAAATTAGTTCCTTGTTTTCCTAGTTTGGATCAGTCTATTTACAAGTAAAATGGGGCCCACAACAACAGACAACGCCGCACTTTTTTCCATGGAAGGGAAAGAAAACTGATGATACCACCAATGTTTGTATTTTTACTTTAAAAAGGAACAAATGTAGAGAGAAAAAGACATGCATCGATGGTTGCGCGTGGCAGAAGGGTGATTAAGCAAACATTGTCAACCCGAAATATTACAATCAGGAAAGCTTATTTTAAACTTTCTAGAACAAACCTAGACAACCTTTGGCACGCGTGCCAAACGTGGCAAACCAACAGCTTCTTACCGGCACGCGAAGCCAAATGCTTAACTTAAGAGAACTCAATAAATGTATATCCAATTTATTTTATATAGCAACCGCATTGTGTACAACCTGTTATAAATTATGCTATCAGTGAGGCAGCAGCAGAAGTCTCATTGATGGTAAATAAATGAAAAAGTCCACAATTTTTCTTTCTCTATTTTGGATTTGTTGTTTTCTGCTTGAAATGATAAATATTCAATTTATGTTAGATATAACATAATAATATGTATATTTTTAGGTAAATTTTATGCATCATAAGGGGTTTGGATTGAATAAAAAGAATACCTATAATTTTATATCTTTTCATTGTGTTTTTAGTCAAGTATTGGCACGTGAGAAAATTTTGTAGCAAAGATTTGGCCAATTTTGGCACACCCACTCAAAATAGTTGCCCACCCCTGTTCTAGGACATGTTCGTAAAAGGACAAAGGCACCTGTACCGAAACAAATGTAAATCCTTATGTGAGACATTTTAAATAAATGACATCTAAGATAAGATTTGCTTTATTAATATGGTCGAATGTTCATAAAATAAAAGATTTCAAGATTATGATGGAAACACGGCAGTAAACGTGATCTAGTTGGGTAGAATACTGGCTATTGGATAAAAAGAGAGAAAAGTAATTAAGGAAAATGTAGTGGGGGGGGGGAAGTATCATGGAGTGAAGTTTCTAAGAGATATAGATATGTAGTGGGACAACTCTTATCATATGTGAACGATATAGACTATGAACATTTTGGTACAATCTTCTTTTACTGTGAGGAAAAGTTGTTACTGTTTCTGACAGAAAGAAAACTCAAACAATACTTAACCAAATTGTGTAGTCAAATACCTGCCAGATGTGACTCAATGAAGAGAAGTGTACATAATATCATACAAATTGCACCAAGAAATAAAAATATTAAAAGCAATGCGTGGAAATGGTACGAAAAGGCCAAAAAGTATTGTCTTGTCCATAGTAATCTTAGTACGATTCTAGAGTGATTTATTCTTTGACTATGCAAATCTATTGTAATGCCACATTGGAATAGGTAGTGCAACTCCATGTGTCCTTATTTGCGAAAAGATGAAGAACTGCTTGAAAGGGTGCAGTGGCGGCCAACTAAGATCCATCGTTCCTGGATTGTGACCAAGATCATATGAGGTCATAATGAAGGTGCTCAACTACCACTCAGTTCCCTGATGTAGATTGATAAGTGAATTTAATAATGACATTCGTATAGCTGTATTGGGCTCAGTTTTCCAGAACCAGCCTATCTATATGTTTTTATGCACCATGTTATTCATACACTAATAAATATGCTCATTGGTTCCACTTATGCAATAGTTTTGTCCTAATTTGTGTTTTTTAGTTTGTTTCAGATTTCTGGTTAATTAGTGTTCATATATACAACTGCCTAATTTCTAATTACTGTGAACTTAACAAAAAATAGAACGTGGCATGTTCGTGAAAGATGCTGATCGTTTTTGTTACATATGTGGCGCCTTCACTCCTGGTCGCTTCAAGAAACCAATCACAAAAGCTGTTCGACTGAACTAGAAAAGTTAATTCAAATGTCCTTTGGGTAACTAAGACAAGAAATGGGCACCTCATATAGCTTGTAAGTCTTGTGTCAACCATCTTGTATCATCCAATATTGCTTATGCAATACGACCAGTTCCGCACAGCGCTGAACTCCCAGTCACAAATTCACCAACTGAACAAGAATGATGAGTGGTTCCGATTCTAATTCTACTTCAAATGAAGACGACTAGCAGGATGACTCTGCAAAAACCAGGCCTAAACTCTTTACTTAAGAAGCGCTTCATGATCTCATCAGGGGCCTCGACTTGTCCAAAGAAAAGGCCGAAGTTCTGGGATCCAGACTAAGGAAGTGTAACCTGCTGGAAGCTAGAGTGTGTATCACTACAGCTCGTTACCGACATAGAGAGCTGTCTGCATCTTTCAAGATGGAAAACAACCTTTATTACTGTGAGTACACAGTATCTCTCATACAACAATACAGCAAGTCTAACCCATACAAGTCAGATGATTGGAGGCTGTTTATAGACTCTGGAAAAGACTATCTGAAAGGTATTGTTGTACACAATGGCAATCGGTTTCTAACTGTTCCAATAGCACATGCAGCGAAGATGGCTGAGATTTATGATACAATGAAGATTTTGTTAGCCACTATAAAGTTCGGAAAACACCAGTGGAAGATATGTGGGGATCTAAAAGTCATTGGTTTACTACTGGGCCTTCAAGGGGCTACACAGAGCACATGTGTATTTTTTTGTGGAACAGCAGAGCTGATGCAGAGCACTATGTAAGAAAGGAATAGCCGATGTCAGAGATGAGATAAAGAGAGAGAAAGATGCGCGCGGTCGCGCCTTTCAAAGAGACAGAGAACAGACACCTGGTTTACCCTTTTTGTCTGCGCTGATGAAGGCGCGAAATCACGAGAGACCGAGTTGACCTTAAAGCCCGTCATCGCGGAAAGCTATGAGAAGCTTGAAGGTCCAATTGGGAGTCGGACAAAGTTTCGCCTCGCTGGCTTACGAATTTTCCGGCGACAGTGCTAATAGGGCGAGACTACCCTCACCTGGTCATGAGTCGGACTGAGGACCCCTCCCCTTCTGACGGAGGGGAAAACCCATTTTATCCTACTATAAATCCTCCGGCACCAGAGTTGGAAAGCAGTATTCGCCCCCTGCCCGCCCCGTCACTATCCGCTGCCTGCTCCACCCTCAAGCTCCGTATATTCTCGTTTAATTTGCGTGTGTATACCCCGTACTCGTTGTTACCCGCTCCTTGAACGTAACGCGCCTAGTCTGGATTCGGTGTTCTAAACTCGCAGGCAAGATCTAACTTCATCCAATTAGTAGACATTATCAAAAGACTATTATTTGAGCTTTGCACCAAGGTAAGGATTACTCTCTCGAACCAAATCTTCGAGGTAAAGGCAACGTGCAACTCCTCCCACCCTCTCCAGTGTAAGCCTCCATCGTCCGCTTCGTGTACGTTTAAGTTCATTTGAGCGAACCTTCGGTCCGTATTGTTCGTTTGTGTGTAGTTTGATCGTTTTCGCCAAGTCCCTTAACCTTTAGGACGCTCACTCGTGTATGTCTAATGTGTTACATAGCTTGTTTCAAAACCCCTCTTTAACCTTTGTAAAAATTATATTAAATTGCATATTAGTAAAGTTATATTTGTATCCGTTTTTCTATTGTCCCAGAGCCTACAAGATAGCTGACTATTGGCCAACCTAAAATTCTGTTAATTTGCACTCTATATGTATTAGAAATTTCCCACGCACACATCCATCATCTCTCTCGGCTGAGAAACGCAGGAAGAGTTGAACTCGACCCTATCCTACGACAGCTGACAAGACCAAGAGATGCGCCTGGAAGGTTCAACTGTATTCACAATCCTCTTGTAGATCCAGAACTGATATTTTTGCCTCCACTGCATCTAAAGCTCGGTTTGGCTAAAAGTTTCAACAAGGCTATGGTTTATTCTGCTCCTAGGTTTCGATACTTTTGTCAGAAACTAGGTGGTGTGGTTTCAGAAGCCAAGTCATAAACAGGTTTCTTGAATGGACCACAGATTCACATACTAGTTCATGATAGCGAATTCACCAAGTCCTTGAACCCACCTGAGAAAAACTCGTGAGAATCATTTGTCAATGTGTCAAAGCTTGTTCTTGGAAACTATCTTGCTGAAAACAGCAAATCAATCGTTACAACCATGCTGCACAATTATCATGCATTGGGAGAAAGATGTCTTTGAAATTGCTTTTGTCCACTCTCATATTGATTTTTTCCCAGATAACCTTAGAGACATTAGTGATGAACACGGTGAAAGAATTCATCAAGAAATTGAGATAATGGAGAGCAGATATCAGGAATAATTCAGTCCTAACATGATGGGCAACTATTGCTGGACCTTGCAACGAGAATAGAGCGAGCTGTACATAAGAGCGGAAAAAGTTCAGAAGCACTTTTACAACTGAATATTTTGTCAATTATAAAGGATTTGAACTTATGCTTTCTGGTACAATTTCTTATGAGCTTATCTGTGACGTGTTTAATATCGTTATCTTGCGTGAGACAATTAATTTGATCATATTTACTATTCTATTAATTGTTTAAGAAAGTAGATCTGATATTAGAATAAAACATCTAATTCATACTCAACAATGTGAAATTAGTCATGTAAGCACAGTCACATAAGAGACATGCTGGTCTATTTTGGGTTAAATAGCTGTTGCACAACACGAGTGAGGGAATATTGAATATTTGTAGCTATTGCTTTTTTATAAAACCTAGTCTGATAGAACAAAACAAATATCAGATTCTAATTTAGCAATATGAAATTAGTTGTGTGAGGATAATCTCATATAAACCATTTTGTCTGTTGACCAGTGGTTCATTAATCTCTTTAAAGAGAATGGTTACACTCCTACGAAGAAGCTTAACACAAGCTTAAAATGAACGCCAAGATATTCTCCAGTACCAAGCTTGCTCATGATTATAAAAAAACATGTGAAAGCTTCAGGCAACAAAGTGAGGCGGATACATTTGGAGAAAGGTCTCAAATCGAGACTGACTGCAAATAAGACTAATCTCACGCTGAAGAACCTAATGAATAGGCTCCAGTTTTGTCGGAAATATAAAGAATATGAAGACATAGGTAAAGTGATATTCTCTAAAGAAACTCCCTTTCCCTTGGAGGGAGGTTTTTGTAGATCCCTCGTAGGAGGAGAAAAAAGGAGCGCTTTCAGAACACCTTAATCGTACTCCTTGTGAACTATCCAGACATTCTTAATGTTCGGGCTGCTTCTCATCTAAGAGAACGGGAGCACTAACAATTTTGACCAAGAACATTCCCATGAACCTAAAATAGTCCTATAACGTGCTTAATCAACACTTTTTCCAACAGTTCAGGACCAATTGGGGGATAAGAACTTTATTTTTCGTTATAATGGAGCACGTTGTCACAAAGAAAATGCAGCAACAATGCTCTTTGATGAAATTACCGTTGGAATTTTGGACCTTAGCCATGGAATTGCCAGTTTGGAGTTCAATTGGGAATTTGTCGGTGATAATCGAACTCGTGGCTGATAAACAGAAGCCATTCAATTGTACGCAGTTGCGGGTACTTTTTGGAGAAAATTTGAGAAAATCACTCAAGCTATTATAAAAAAAAATTTATCTAGCTTGCTATAGCTAATTGAAGCAGTCCTGAATAACAAAGGACGTCATCATCATTATTGTCTTCGCCTATCAATTGACTTTATAAATAAAGTGGATTTTGGTTTCCAAATTTGTATATTTTTCAACTTTAAATTATAATACAAACATACAAAAACAAAATATAATATTTGATTACACTTCCATTAATTTTCTTATATAAAAACATATCGTAATTTTAAAACTATTGGCCGTGCTTAATCTATATTAAAGGAAGCGCCTCTCTTAGGAGTTATTAAGGAGACTCGCTGAATTTCTTTCTATTGAGACAGTCAGAATTGACCAGTAAATAAAATTTAAACAATGGTACAATGACTCAAATAAATAATTCTATATAAATATTATTTTGGATTTAACTACCATAAATGTTTGTATTTTAACGTAAATTTGAAAGTAACCAAATTCTTTCTTTTGTTACCAGTGAACTCTCATACAAATATGCAAGTACTTGTTTTATATCCGCGATTTTTTAATATTCTCAACTTGAGGGAGTTTGTTGTTTTTTAAGTTCTATAATTTGGTATTGTTTCGTGCTTGTACGTTTGCATCCCGTATCAATATAGGGTCCCCATGCCAGATGATGAGAGTTATTATTAAAATACCGGGCATAGGATACGCAATTTACGGCCAGCATGATGTCTCCGTTTTTCTCTTTGCTTTAGATACCTCTTTTCAGGCCGTAGCGGAGCAGTTGCACCTGGATAGCAGTTATAAGGTTATTACTGCGTACATTCCACCGTCAGCCGACTTAGACGGGGCAGACTTGCGTCGCGTCGTGGCGAGGTTGCAAAGGCCCTTTCTATTGCTCGGGGATCTGAACAGTAGACTATTTTCTTGTTTTTAATATATTCTAGTAAGCAGTCGCCAGATGGGCTGTTAAAATATTTTTAAAACTTCAATGATCATGATTACCTTCATGTGTGTTTATTTTATCTACCTATTTCATCTATTCGAGTTGATAGGGCCTTCTAAAGGAACTGATGATAACATTGAATCACTTGCTCTACAGGAAAGCAGAACATTGATGTTTTCATTCATTTAGGGCCTACCACGAAAGAGAAACGTCATATTTTTGCTCCTTTGAGGGCTGGGGATTGTCTCGGTTTCTTCTCTCTTTAGTGTCTGTTTAAAGCTAGGCTGAAAGAGTAATTTTATTCTTTCCATTCATTATGGCTGTCTATGTATGGGAATTCATTTAATTACATGAAGCAACTTTTCACTTTGGCAAAGGGGCATCTAATTAAGCAAGAGAGAGAAGCAAAATTAATTGCAAGATTTTAAATACTTCACAGAAAGCTGAAATTCTAGGGAAACTATGGGTGGGTGAAGGACTTTCTTGCGTTCGTATATAATTTTAGACCAAAAATTGTTTCTTCGTTCAAACTTTGGGGACATTTAGTTGGTTTTGATCCGTGTTGAGCAGAGAAAGTTGGTTAGATTAGCCGAGTGGTGAGAAATAGAGAAAAAAGGACGCCCAAGAGACCTGACCTCGGCTATGTTACCAGATGATGGGGTAAGGCCATAGGGAGGAATAAATGGAGAGATACTGTTCTCCGAATACTTAGGCAAATAACAAAAGCGAGTGAAAATTAGCCGTTAATTACTAGCTATGGCTGAATACTGTTCTTGGCTATTTAAAAGAGAGGTATAAAAATAATATTTAATAAAACAACAAGGTAAAGGACCAAACTCGGAATGAGTCTTCAAAGCTGCGCTCAGACAAAAAACAAAAAAGTAATTAGGGGATGACCGGATTAAGGAATCCACACGCTACGTCTTGCAGAAGTTAAAGCTTGGATGACGAATGGAAGATGGGCAATTCGAGGAGACGAGTTGCAAAGGTTAAGATTTACCTCGGAATACCTTGACGAGGGAGTACTTGCGCGGGTGAACGAGAACGGTCGTCACTGGGAAATCGCCAATTCACTGGAGCGGAATTCCGACCGGAAATCTTCTTCCTTTTGCGCTCGGGGGGGCAAAGTGGAGCCAAATCAAGAAGAGATGGATGTGTCTCGTGCTGGATTGCGAGCCTGTACTCCCTTGTTCCGGCTGAACCTGACTTTAAATACCGGCGGACGATAAGGGGGAAATTCTTCCAATGCGTTTGGCAATAATAACAATATTTTAAAACGATGATTTTTTTCATATTTTGACCATATATTACTGAGATTAAATTTCCCCTTGTCTGAGGATTGGAGCGGTAGATATTAAGGTGAAACACATGCGTAAAAGTAGTGATGACTAGTTATAATGGTATATGGATGAGAAGCGGAAGGCAAGGAATCTCTGAGTGAAAGCTACAAACACTGTTTTAAGTGAAAAGAACACACCAAGTCCTTAATTGTGGTCGATCTTATTTGTATCGCTAAGTAGACAATAAAAGATATAAAGTTTAAAAGTAAGCTTTACAATTATTTTATCTTTATTTAGATAGTTATATCAAAGCGAAAATACCATATTAAATTTTCCAGGTGGTTTATTAATTTATTTGAAGCTCGGTATTATGAGTAATTCCAGCATGAATATTATACTCAGAGAACCTACTTATAATGGCATAAGTAAGTTCCCTTCCTGTAAAATTATGAGAAGAAATGGATACATCAGAACATTAGGCGGATCTTGAAGACATTAATTTTCCCAAATACATTTTGCACAGTAAATCAGAACTGTGTATACTTTTGTAGCGGACTATATCTTTTTTAGCTATATTGCAAATAGGGGAGGACCTCCTTCATCAAGACGCTGACTTTCGTTTCTTAAATATATATTTTTATTACACTTTGCATAAATCATGGTTGTACTTAATGTTCCTTCCCCCATTACTATTGATCTACTCCTCACGGCCGAATTCTAATTATTTCATACATCTGAACACGCCATTCAGCATAAACTCTATACGTCTTGTGTCCCGCTGCAAGTTTCGAATTTTCCTATGTCGTTTAAATATGTAAGTATGGCGACGGCAATTTTTATAGTTTCTAAACTTCAAGGGAGTTCCATGAAACTTCAAGTTCAAAAATATCACCAAGAACACCCAAAACTAAAATGATTCAAGGCGAGAAGAAGCCATAAATATCCTAGGTTAGAGAAAAAACTTCTTTATTAGGCCAAAGTCTACAAAAATTGGACATATGAAGAAGGGTCTAATGTTTTCTGGTCAGATGAAAATAATTCTCAGCTATTTAGGAAATAGAAAAATTTCGATGAATGCTTGGAGAAGCAATATGATTTACCACATTTACAAATAAAAATTTGTGAACATTTGGTGGAATCTTTGCCACGAAGTATTATCGGCTGTAATAAAAGCAACTATGGGATGCAACTAAGTATTAAAATATTTAAAAATGAAGTAACATATAATATTGATTCTAAATTAACCTACCACAAATGTCTAATTACATTAAAGGAATGATTCCATAGGGTACACTATATACTTTTGCCAAAGGTGTACATATATTTTGCAAATATAAATATATATTAGGTCTTTCTAAAGGTTTGAGATAGATTTTTAAAAAATATTATATATATATATATATATATATATATATATATATATATATATATATATCTATATATATATATATATATATATATATTTATATATATATATGTATATATATATATATATATATATATATACAATGAGATGAAACAAATATTTTCACATTTAAATAATAAATTATTCAATATGCATCCCTACCTTTAAAAATAAATGCTAATCCTACAACTAACGTCAATATTGATATGTGTGAAAGAAAGAAAATGAAAAATTGTGATACTAACGAGTATATTATTATATTTGGGGGGGCGAAAAAAAAAATATGGGAGGAAATAAGTATATAAACATCCATGAACATTATTTATAAATTTGCTTATTTTCATATATTTTTGCATAGAATGTTCAACAATGATCTAGAATGATCCGATCGGTTTCAACCATAGCTCGCTTAATCAGCTATGTTTTTTTATAATCTTATTTAAAACCTAAACATCCTGCTGAAACATTTGTCCTTTTGGTCAAAAGTAAAGATGTATCAAAGGATTTAAATGGAAAGATAATTAAACACTACGGAAACGTTAAAAGCTTTAGAAGAATTTTTACCTACTTCATTTCCTCTCCTTTCAATGAGATACCTTAGATTGCTTAAAAATGTAAGACCTCCAAGACATTTTCCAACCTTCCTCGCAGTGGATTTTTTTCTAAAAAAAAATCCACACTCTCGTCGACGGATGCTAAGATCGAAACTGATGAACCATTTGATAACTTGGGCTGTACTTCAAAAGGATTTTCATTCGGCTGCGGCAATTAGCAATGAGTTTAATAGACTAGTTCTTAAATCTCGATCACCAAGCCAAGCCTCATTTTGTGAAGAAGGCTGACTTATAGCATGATAGAAATTTGGTTATGAGCACATGGAGAAGTGAGATAATTCTTTAGATGGATGTTTCTTGGTCTGATGAGACCATAACTGAACTCTTTGGCAGGAATTCTAGAAATTCGCCATGTTTGGCACCGTGATTGAACTGCTTATGATCAGATGAACATCATCCTCACAGTTAAGGGTGGAGTAGGCAGCATTATGATATGGAACTATTATTTATTTTAAAGCGACCCTGATGTTTATATAATTGATGGAATAAAAAATAGAGCCTACTACCGGTAAATATTGGCCAATAACTTAGCGTCAACTGTGGTGAAGTTAATATGCAGGATTAATGGATGTTTCAAGAAGACATTGTTATGAAACACAGCGAGTGCAAACTGAGAGTGGTTCCTGCAGAACAATATTTATGTTCCCCACGGCCAAGCAAATTCACAAACTTGGGTCCAACTTAAAAAAGGTGGCGAATATAGAAAGAACATGTCTAGAAGAGGAAGAATGCGACCATTGCCAAAGTGAAATCTCTATGAAAGGAGGAGTTAGCAGATATTTAAACTCAAAGTTGCCAGGAGTTGGAAAACTCTTATAAGAAACATCTGACAGCACTTTAAGCAAACAATGATGTTGCAACGATGTATTGGGTTTTCTCTATCTAGTGTCCAAATACTTATTTTTACCTTTATATTAGTTTGTTTCTATAATCTCATATACTTTTTAAGAATGTATGTATTGTCTCTGTTAAATAAAATAAAGAATTATTAATTAATTATAAAGCTTTATGAGATAAAAATTTTATATATATATATATATATATATATATATCATCATCCTCATAATCACTAACTCTATAATTTAAGAAGGGGATTTTTTTAGTATTTGAATAATAATTTCATCTTAGTTTGGTTATGACTTATGTTTTTTTATCAAAGTTATTTCTAATAATTGTTTTATACTATCAAAGAACAAAATGGTGAAGTTCAGAAAAAAAATATAAGTATCGAAATTTTGTGAATTTTTTAAATCCAAAGAATTACAAATTGTGAAGTTCAGATAATTTATTTTTATAAATCTCCTATAATTCTATATTTTAGCAACGTGATATTTTGAAAGGGAAGAAATTTAGTTTAAAGTTCCTTTTAAAAATTATTATAATTAGCGAAGTTCATAAAATCTATAAAGAATTGATCATGGCCGCTTTTTTTTTAGATTTTAAATTTTAATCTTAGTAGCGAAGCGCAAGCTGGGGAAGGGGGGAGTGGCGAAGCCATTGCTTGGTATATATTTATATATATATATTTGAGTTTTGGCCGACATTCAACAAAACTGAAAACCATAGAAGAAAAAATAACTACAGAAGGAGAAGAAATAAGAGGCAAGTGCCCTCAAGAAAGCCAAAAAAACAAACAGGAAAGAAAAAGAAGAAGAAAAACCCCGAAAGGAAGAAGAACAAGAATATACACTTCACGGGAAAGAACACGAGGACGATGACATTTTGGACTATCCCGGAGTACCCCTCACGGAAGAAAGAAACATCTTATTCCAAGGATTCTTCTTTAACGCCTTAGACGTGGGACTCAAGGTATTCGGCGCTGTAGTTTGCAAGCCCCCGAAAGGTGACCTGGAGGCCCTGATCGAAGGAATTATTCGCGGGGATTACAAATGGACTTACGAAGGACCATGGTCACCGAAAGAAATAGGAGGACTGTTGGAAGAAAGAAGCATCTACATCCCAGACTCGTGTGTACTCACCGTGAACATGTCAACCTATAAAAAAATCAAAAGTGGTCAAAAAACGTCCCATATCGTTTAGTGGAAAAATATGTAAAAGTGAATGATAGTTAGAAATATCAACTAGTGGAAAAATAAGTACAAGTGAATGATAGTTAACAATTATAAAATTAAGTGATTAAACGAAGGAAAAATAAAAACATTTAATAAACAGTGGATAATAATCAATTTAAAATAATAATCAATTTAAAATAATAAGCAGTGATTAAAAATGAATATAATATTTAGATGACCTCTTACCTAGTCTACCACTTTCCTTGTGATCCCTTCATTCAAGCTCTGCATTTTTTATTTATTGTGTCATTTAGCCGTCTGTCTTGTATCAGTATTCTTATTTTTCAACATTTTCTCGTAGAGTGTGAAATGCACTGCCTAATATTATACATTCTCCATCCTATCTGGCTGCCCTTAGACGTGCTCTAAGGACCCCAGCCCCTTCTGCGAAAGCTGTTTTTAGTTACAAGGAATCAAAAGGATAAGAGTGTCTCATAAGACAGTGTTATCTATACAGATAAGGTAGTATTTTTGGAAAGGCTTAGCATAGAGCTTGATTATAGTACAGATGAAGCATTTTCCTATCTACCTTTCCCACCCGTCTATACGTGCTACAGAAATTAGGAAAAAATATTTGACTGCACTATAACGAATAGCACAAACGAGAATTTTAACAGTAAAAGTATACTGTAAATTTGTTGTGTACTAAATTGATTCTATCATTTCTATTCTTGAACTTCTCGACGCTAAAACTATTAACTACCTCTGTAGGTAACTCGTTCCATGTCTCGCATATTCAAGATGTACAGTAGTTGCTCAACAAATTAGGTTGGACAGATGTATTTGAATATTTAAACCGTGCAATTTCCTGTCCTATTCTGCTTTAAGAATACACAATTTCTGGTAACCAATATTCTCAAAAACTCGAGGAATTTTGAAAACGTCTATCAAGAAAATTGTAGTCATACATTATATAAGTTTTAAGTGAAACAAAGAGCAAATGCAAGAGAGAACAAAGAACAGAACAGTCAAATAGAAGTAAATAGAAGAACAGATTTATCTTTGAGCTCCATTGGCCAATTACGCTGATAGATACCGGACTCAAACATAATTCATATATCCAAACGAAGACTTCACAGAGATTAATTCGCTTCAATAATTGAAATGTTAACTGAATACTTCAAAAGAATATAAACCTGCGTCATCAAAGAGCTCGTGCAGAACAGGACTTTTCTGCAAAGTGTCAGATACACGAAACGTAAAAGATACAATTAATCCATTGTAATTTTAATCGTGAAATGAACTGATTAAAATTAGTTGATTGTCAGGCTGCAAGGTTCATCTCGGTTTAGTTTCTTATTTGTTTTTTGTATCTGCAAACTCGAAAGCTTCAAAATTCTAGAGAATTCACACCGAATATGGATATAATAGGGGAAAATAATAAGCGAAATATCACGTTCTATGTGGAATTCTCTGATTAAATATATATAAATTATAGGGATTCGAAGCTTTTTATTTCGTTTCAGTAAATATAACAAAAACACAAAAGCTTCGTTCGAAAAGCAAAACGCAGATTTAATTTCCTTCTCTGAAAATGTATTCCGCAGTTTACAATTGATCAGAATTCTTCTCGATGACAAATCAGAATGGCGAGTTTGTCAATGAAAAATATATATTACCACATGTAATTGAACCTACATAAATAACTGAATCGTAAAAGGTAATTTAGTGTTTTTGTTAACCAAGGCCATACAGGTAAGTTAGAGAAGCATCCATTGATTTAAATTTCGAAATTAATATAGGGGAAGGGGTAAAAATGAACAGAACTTTTTTATGATAATCCTTCTTTACCTGTTTTAACGGATCTTTATTTAAAAAATTTTTTTATCAGTATGTGATTTATTAATTTGTTAAATATAGTAATTTATAGCGACAAAAAATAACTACACCATCCTCTCTATTGGCCCTGGTGATATGCAAGGCAGCATTATTTCTAAGGTTGTATACTGCTTGACGAAAGTGTAAAAGTCAATCTTAATGAGAAGACAGGTGTTTTATCATGGTAAGCGAAATCTATTGCAATAGCAATAGCTACACTGCAGGTTCAAGAAGGAAGGAAAGTATTCAAGCTTTATTCAAAGGCTTAGATTAATGTTTGGTCTAAGTGTTGCGAATCAAGTTTGAGAATTGTATCTGGGCAAGAATTCCTCGGAAAATCAATTCTCCTTGATTGGAGGCTGAAATTTATTGTTGTCTAGTTTCAAAATTCGTAACCTGAATTTTTATTCTCCCAAAATTAGGGCTTTTTAGAATTATTTACTACAGATTAAGGGTATGTCGTAGTATGACCAGGTGTATGCCGTTATACGCACACTGACCTACTGGCCGAACGAAATTAAGGCTCCACCTGGGGATGGTTCTAGAAGTGCTGTAAATAAACAATTGCTAGGCCAAGGAATATTCAAAAACGGCTACAAAATATACTTTAATAGAAATAAAGGTTACATATACATATATGGCAAGTTAAATGGCAATGCAATTAAATATTGACGGTTCACTGCAAAGATGATTAACACTATCAATTAAGTTTGACCTGAGGGATAATTAATTAAATAATTAATTTACAATTATGCAAGTTCTAGAGCAAAGTGGATCCTTGAGATTCGACGCGGTAAAGGTGGGAGAAGCGTATCGAAGCGGAGGTTAAATCCCTTTTACCTTGATGTGCAGCGAGTAGGACCAGGTAGGTAAGTTCGACCATGAACTTGAGCGCGTCTCACGGGACGCTCAATTCAAATTCGAGAAACAGAATCTGAGGGCTTCTTATCCTTAAGAGGCAAACTTAGGGTGCTTCGGGAATGGCTTTTCCGATCCTTAAAATCCGAAGACGTGGTGAGAAGGGTTGTAGCGCGCCTAACTATCTCCACGAACAACATTGATTGACGACTGCTCTTCCTTTGCTCTTCGACAATCACTCAATTCTTCATTGGACGAAACTCTAGTCGATTCTCTCATACTTGACAGCTGTTTCAGACACAGTCTGCATGTGAATTTCGAAGTCTCGAATATATACTCCGAAATTTTCTAGACAGGGAGAGAGATTCATCGCCAACAGACTTTCTTACTTGCCTTTGGTCGCAATAAAGGCCCATAGCGAGAAGTTTCGATGCCCACTTAATGCTCTTTCTAATGTTCTAATTTTCGCAGTATATAGGACACGAATTTACAGGTGGTCAACGGCGAACTGGGAAAGTCATTCCTTCTCTCTCCCCCTAATCTTCCACAGGGTATTAGATATAAAAGTAAGTTCCGCATTTTAACTTCTTGTCGCTTAGAATGCTCTCTTACATACTTGTTGTGCGGTAAAGTCAAATTCTTTGGAAATTTGGAATGGATTTCATTCTAATGAAGTTGATTGGATACCGCTTTGTTGTGACTGGCTGGATATTCCACCAGCAGTGATACGCTCGGAATGGGCTATTTTCTCCTTGACTGGCCTTGATAAACGCTAGTTAAAGGTAAGGTAAAGTGGCCGTATGTTCATTAGACATTTTCCCACCTTCTCCATATCACTCTTCCTTATTTTCATAACGGATCCCTAAAATTACATACACATTCAGTTACACTCACTTAGAGACTCGAGTCCCCCCAGAAATAGCGGAGATATGAGGAGAACCGCTATTGCCCTAAAGACCTTAACAGGCTGGCAAAGACCGGACAGGAGCAAGTTCTTCGAGGGAATTTACGGCGAGCTCAATATTGCCCTCGTACAGCTAATTGATTTGCCAAATAGCTACCTGGCTATCTGTGCGAGGGATGCGGACAACGAAGCCCTCTCCTTCCCGCGTGCCTCAGACACCCTTCGAAAAATTGATCTCATACCTCAGATACTGCCACAAATACGCAAACATAGAACTGTGATCTGCACCCACGTTTTTAAAGTTGTCTTGACCGAAACCACAGTGGCGATTAAGGCAAAATAAAACAGCCTTCTCCTCTTTAAAGTACGCATCTTGCCAGATCAGATTGAACGTGAGAGTTTGATTACCTACAAATGTGCTTAAGGTGCTACAAGTACAAAGAGCACACTACCGCCACTTGCCCTAACTCTATACTTACAGTTTGTTCTGTGTGCGACGGCCAAGACCATTCCTGGCGCGAATGTAAAAGTTCGTTCCATAAATGCCTCAATTATCGTGGCCAACACAGAACCATGGCAATACCCTGTCCAATAAAGAAGGAGCAACTACAGAAAACAAAGGACAAAGGCAGAAAAGAGGAGGAAAGAAAGGCTACCGTCACCTACGCGAAGGATGCCAAGGCAACGGTTGCAGAGAGCAGTGTTGCCACTGCACCTACGTACCTGCAAATCAAAAATGAAAATTCGACAAAAATAATGTGTTGCATATATTATGCAAACATTGCTAACTTGACCAAGCCTGGAGCCTTCACGAAGGAACTGAACAGCATGCTCGTGAATAAAGGCATGAAAAATGTGGTTCCCGTAACCCTCCTATAAACGAGGTTCTTTGAGTGAATCTCCAGCCGCAGACCGAGAAGAGCGGACAAAAAGCTCCAGATACGAGTAATGCCATTTAACGGGATCCTCGACTGCAAGCTTTGGCAGAAGCAATTTTTCAAACGTTGGACTCACGATCCCGTTGGGCCTTCTCCTGCTCATTCTTCTTTTCGAAGGTCACGTTCTCTAAATATGTACTCATAGCATTGTACTCTACCTCCTTTAATTCCTGGTATGTTCATGAGTAAGTTGCCTTCACCGTTACTCAGGGTGCCTGGTTGAAGAGCCCCGAGCCCTGAGAAAGGCCGTGGCCTGGGTTGGACTTTCCCACAGGGCATTCATAAGTCTGACAGAAGCACAAGTTGAGCGGAAGGAAGCTGCTGTTGTGAAGCCTAAGAAAGTGGAGCATTCGCTCTGCCCCAAAAAGGCCTCGCAGTTCCGTCGACCGAGTAGTCTTCGTCTTTAAAGAATCGGGCTCCCAGGTTCATGTACTACAACTACGCAGGCCCAGAAGATATTGTCGAAGGCCATAGGGCCGGAAAATACAAATGGGACCACGAAGCTGACATACCTGAAGATCTGAGAGTTCAGTCTCTCTTCTGCGACCTTGTCCAATTCGCAACCGACACTTATGTTGTTTTCACGGATGCAGAATTCCGTAAGAAGAGGTCGGGCAAGGGAAAGACTCCTTCATCCTCCCCTCAAGGAGCAAACGCAGACCGAGAATAAAACACCCCTCGCCATAACATCTACACTACATTGCGAGCGTAGTATCAAAAGCTAGTCAAAAATTGAAGAACCAGGGGCAGGATCTAATGGGGGAATCACCATTCAATCCAGGGGCTACTTCAGAATGGGGAACTACTTTTCTTCTTGACCTCTCGTTTCCCCATCCCCCATTTTTTGTAAGACATGCAACTACTTTCACCAGCTTCTTGCAAGGAGTGCCTCCGGATTAGGGATACTATCACTGTCCTGCTAGGCTCTGTCCCTAGGCAGTCGACCCCCCCCCTCCCCCCACGCAAACACATTTGTCCTCCGTGCCCCAATGATTGCAGGAGGAGTCTCTGCCACTCTAGCGGTGTTTCTTCCGCACATCTTCAATTCCTCCAACTTCTCCACTTTCTTCGAAGTTCGACCCTTCCAAACTTTGCCATCATTGTTCGCACGCTTTATGTGGGTGGGAAGAGAATCCCGGCTTCATCGCATGACTTCACTGCCCCAACACACCTTTTTTGAATTATTACAATTACAAAAATATTTATGTAAAAATAATAAAAACGTGTCTAACTGAATCAAAACGATCAATGTGTCCTTTGTTCAGAGCGTCGTAATGAGTGTAACAGGACTTTTGCAATACCCATTTCTTGATTTTTTAAACAAATTAAAAATAAATTTGTTTTTAGCTGGGGATTTGCGTGTGTCTGGGGGCGGGGGTATGTTAGGCAAACCGTCAAATTAAGGTCGGACACCCTCTTGAGTACTCTCACAATTTTGCCCATGCCTTCAGATTAAATTGAATGTGAAGCCGATTCCAAAATTTTCAAATCCATTTAAATGCATTCGTTATTGGGAGCTTTTAAGCTCGGTTTTGCGAAGTGGCACATCATTTCATTCATCTCTAATCAAGGCATTCCTTAAAACAAGGCAAAAAAGGAGAACTGGTGTGGTAACTTTAGCGTCCAAACCGACGCTGGTCTGACCAAAATCATGTCTAAATATGCGTTTAAGGTAACAATAAGTGGCCATCTTAACACTGCCTCAGGCACGCCTGGGGGAGGCTCTTCATCCACCCCAACCAAGCAAATGACTATTCAATAGACTACTGTGACAACCACAAAGATAACTGCATCAAGTGGATAATTTAACCTACACTTTTCCCGTCGTAGCACAAGAGTGTTTTTACCCACCCGTTTGGTAAAAACTGTAATGTGTGTAGTGATGGCAAGCGGTTACCTTAGCAACGCGTAGCCACCATTGCACTGCTAGATTGGTCTTTAGATACAGTTATTTGGTTTGCGGGGATGCAGAGCGTCCTTGGGGCGTGCCCGTTTCGGTGAGAAGGTGGCTTCTCATGGCTATGGTAACCGCAAACTATCCCTCCGTAGATAGGAGGCAATTTTGCGGAAGGCTTCACTGGAACAAAAGGTAGGGAAAATGGGATTGTGAACTCAGAATATAATAGGCTCCGTTTTTCCATTGATAAACACGAGCACAAAAATAATTTTATATATACAAGTATGAGTGATGAATTCAAAGAGGGAATTAATTGAAAAAGCGAAAGGCTAAATCGGATTTTGCCGGGAATAGTTAGCATAGAGCAAAACCGGCAAAATATACAGAGGAGTAAATACGAGGACCATAAGCACCTTGTAATAGTGGTAGGTAAAGTGACTCAGGTGCAAGTTCGAACACCGGAAATAAGCCCTTCGGAATCCCTCCTCCACCGTGAAGACAGCTTACCTGGTTGTCTGTGGAGGAGACTCCCCCTAGCTCTTCGGAGCTAGAAGAATAGACTGGATGATTCTATCGGCGATGTTTGTCCAGACTGCAACGCAGAACCTCACACTATCAAACACATAATGGAAAACTGCATTTCACGCAAACAACAACATAACATAGACTTATGAATGCCCTGTGGGAAAGTCCAACCCAGGCCACGGCCTTTCTCAGGGCTCGGGGCTCTTCAACCAGGCACCCTGAGTAACGGTGAAGGCAACTTACTCATGAACATACCAGGAATTAAAGGAGGTAGAGTACAATGCTATGAGTACATATTTAGAGAACGTGACCTTCGAAAAGAAGAATGAGCAGGAGAAGGCCCAACGGGATCGTGAGTCCAACGTTTGAAAAATTGTAAGAAAGAACAGATGAAAAGACTTCGTAAAAATGACATACGTGCGAAAAATAAAGATGTATGAACTGCTTGAAAACGCACCCCTTGGTTGTAAAGTTAAGAGTTGGAGGATATTTCTAACCATGTTTCCCATTGAAAGTACATTGAACCAAATGAAAGTAAATATAATGAAACTAAATGTGAGGGTGAAGTTAAGTTTTTGATAATTATATTGAATAGAGAACTTGGATTGAAGGTAATCGAATTGATGTAAACGCAGTATGATATCCAACGGTTCATTTAGGCGAACCTTTTTCTTAGTATGTCAGATAATCATGAGAATGCGGAAATTGTGCTCGGTGAGTGAACAGAGAGCCCCTCATATAATGGAATGAGTCTGTTCTCTGAAGTCTTATTCACAATTGGAGGGCCATTATTCAGCTGCGGCTCGGCCAAATTACTCTTTTCCCGAATTTACTTTGGCTTTGAGTAAAGTCATTGGCTTCTAATGATGGCAATTTCCTTTAAGGATTATTAAAAATTTTGTTTAGAAATATTTGCTGGTACTTCTAAAATTTTAGAGCAATAAAATTTCTTATTTTAAATGACTCAACCTTAGTTTCGACACAATATTTAAAGACCTCTTATTGATAACTCTCAACCAGTTTTAGAAATTGAAATAATCGCTTAAATTCAATATTTATTCACATGAATGATTAAGACAAATTAACAAAATGAATTAAAAATAAGCAAAAAGTAATTTCCTGCGCATTCTTAAGTATGTACAAAGTATATAAAATTATTATTTATACCAGAATGTTTGTTTGTAATAAAATTGCTACGACATTAATGGAACCAAGACTTTTTAAATTTCTGAAAGAATCCTTTCTTACACAACTTAGTGGTGGTTTGCACAAACTTCAAGGTGGATGATTTGGTTACCATGATTTTCTGGAATCGAGTTTCGGTCACTGTGTGGCGATACTGGCGTGGATTCCCTCGAGAAACCGTGACTGTGACCGGAATCTCGTCGTTGATCGTACTTGTGATCGTCATCTCGCTAGCAACAATGGCAGGAATAATGGCGAAAGTGTGAGAAGTGAAGTATTTCGTTGAAGTAGATGTGGTAACGATGGGAGATTCCGTGGTAATAATACGGAAATCAAGTTCCGTGTCGATTTGGGTCGCTGAGAGGAGGAGGACTGTACTGACCCATTTTGTGTTGGTGAAGAGTTGTACGCGTGTGTGTGGAAGCACTCGCACGATCGAATTCGTTAAAGAAACAATTCGAGGCAATGCAGTACGTGTAACAATATCGTGCAAGTAGGCGGTAGAAGGGAGGAACTGGGTTGTAGTAACAGTTTGAGTGGTGGGTGAAAAAGAAGTTGAAGTTTGTGTGACAGGAATAGTCCTTTGTTCTCGTCTAGTGTTTACAATAGTGACTATGGAAGAGACAACCGCCTCTTGGCATACCCCTCCTCTAAGAAGAGGTTGTTCCTGAGTCGAGGGAGTTGTGTTGGTAGCAGTGTAGTTACCCACGGGCATGTTTGCGAAATGGCCAAGATTTCCCAAGTCCTCTTCGAAATCAGACGACGCCAGGAGTTCATTAATTTCGCTTTCGAGAGCCGCTGCTTCATTCTCGTCGATACTACTCCCGATAAGCTGAGTCTTCAGAGCTTCCAACTCCCTTCGAGTGGCGCCACCAGAGGCACCGGCAACTAAGCCGCTTAGTCGGTTTTTTATCCATTCCAGAGAGACTATCCCCGGTAGCACATCGATCGCTTTGTTGCTGACCATCAGCATCTGGAAGACTACAGTGATGCCCAAAACGATTGTTGCTGGAATCTTCATTGTTTTCTGAGTTGCGCTGAAAAAAAAGAGAAAATGTACAGATCAACTCCTGCTTATAATTTTTCTTCCAAATCGCTATTTAGCAAACCCTTCTCAAAAAACATAAATTAACATGTTTAGGTATATAATATGTTTTGAAGAATTAAATTTAAAAGTTATAAAAGCTTGAGGTAAAGTTTAATTTTACATCCAGTAAAGTTGTTAATGTGGGAGAACAAGAGTCAATTCAAATTCCATAAAATAATAATTATTGGCCTGTTTATTGAAGTAAAAGTTACCATTACCAAATACATATATATACTATAGTGAAATTTTAAAACGTTAATAAATACATGAGGTTATCCTTATTATTGAAGATATACTCAATCGTTTTTAAGTATAAAATAGCAAAATGCCTAATGCCAAAATTTAGTTGTTCTTACCACTACGTTTTGCAAGATTATGAGTAGAGATATTCTGCTGCGAATCCTCGAGGATGGCTTCGACAATCCCGAAATTCACAAGGAGCAAATAAGTTCTAAGATCCAACGTTGGGAGGAGACTGATGCATTGAGATGTTTATGACTCTATTTATACCCAGGAGAGATTAATGTTATGATCCATGGGAACCAAAAATGAAGATAAGAAGGATTAACTCTGCTTGACCTTGCGGACTGTCTGAGATCCGTTACTGGGCGCCTCTCCTTTCTCACATCGGGATCGAAACTAATCTACCCTTTGTGACTAAACATAAGATTAAAATCTGTTCCTCGAATGAAACGAAGAGAATTGAACTGAATTTGATTTAGCACCGGATGCTCAAAATTCGCCATCAGTAATACAATATATCTTCTACACATCTTTTCTTCCTGCATCGTCTTCACTTTACAGATTTATCCTTCCATGTTTTGCCATACTTAGTATCGCGCTTTATGTTGGAGGAAAAACATTCTCGCCACAACGCACATTTCCATTCCTTCCTGGCTCCAACGCCCCATGCTTAAAGGGGTAGATCAATTTACTTACTTGAAAAGGCAAATCAACGAATGTATCTACGCCACAAAGTTTATGAGAAGATGTTTGTAAAAAAATGGTGAAGTTATGGTATGTGAAAATGTGCGCAAGACATGACTGGAGAAGTACAAAGAAGAGGCTATATCTGGCACTCTGCACCAGGATAGCGCGCAAATCTTCACAACCGGCACAAAATCAGGCACGCAAGACTACAGATATTATCTGCAACATATACAACAATGCTCTACCAAATAGTACATTGCGGAGGTGCAGCAGAAGAGCCATATTTAATTATCTCTCTTTCACACATGCATGGCAATGCTATTATAATATTCACCCCTTAAAAGGAAGGGCATTTTGGGGAGTTACGAGCCCTTCTGCTTCATTCGCCCAAGGTAATCATTTTTGATTTTGCACTTCCACACATTTTCATATGTCCTTAACTTGACTACTTTCTGTACAAATCCTATTTCGCTATCTTTGTGGCATTAATGCCCTTGTTGGTCTTCGCCAAGCCAAACTTTGAGGCTCTACGCATCTCACTGACCCTGGATGGAGCGATCAATTAGAAACTGAAGAGGTGGACGTGTGCGCCTTGACTACCGTGTAAGTAAACAAAGGAAAGGGGTAAGAGTGCAAAGGAATCTAAACAAGTATACACAGAGGTATTGCTTGTGTACATGTAAGTGCTTTTCCTTCTTCTACGACCTCTTTTTCATTTCCACTTGACTCTATTTCGTATTTTTCCTTCTTTTATCATGCCCAGGGGAGGGCGGGTTAAAATTCATACCTTTATATGATTGAGACCTTTGTTCAAATCTGGTCATAGGCCTCGCACTTTTTGTCATTGTCTAAGCCTCATTACCTGCCTGCCTTTGATAATTATACCCTTTTTTTTTGTTCATTCAAACCACTTAACAAAGATATTTGGATAGGGAGTAGACTTAGTATTTTTTTGTCTTTGTGTGAAAAGTCGACTTGTCTGATACCTCTATGTTTAGGGTGAGAGGGGTAGAGTTATATTAAATATTCAATCAATTGAACTATATATGTTGTATAAAATGGGCATGAACCTTTGGTTCCTGGAGTTCAAGGTTATTCAACCCGTTATATTTTGTTTTTGTCTGTGGTCTTCTGAAGGCGCCACTTGGCTTATGTACCCTCTCGGCATACCAACTCGGATTCGGACATCCACCCCTAGGGTTCCGCAGGTAGACATTAGTGACCAAAAAAAAGGAACCTAACGATTACAAAGGCAATCATAGTAAAGTGAAATGTCCTAAAGGGAACCAAGTCTCCCTCTAGGAAATCTGACAAGTCGTGCAAATCTTTTTGTGGCCGCCTGGAAACCTATCTCTTTCTTCTGTCGCAAACTCGGCAGAGAGAGCGACACGTTAGCCCTGAAGTCTGTAGTAACACCCTCTCCCCCATATAGTGCTTAGAAATATAAAGACATTTATTTTTTTTAGCTGATTTGATTGCACTTACCATCATTCATTGATGTGGGTTCCTACTACACTCCTTTTCAGTATCCTTATATGCAAATTCTCTATGTCCTTCCATTCATTTTATCTCGTGGCCAAAATCACCTCCCTTCAATTACCTTCCTCTGGTCGATGGGCAATAATAGTCATAAAAGCACCAATCCTATTTCTTTTCCCCATTTAATCTGAGAGCACAACTGGTGTTCCCTATTTATTACAATACAAAGATACCTAACGAAATGATGTGTAAGATCATAATAAATTTTGGTACCGAAAAGAAGAATGAATAAAAAAAAAAGGTACGGGGAGACAAAGAATAGAAAAAAAACAGATGATATGACAAGCAATACTTTAATCCCGGTTCACTATCTCTGGGGTTCTGGGGGAAGAGGGGAATTAAGGTGGTTGTGATATAACTAAAACCATCGAGGTCAACTCTGGCAGAGAGATTTAAGGGTATATCTGCAAAGAAAGGGGTGAAGTTGGAGAAGGTGAAAATATAGAAAGCATTCGCAGATCCTCTTCCTGCCGGCATCGTCGCGTTGGGCCCAGAAAGGGAAGCTGGTTTCTAGATGTCAGCTGCTGTATGGTTTCCCATGTCTGACCAAACACCCCTATGCGGGCAGCGGAGAGGGGGGATGTCATTAAATAAGCAGATCAGTGATAATGAAAGGGTGTCGCGTCCTCCTCGTTCTTCCCTGATGGCACCCACTGTTTGGGGCATTGGCTCCTAGAAGAAAGGAATTGAGAGGATATAAGCGGTACTAAAAGGAAAATCAGCCCTTGGACGACCGTTGTTCAGAGTGTCCCCATGAATTGTTGCAATGGGGTTGCCCGCTTTTCCCAGTAGATCTTCATCGCTCCGCTGTCGCAAACAAGTTCGTACATTTGAATGAGTTGGTTCCTTGTATGAACTTGTTTATCCTCACTCATCATATATCATAAACGGTCACTCGCATATGTTTTGTCTAGTTATCATTTTTCTTCATTTTTTTCTCCTTCGCCTAATCATTTCTGCCTATGCTTTCTTTGGATACATTACTTTCTTCTTTATTCCTGATAATTTTTCAAATTACTTGTTTTAGGATTCAATCTTGACTATGAATAACGGAGATTTCGATCCAATTTGGAAATTTGACAATTTGCCAAGAAGATGATCCTGAGAGACAGGGGAGATCGAGTATGAGAGGCACTCAGAGAAGAGGAAACGTATCTCAGCTAGCTCTTTTATTCAATATAATCTTTATATTTGTCATATTTCCAATAGTAATTATCAATAAAATTGGATTTATAAGTTGTGAAAGATATTTAACTGCATGCATTTCACAAAATACGCGCAAAATTTATTATATATAATTGGAACGAGTCGGAATCAGTGTTCCTCTGATTCGGAAGCCATACTTGTTTACAAATAAGCGGGAAAAGTTCAACTAGGCTACGAAGCATCCATCTTTCTCTATATTCGAAAGTAGAGTAAAAGTTAAATTTATTTTCTCGAATTTAATTAGCTTGTGATATGACAGTGATGGCGAGAGTATACCTCTAAATGCTTAAACTCTGTATTCATTAACTTAACGTTAAAATAAAGGATGCAAAAAGGCACTAGGGCTTATTAAAGCCATCTGCAAACGTAAAAAAAAAATGATTTTGGAAAATCTAGAGAGTGAGAGTCAATCAATAATGCACAGAATGAGCTTAGAACAGGTAGATAAACTATAACAAAGTTACTAGAATTTTAACATTTCGTAGCAAAACAATTATGTAGATAATTAAAAGAATTGTTTAAAAATTAAAAACTCTTAAGCCATGTGCAAATATTAAAATAGGATAGCGGGATGGCTGAATGATTGGATGCAGAGGGTGATGCAATATAGGGTGAAGTTACAATGTAGGAACACTATTAAGGGAGTGACACAGGTATCAGCTATGAGCTTAATCAGTATTATTTGCAATTTATATAAATGTTTTTCGGGAGGAATTTAATAAAAAGTGTCTATTTTTGCTGATGATACCAAATTGGCAGAGAAGGTGAAGGAAATTGAAGAAAATTTTAAAGTGCAGAGTGATTTATATAAATTAGTATCCTAGAATCATAAGTGGCAGATGAATTTATATTTTAGGAATGTAAAGATATTAACATGAATAGAGAGAGAGAAGAGAGATTAAGAGAGTGGGGCGGAGAGAGAGATGAGAGGAGTCGGAGAAGGGGAGAGAAGGGCGAGTAAAGGGGAGGGAGAAGAGAATAGGGAGAGGAGAGAGAGATGAGAGGAGTCGGAGAAGGGGAGGGAAGGGCGGTTAAAAGGGAGAGAGGAGAGAGAGCGAGAGTTAGATTAGAAGAGTTATGCAGTTACAAGGAAGAACAGTAGTTCATAGTTATAACGAACCATACCGAGAGATAGATAAAAGAAGAGTGAGAAATAAGAGAAGGAGTGGGAGAGAGAATACAAAAAGGAAGAGAAGAGAGAGTGCGATAGAAAGAGTTGAGAGATAAAGAGGGAAGGAAGGGAGGAAGAAGAAAAATTAGAGAAGAAAGAGGGGTGAAAAGAGAGAGAAAAAAGTTTGAGAGAGATTTTAAAAGAGGTAGGGGAGAGGGAGAGGACTGGGAGATAAAGAGAGGAAGACAGAGAGAGAGACGGAGTAACAACAAGGAATGAAGGTACCCTAGAAGACCTTACGGTCCATTCAATGAGGCTACTTGTGGACTAGCAGTCGTGCGGGCACATCTCTGCTCAAATGCTCTACGTCCTTTCACGGCCACTTTTCAAGACTTTGTCTAGTCTTGACTTAAACTGGTCAACAGATTCACTGTTGACAACTTCCACTGGAAGTGCGTTCCAACTACCGCAGATACTGTACGTGGAAAAATTTCCACACATATCGCGATTGTAACGCTTCAGTTCAAGTTTAAAGCCGTGATTTCCTGCTCTGCTCTCAACAAGTGTGAAAATATCCCTGTATTCCACATTGTCGAACCCTCGAATTATTTTGAAAACCTCGATGAACTGACCACGCAATCTACGGGTTTCCAACTATAACAGATCTAATTCCCTTAATATAACTTCATAACTTTTATGTCTGATAGTGGGAATCAGTTTGGTTGAACTGGCTTGCACACGTTCCAATCTCGCGATTTCCTTTCGAAATGAAGGACTTCAAAATTGTACGGCATACTCCAGGTGCGGTCGGACAAGTGAGTTGTACAAACACAGTACAATCTCCTTGTTCAGATATCCAAACTGGCGCTTTATGTAGCCTAGCATCCTTTGGGCATTTTTTAACGCCTCAATGCACTGTTTCGAGAACTTGAGGTCACTAGTGATTGTTACACCCAAGTCCTTCTCAGTGTCGGTGAATTCAATAGCAGTGCCCTTGAGGATATACTTAGATTGAGTGTGTTGGTGGCCGATATGCATCACCATGCATTTGCTCACGTTAAAAGGCATTTGCCACGTGTCTAACCACTCCCCAATCTTCTGAAAATCTCCCTGCAGGTTTGCAGTATTTTCATCATTTGCAACGTTCATACCAAGCTTGGTATCGTAGGCAAATTTGGAAATCTTGGCAACCATGTCACTGTCCATGTCGTTGACGTAGATGATGAATAGTAGTGGTCCCAGGACAGAACCTTGAGGTAACTCGCTAGTAACGGGCACCCACTCAGAAGCCTGTCCTTTCATCACCACCCGTTGCCGTCTGCAACTTAGCCAGTTCTCGATCCAGCCGGCTACTTTTCCGTCTATTCTACTTTCCGGAGAAGGAAACGGTGTGGTACCTTATCAAAAGGTTTCTTAAATTCTAAGTACACCACATCCACCGCCTTGTTCCGATCGTGCTCACTGAAGACGAAGTGGAAAAATTCCACAAGGTTCGTCAGGCATGACCGTTGCAGTTCGGAAGCCGTGCTGGGAACTCCTCAGTAGCAGGTTTAGCTCTAAATGCGAAGTTATTTTGTCCACCATGATGCTTTTCATGAGTTTACCGACTATCAAATTCAAACTGATAGGTCGGTAGTTCGACGGTTAGCTAGGATCTCATTTCTTGAAGATAGGAGTCACCTCCGATTCACGCAAGTCTCTAGGAACGCATTCGGTCCGGATTGACATGTTAAAGATTGCGCTCAGGTGTCGTGACACTTGATCGCGCACTTCTTTTAACACTTTAGGTAGAAACCCATCCGGGCCAGCTGACTTATTCGTCATTAGGTCAGTGATCTTCTTCTTAATTTCTCCTTCGGTGAAGTCCATATCCTCCAGCTTTTCCCCCGAGTATGAACTTGTTGGCTGGGGGATAGGACCACACTCTTCAGTAAACACTGAAGAGAAGTAGTCGTTTAGGAGGTTAGCAGTTGCTGCATCTAAGTGCAGTAATGTTCCCTCCTCATTCATCGAAGGGCCAATCGTTCGACGGATTGGTTTACGGCTGTTTACATATCCAAAGAACTCCTTGGGATTCCCTTTTACAAAGTTTAGCCACTCGGAGTTCCTCAGACCGCTTAGCCGCCCTTATGATGGAGCTTACTCTCCTGAATAGCCTCTGGTATTCGTCATAGTCACCCGAGATCTTCGATTGCTGGTACAGAATTTTCTTCTCCCTAAGCAGTTGGCCGATTTCTCGATTAAACCAATTTGGTTGAACAAAAGACCGACGGGGACATTTGAAAGGAATGAAATGTGATGAAGACTCATGAATGTGGTTTGAAGCTGTTCCACGAGTCTTCAACAGCATCGCACACTTCTAGCCTCGCTTCAGTCAGTCCAGCACGAAGACCTGCAAAGTCTCCTTTTCTTAAATCGAGTTTCCTTGATTTACTAATGCAGGCCCTGCCTTTGGGACTTTGACTACAAATCTATTTAGTCGGTCGTCACTGCCACTGAGCTCTTCGCCAACAGAGAGGTCCTTAACGATTAAATCCTCAGAGGTGAAAACCGAGTCAAGGATATTGTCTCCTCTCGTTGGCTCTCTCACCCATTGAGTGAGGAACTCGGTGTTCGCTAACTCCAGGAGTAGTGCGTTCTTGCCACAGGGTTCTCTGGTTTCCCAGTCAACTTGTTTGTTGAAATCCTCCACGACGATACACACTCTGTCTTCAACAAGTTCTCCTAGTAGCTGGTACAGATCTCTCTCCTTTTGAATGAGTTTGGCAGGAGGTCTATAAAGCACCAGGGTCCTGTATTTGGCAGGACCTATTTCTAGGTCAACACCTAGTAGTTCATTGTCGGTTACGATGTTGCAATGCGTCAAGTTGAGAGTATCTTTGACCTACAACATCATACTGCCACCCTCTCTGTCTGGCCTATCTTTCAGGAAGAGCTGGTAACCCGGAATCGTGAATTCACCCTCAAAGTTTCGGCTTGAGCTTTTTATCCACGACTCCATTATGGTTATTCTCTCAGGTTCTTCTGTTGCTACGAGGCCACGAAGTTTAAGAAACTTGTTTGTGATAGACTTCGCATTAAACAGAAGAACCTTGAGGGAGTCTTCGACTGTAGGACTCCCTACGCTCTTTAGTTTCCCGCTTTTTTTCTCTGTGGCGGGGTCACTCCCCTCTTTGTGACCTCAGAAAAGGTAGTTTCTGGAGTAATACAGGTGTACTGGCGTACGTCCTCCATTACTCGGGGCCTGACACTTCTTTGGGTCTGCTCCACAACATCTTGGATCATGTTGGCGAGTACAACTTTCCCTTTAAAGGAAATATGCACTCCGTCCCTTTTATACAGGTCGTTTCTCCTGTAAAAGGTGCGGTAGGGGTCTACAAAGAAGACTCCTTCTGCCGTGCAGAGATCTGCCAACCGTCGGTTTACTGCGAGGTTTCTCTCGTGAGCCGTTTGGGGTGAACCTCATCTCGGAAGCATCCCAAACACGACACGTTATCGGGTTTTAGGCCCAATGTCATCCACGGGCCCATCACCGTTTGGATGGTCTTGCCACTAAGGCCAACCTTACCTCCTCTGAGGTAGAGTTCGTTGCCACTCACCATCAGAGCGACAACTGAATTCTCAGAAATCCGAGCTTTCTCTGCATTTTCTCTGATGTTGTGGTTACCCTGTCCTGGCAGGCAGCTTACCTTCACGCTAGTGCGGTGTCGAGCCGCTAGCAGCGGCTGCAGATCCCGTGTTTGCGAGTCACCAATAAGGGTGACCTTCAGACACTTGGAATCTGAAGACGGGGTCTTCCTTTGTGGAAAAGGCCTCTCCTTTTCCTCTTTACTCTCCCCATTCTCATCTTTATTTTACTTATTCCCCTTTTTCTTTTCTTTTTATGGGTTTTTCTTCTATTTTTGGTTCTTCTTCATTTGTTTCAACTTTATTCTTTTTCTTATTTTTCTTATTTTTTCCTTTCTTCTTTTTCTCTTTTTTCCCTGCCTCAGCTGTCTTAACGCCGGATGAGGCCAAAATCTCCGCTTGAGTAAGAACTATGGCACCAGGAGTTTCTGACATATCAGTAGGCAATGCCTCTTCTGGGCATCGAATATGAGCTGCGTGAAAGGCTTCGAATTTCTCCACCTTTCTCTCAAGAATTTGAGCTCTTTCCTCTGAGGCTTTATAGAGGTCATTAAATTTCTCCACCTCTCGCCTCAATATGCAAGTAGTGCAGATACTTTCAGGGCTGCATTTTGAGTAGCAGCCCTCCGGAAAGTCAACGCACCACTTTTCTAACTGGCATGCTGCACAGTTATGTTTTAGACGAACGGGTCATTTTTTGCTTGTCATGTTGTGCGCTTTCTCTCTCTCTGAATACTCGTGACCAATCAATGATAAAAAAGGGGGGCTGGTAAGTTCTCCCTACGTGAGCCACTCCCGCCTATCCATTGGAGAGGTTTCGGATCTTTCAGAAGGCACGCTCCATGTGCTGCTGTTCGTCCGAAGGAGTCGTCAAACCTCGGCGTGCCGTGGCTCCCAACCAAACAGCACTGACGGTCCCCGAAGGGGCCATCGATTTCTCACCAGGTGAACAACGGAGCACGCCCAGTACTAAACTACTACTAGTTCCCTTCACGACGGCCAGGATCTTGGATAAGCGTTCAATGGATATCCCGCCACACCAAGAGACTCAACCCAAGGCTTTTTATTGGCCCGGCAACCAACCGGTCAAAAAAGGGCCATCACCTCGGACCGATGCTACCAGAGGCACCCGTCAACGGGCACTGGGAATGGTCAATAATTACGTGCCAGGGAAGGGGTTAACGGGGCATTACCTTCATCCCATTCATCGTGCCCCAACGCATAGAGCACCTCTAGTCCTAGTCTCTCGCAAACAGTGAGCGTCGATTAGCCTTGTTTATAGAGGTCCCAAAGCCTCTCTTTTGACGCATGAGGTAGCTGCCAGGCCCTCATATGTATATAGAGGGAAAAAAGGGAAAGAGTGACATGATAGGAGTAGGCTTTATGGTTTTGCTTTATTTTTGTATAAGTGGGAGAGATAGGATAAAAGTAAAAAAGGAGAAGTATATAGAAGAAAAAAGGAAGGAATGACGCACTTAGTCTGGAACCTCGTTTCCGACCAAATCGACAAAGGAAGCCCTACCAGGGGGACCCAGAAGAGGTACCCCCGCCGACATAGCTCGAAAAGTCAAAGGTACACACAAGCTCTCTTCTCGTGACAAGGGGGCGTCACCTCTCCCTCTAATAGAGAGATAGGTGAAAAAGAAGAGTAGGAGATTTTAGAGGACATGAAGACCGAGATAGAGAAAGAGAATGAGAAAATAAAAAAATATGAGAGAGATTGAAAGATATTGAAAGAGAGAGATTTAGAGGTATTGAAAGAGAGAGAGTGAATGAAAGATATTAAAAAAGAGAGTTATAAAGAGATCAAGAAAGAGATTGAGATACAATGGAAAAGAGGTTTAGGGAGAAAGGACATCAGAGGAGAGTGAGAGATATAAGTGATTCAGAGGGCGATAGAGAAGTGGAGGGAGAGGAAGAAAGAGTGATTAGAAAATAAGATAATGAAAGGATAGAGAAAGAGAATGTGCGCTTTTGTGTGTGAGAGATAGATTAAGAGGGATTGAAAGAGATTGAGAGTAAATAGAGAAAAGGTAGAGAGAAAGAAAGATATCGACATAAATGGATGGAGATTGAGATAAGTTGAGATGGAGAGTAAGAGAGATAAATATACAGAGAGTAAAATTTAAAGAGAGAAAATGAGAACGATTAAAAGAGGGAGTAAAAGTGAGATAATGATATTAAGAGATTTAAATTGGGGGAGAGCAAAGGATAAAAGGGAGAGTTGAGAGGAGAGCTAGAGTGATAAATAGGAAGTAGAGAATATGGAGAGTTGAGGAAGGAGAGGGCAGAGAGCAGGAGAGAGAGAGAGAGAGAGAGAGATTGAGTATGATTGAGAGAGGGTTATAAATAGAGGGAGAGCTTGATAGATTGATAGAGAGATTAAGAAAGAGATTGAGAGAGAGAGAGAGAGATGGAGAGAGATCGACTTAGAGAGAGGAAAGGAGAGTAAAAGAGAAAGAGCTACAAGGAGCTACAAGGACAAAAGTACCCTAGGGAGACCTTACGGTCCACTTAAAGATGTTACATTTGGGCTAACAGTTGAGCAGGCACTGTTCTCCACAACGAATTAAGTGCCCAAACGGCCACTTTTCAAGACTTTGTCTAGTCTTGAGTTGAACTGATCAACAGAATTGCTGTTGACAACTTCCACTAGATGTGCGTTCCAGGTACCGGAGAAAAATTTTCCACACAGAACACGGTTGTAACGCTTCAGTTCAAGTTTGTAGCCGTGCTTTCTCGTTCTGCGCTTACTAAGTTGGAAAATATGCGTGTAGTCTACATTAACAAAGCCTCGAAGTATTTTAAACACTTCGATAAGCTGACCACGCAGTCTCCGGGTTTTCAAAGAGAACAGTTTGGTTGCCCTAGCTTGCACTCATTCCAATCTAGTAATATCTTTTCCAAACGAAGGACTCCAAAATTGTACGGCATACTACAGGTGCGGTCGGACAAGTGAGTTGTACAAACACAGAACTATCTCCTTGTTTCGATATCCAAACTGGTTCTTTATGTAGCCTAGCATCCTTTGAGCCTTTTTCTCCGCCTTAATGCACTGTTTAAAGAACTTGCGGTCACAAGTACTTTTTACACCCAAGTGCTTCTCAGTGTCGGTGGATTCAATAGCAGTGCCCTTAAGGATATACTGAGATTGGGGGTTTCGGTGGCCGCTATGCATTACTTTGTATTTGTTAACGTTAAATGGCATTTACCACGTGTCCGACCACTCCTAAATCTTCACAAGATCATCTTGAAGGCGGCAGTATTTCCTTTCTTTGCGACGTTCATACTAAGCTTGGTATCATCAGCAAATTTAAAAATCTTCGCAACCATGTCACCGTCCATGTCGTTAACGTATATGATTAATAGTATTGGTCTCAGGACAGAAACTTGAGGAACACGTCTAGTAACAGGCACCCATTCAGAAGCCTGTCCATTCGACACTACCCGTTTCCGTCTGCCGTTTAGCCAGTTCTCTATCCAACTTGCTACCTTTCCGTCTATGCCCAGCGCACGCACTTTCTGAAGGAGGCGTCAGGGTTGTACTTTATCGAATGCTTTTTGAAAGTCTAAGTAGATAACATCCACCGCCTTATCCCGGTCGTGCTCACTAAAAACAAAGTTAAAGAATTTCACAAGATTCGTTAGGCATGACCGGTGCCTTCGTAACCCATGCTGAGAACTTCTCGATCGCAGGTTGGACTATAAATATGACGTCATTTTGTCCACCAAGATGCTTTCCATGATTTTACCGACTATTGAGGTTAAGCTAATTCGTCGTTAGTTCGACGGTTGGCTAGGCTCTCCTTTCTTGAAGATAGGAGTCACCTCCGCTTCACACCAGTCTCTAGGAACGCATCCGATCCGGATTGACATGTAGAAGATGGGGGCTCAAATGTCGAGACGCTTGGTCGTGCACTTCTTTCAAGACTTTATGTAGAAACCCAATCCGGGCCAGGGGACTTATTCGTCTTTAGATCAGTGATCTTTTTTTCTATTTCTCCTTGAGTGAAGTCCATTTCCTCCAGCTTTTCACCCAAGTAGGAATCTGTGTTCTAGCGATGGGACAACTCTCTTCAGTAAACACTGAAGAGAGATATAAGATGAGTATGAAATTGAGAGAGAAGGAGAAAAGTATAGCGGGGGGAGAGAGAGAGAGAAATATTGAGATAGATTGATAGAGACATAGGGTGATATTAAGAGAGATAAAGGGATAAAATCAGACACTAATCAAAAGAGAAGGAGGGAGAAGGGATTGAGAGAAAAGAGAATAAGGAGAATAGAGATTGGAGATGATAACGAGATAAACAGACAGATAGAAATTAAATGAAAGGGAGAGATAGAGGAGAGGAGATTGAGAGAGAGCAAAAAGAATATAGAGAAAGGAGAAAATAAGGGAGAGCAGTGATATATATATATATATATATATATATATATATATATATATATATATATATATATATATATATATATATATATATATATATATATATAAACATATATTTATATACATATATTGAGATTCAGTGCGACAAAGAATGTCAGACAGACAGAGGGACAGATACACAGACCGAGTGAAAGAATCAGTGAGAGAGAGGAGAGGAGGACGAGAGTGTGGTAGAGAAAGTATTTAATAGAGGTGGACAAGTCTCCCCCCCCCCTCCCAATATTTAATATAAAATAAAAGATCAGTAACGAAATAGAAACTGATCCTAAATAAAAATAAGCCTATAACGGATCCTGGAACGAACTCACAGGTATATCGCAGATTACAAATCTCTAAAGGAGAAGTTGTAATTTCAACAGAAGAACATCAAGACGAAGAGTGGAATAAGTTTATAGAAAAGTGGTTAAATAATATTGTCCACGCACTGCATCGTAATCCTTTGAAAACATGAAAGGCTAATTGGTGATAGACAAAATAAAACTTAAGGACGAAGGAGAAATATAATAGAGAGCACTCCACCACTTGAACATAGATTAAGAGAACACTAGGAAAGAACCATCTGATTGTTAGATTAAGATCACGCTAATTTCGATCCCAAACAGCAAAACTAAGGTCCAAACCTAGAACGATAATAACACCGATAGGAGCTTCCCTGCACAATTGGTTTAGAAGGAAATAGACGAGCAAACAGACACTGGTTCAATAATAAACACATAACTTAAAAGTTCAGTAGACTCTTTCCAGCAGAAGGCTCGAGGACCAACATGCCTTTCAAAGGTGAACAAAACAAATGTTTCTTAAAACATAATAAATAGACTAACCAAATTATTTAATGCATATTTTAATATAGGTTATTATTAATCTAGAAGGAGTCATGACGGCCAAAATTAGATTGATTTCAAAATCAAGGGAATTTTCGATGCAAATAACAAGCTATAGACCAATCTCTCTATTGAACTTTTTCGGTAAGGTCTTTTAGTGGATACCTAAAAGAATACTAATGGATTTCCTCTAAGAAAATCAGCATATAATAATTAATCTGTACCTCTGCTTCAGAAGATACCACGGCACCCAAGGGCCTGGCAGTTATTGCAGAAAAATCCTAAGTGCTAATATTCGAAGGACAGTCTTGCGTGATTTCAAAATGATATTCGATAAAGATTGTATTGTTGAGCTGATACACAAAATCACCCAAATAAATTTAAACAACAACTTAGAACCTTTGTGCTGCGACTATAAACGGACCAAATCAGCGTATATAGAAATTAATGGACATGAAGGGTCAAAATTCCCTCTCAGAACACGAGTGCTACATGGAGAGTGCCTTTGCCCCACACTCTACTCGATATACCCCTCATATGTCCATAAATCCATAACACAAGGGAGCTTAAACATCCACTTCGCTGAGATCAGCTAACTTGTGATGAGACCTAACAGCTACCAGAGACACTAGACCAGAACATAGCTAATGGAAATTGGTAATATAAATAACTATGAAAGATCAAGACGGATATTCAGAAATTTTATATCTTAAATATTTCAAGCAAAAAAACAACAAATGAAGTGAGATTCAATGGTGTTGTATATGGATATCGTGCAGAGATTGAAAGAAATAAAGAACAGCCCAAGGGATATTTTTATTTAGTACACTAAGAAATCTAAGCACCAAAAATAAGAAAAATGGTATTTCATGCCTTGATACAATCCGTTAGGACCTACCACCAATCCAAATTCACCAAAGATAGAAAAGGAAAAAATATTAAATCCTTTTTAGGGAGTAGGAATCCCGAGATCGAGACCATAACCCTGAAATACAGACATATAAAGAGAAAATATAGAAACATAGGTAAGCCACTTTTTAGGGCAACTCTTTTATTAAAACGAACGTGTGGAAAGGAGGATAAATAAAACTAAATAAAAACAAATACACAATATGCTTAAAAAAATAGACTAGATCTACAAATTCTTAAGGAAGGGTGATTCATAGATATCCAAACCGCTCATTTAACAGTTCAACTACTTGTTTTTCGTAAATTTTCCCTTTAATATTCTTCCGTTTCTCTCGTAATCATCTACTGCTCTTGAAGGAACTCACCACCATCGAATCCATTGAGGCATAGGAAAGTGAAGGAGAGAATCCAAAGGAGATATTGGCCTGTGAAGGCCATTCTCCTTCTCTCTCCAAGCCAGGATGGGATAAAGAGTGCGGAGGAGAAGCACACAAAGGCTGGTGTATCTTTTCTGTTATTAATAACGAACTTGATCCTTCGCTCCATATGATCGCCAATCAACTCCTGTCACCAGTAAATGCGGTATGTTGAATAGAAAAGTCAAGATAAACACCGCTTCGATAACAGAGAAGAGCCGGGGAGAAGATACCTTAAGGGAGGCGTATGGTGACGGCCTAAATTTACATTTTTAGAATATAATGTATGAACCATGAGCAATGAGACAAAAAACCGGAGTTTTTTGGAGGCAAGAAAAAAGGACATAGAAGGAACCTAGAATCAAAGAGAGCAGCCCAGTGAAGGCGATCCTTTACCGAGAAGACAGAAATAATGCCAGGGAAAAAAGTTTTTAAAAATTCCTGGCAGGAATTCGAACCCGGGTCTGCTGATTGCCGGTCAGATGCTTTACCGCTAGGCTACCAGGCACAGTGACTATATTTCGCCCAAAGCGTTCTTCCATCAAAACCAGTATCTCCCTAAGCTAGGAAGATACTGGGAGATCTTTGTATGCGACATGGAGAATGACCCTTAAAATTGTGAGCGGGTAAGAGGATATGGTACGGATTTTTTCAAAAAAGGCAATAAATATTACTGTAGGAAAAATTATTCCGTCTTCTCTTTCAATATGGTTTATTGCATTCATTTTTATCATTCTTTCGCGCTACTTTGAGATATATTATATATATATATATATATATATATATATATATATATATATATATATATATATATATATATATATATTCAAAAAAGTACAGTAGCGTACGTGTAACTATAGCGATAAAACCGCAGTAATAGGACTAATTTTATATACGAAACTAGGTTGCGACGGAAACATCCGTCATCGTCAGTCGTTGGTGGATAAGTGAAATACAGAAGTTGCTTAACGTACAAACACACAAATCAGTGGGGCTAAGGTGGATGATGCGAGACTGTAGCTACATTTTTGAGAAGCGGAAGTATGACTTTGTTGCTTATTAAGGTATTAGTATTAAATTGGACGTTGGAAGTATTAAAGTTAAGAATTTATTTTGAAAGTGCCGATTCAATTAAGCGTCGATGTATATAATTTTGAGACTTATAAGCTATTTCAGCAATATCAATATCAATTTGATGATTTTCATTGGAGATATGTAGAAATAAACTCGAGGAGAGAACACCAAGTCGCATATCGCATTTATGTTCATTCTTTCTCTTGGCAAATCTGCTGCTTTCACTGATATATACTTCATTACATGATTTGTATGTCCAATTAAGCGATGCTTAATTGAATCGGCACATATAAAAGAAATTCCTAACTTTTATACTTCCGACGGCCAATTTAATACTAATTCCTTAATAAGCAAGAAATTCATACTTACGCTTCTCAAAAATGCCACTACAGTCCCGCATCATCTACCTTAGCCACAGTGATTTGTGTGTTTTTAAGTTAAGCAACTTCTGTATTTCACCTGTCCACCAGCCACTGACGATGACGGATGTTTCCGTTGAAACCTAGTTTCGCCTATAAAATTAGTGCTATTACTGTGGTTTTATCTATATATATATATATATATATATATATATATATATATATATATATATATATATATATATTATATAGAGAGAGAGACAGATAATTGAAAATCATATGGCAGGTGATATATAATTGATGTATTTAAAAGCCCAAAGAAATGTAAACTGGTATTAAAACACTATAAAACGCTAAGGAAAATATTACGTGAACCATTCAAATCTTAAGAAAGAAAATAGGAGATATAGAAATGGAGAAAAATGGGGAAAACTATTTTAACTGTTATATAAAAATGCATAGAAGAGTTAGATTCGAACCTGTGTCATCAAGCGCTCATCTCTATTATGACTACGACGCTCATCAACTGAGCTACTAAACTAGATCGATGGTAGCTGAGACTAACATTTTGGTTATCCTGGAGATGGGCGATTGAATACACTTCATTAGTCTTAATAGCCAGCCAAAAGTTTTCAGTTTGTATTCATTGCTATTTAAATAATCAATGATGAATTGTGGACAGAGGCTCTCAATAGATTTTATATAAGCCCTTGTACAATGGTGAATAAGTATCGATGTAGTCATCTGGTGGTTGTGTTGATTTTGGGTTTATGTGCTTTCATGGCGATTTAGGGATTCTGGTTGCGGAATATCGTGAATGAATAAGTTATAAAGTATTGATGAAGATGGTAGACTGTGAAATGTCATTATTTAAGTAATTAGTATCTGTAATTAGTGTTTGGTCGTTTTGTACCTTCCTAAGACAAGTAGAAAGATTTCAGAATAGATTATATATACATCATCGAGAATAAGGTCCGCCACACTAAATACCAATTACTTAAAACTCGTAAAAATTCATTGCACTGATTAAATTAATCGTAAGATTCCAATAGAAATATGTTTCATCATTCGTTCTGATAATTTTGAACACTTCGATTTCTTTAGTAAATTGATTATCTTCTCGCATCTTTCGTTTTATTAATCTAAAATTTGCATAGCCTAATTTCTACCACATCATCTTCCTTAATTTTCGGGGGAAAAACTTGGATTTTCTCTGCCAAAAGATATGGAAGATGATGTGATAGAAATAAAGGTGCTCTGGTCTTTATTGACGGTACTGTACCTTTTATCGCACTCATTTTGCTGACGAGAGAGAATTGCTTGTTTCTTTTGATTTATGAATTTCTATCAAATATATTTCGAGTAAAGTGGCTCCAGACAAATAAAGAATTATTGACTTAGAATTTTATTTAATTTAATATTATGAGAACACTTTAATTACTAGAAATTTTTTCTCCGGTATATAGTAAAACAGATTAAGTTTGATGCCTATGGCCTAAAAAATAAAGTAAACCTCATTATGCTGAAGATGAAAGTAAACTACAAAATATTTTCTGACTTTTTAAATTTTGTGCCTCTATTCATAAACATTCGTGGAAAAAATACACAAGGCGAGAAATTTAAATTCGAAACTTATACGAAAGGAGTCAAAAAGATTTCAGACAAATGTCATAATTTCAAAATGCGCAATATTTTACAAGGTAATTCAAGTTAAACGTGGTCTTTGATGCTTCTCCAATTATTTCGTTAAGTTTTTTCCTTCTAAATATCTGGAGTGTGTACATATGTTTTTTTCTTTTAAGATTGTGTTTTCAACCTTCAAAATGACAAATTCTGAAATCAGATCCGACATTAAATTTCTAGCAAAACTTGATTAGATGCCTGTTAGAATTATTGAAGCTTTGCACAAGGTTTATGTAGAGCAGTTATTTACGATTGCAGTAAGTGCATCAAGGAAGACAGAGAACAACTGGACAATGATCCTCCGGAAAGGAGATCCTCCCCCTCAAAAAATTAATAAAACATCACTCTTGTCCAGAATATAGTCGAAGAAGATCGCAGAGTCACTTTTGACCAAGTGGTCAATAATGTGAGACTCTCACATAGTTTAGCATTTGCAATTCTCACTGAAGATTATGGTAGGACCAAGCATTCAGCAGGCTGGATTCCTAAAGCGTGGCGCAAAAACTAACTGAATCAAAAGGCTGACCTTTCTTTACCAATTTTTAACAAAGTTTAAGCAAATGAGGAAATTTTCTAAATGTTTTGTCCTTAGAGATGAATTTTGGATCTACCAGTTTGATCCAGAAATCCAAATTCAATCAAAAGAAGAGCATCCGAAGGAAAAAGCTGGACATGCTAAATTCAAGGCAAAAAGTTCTGTTAAGAAGATTATGACCACATTTTGGGGGGATTCAAACGGAATTATATCGATAGACTTCCACAAGGAAGGAAAACTGCTACCTCCAGCTATTAAGAATATGTTTTAAAGAAGCTGAAGAATGCTGTTGTCAGAAAATCTCAAGAAAGGCTGAACAACCACATTTATTTTCACAATGACAATCCTCAGAGCATTCTACGAAGGCTGTCAGGGCTATACTACGTGAATTTCGATAGGGCGCTATTACATATCCTCTTTATATCCCTTATTTAGGCTTGTCCGACTTTATTCTGTTCTTCAAATTAAAACAACACTTGAAATGCAACAGCTTCCAGTCTTTAGATAAGGCAAAAAAGCAGGTTATTGCTTGGTGTCAGATGCAATCCCAGCAATTAATCATGGAGGGATCTTAGCGGTGGAAAAATAGATTGCAAAAGTGTAAAGACAATAAATAATCGATGTTATTTAGAAAAAAGACTATGTTACAAGTATGTTGAAAACATTTTTTTTTAGATTTTTCTGACAACTTACTGAATCACCCTCGTATTTATATAATGAGAACATATTTTTGATCCTTCTTAAATTAATTTAAAAAAATATTTATCATAATTAACATAAGGTGTAACTCATTTAAATCCTGATCAAAAAGTTTGGGTAAAATAATTAATTCTAAATGAGCAACTACTGTGCAGTGAAGCCTCGTTAAGAAAAAGGCTTCCTCGTTTCCCTGGTTTGATTAGTCTAATTACGAGTGAAATCAGGAAAAGAACCACAGACAACGGTGCACTTTTTTCATGCAAGAGGAAGAAAACTGATGAGACAAGCAATTGCTGGGTTTTTGACTCAATAGAAACAAAATTAGAGAGAAAAAAACATGCATAAAAGGTTGCGCCTGGCAGAGGGGTGCAGGAGCAAACACTGCCTGCCCGAAATAATGCACTTAAAAAAGGTTTATTATAAACTATCTAAGACATGTTCGTAAAAATGACAAAGGTACCCCACAAAAAAACTTAAATCATTATGTGAGAAATTCTGAAAAAAATGACCACTAAGATGATACTTAGTTTATTAACATGCGTGAACTTTTCATTTAATACAATATTTCAAGATTATGAGGGAGAAACAGCAGTAGAAGTGATCTACACTGGCGTATTGGATAAAAACAGAGAAATGTAATCAAGAGGATTGGAGCGGGATCGAAGGTAGCATCGAGTGGAGTGTTACGAGGATATTTATTGTCACCACTTTAATCATGTGTCAACGAAATAGAGAATAAACTTTCGGGTACAATCTTCTCCTTCCACCGAGAGGAAAAGTTTCTACGGTTTCTGACAGAAAAAATATTCAAAGAACACTCAACCAAATTGTGGAGTCAATGACTAAATGTAGACAAGTGTACTTAATATCATACAAAACACACCCAGAACGGAAAACTTTAACTAAAGGTACTATATATATATATATATATATATATATATATATATAGAGAGAGAGAGAGAGAGAGAGAGAGAGAGAGAGAGAGAGAGATATATAAATATATATATATATATATATATATATATATATATATATATATATATACATATATATATATATATATGATGAAAATTATTGCAATATCACAAGTAAAGATGAAGAAATAAACCACATTCTCCGAAGACAATTTAATTCAGAACAGTTTCGGTGTATCTCACACCCTCTTTCAACTGACACTGGATAGAAAATATAAGAAAAGTTCATACAAGCATAACACAAGGTCAGGTCGTGAAAGATCCCCTCTTTTTCCCCCAATCCCCTACTTGTGGCTAATCTGGCGCGGGGTTAGGCTTAAACATATGGAAGGGCTGAAATTTTACTATTTTGTTTATTTGCTTTCTTATTACAGGATTAAAAGAAAATTGACCCTCAGATAGATTTAAGTTAGGAACTGACGCTATCAAGCTCGATTCTATGATTCTTCTCTTAACATAGTTAGCCGATTTAAATACCATTTTACTTCCATTGATATCGATCGTATGATTCTTGTCTCTATCATGGAAAAATATTCCACTGCTTTCGCTGCCCACTCTAATATCTCTGGTCCGAACGAAAGCTATCGGGCGAGTTGTGTTTGATGTGCAAAATAGCAAACATCTACCACGGTCAGGCTTATGCTGTGCAAAGATTTTACAGATCAGGAGAACATAGATCTTAAAGGACATGACCCCCAAAAAACACGAAAAAAAACCACATCGCCCGAACAAGGAATCGAACCTCAGACCACTGGTTATTCAGACCAGTGTTCTACCTCTGAGCTAGCTTAACCAACATGCAAAGTGATATATTTCTTCCAAAATAAGCTTACTCCCTTTCGTATCTACAAAGATCACGCCTATCTCAAGGATCGTATGTCCTCAAATGACTATCTCTCTCACGATTGCAAAGGAACATGTGTGAATTCCATAAAGCACTTAGTGAGTTGGAGACTTTTGAAGAAAGATCTCAAATTTAGAACGGCTGCAAAAATGCTCATCTCACTAAGAAGAACCTTATGGATAAGCTTCAATTTGGGAGGGAATATAGAGAATATGAAGAAATGGGCTGTGATATTCTCTAAAGAAGGTTCCTTCCTCTTGTTTAGAGTTTCTGAAAGATCCCTCGTTAAGAGGAGAAAGGGGAGTCATTTCAGGATGCATCGAAACACGATTCAGGTTGTGGCTGCTACTTATCTAAGAGAACTGGGGCACTAAAAACATTGACCAAGAACATCCCCATGAGCCAAAAATTGTACTAAAATGTGCTTCATCAACACTTTTTCCCAACACGTTAGGACAAATTTGAGGATAATAACGCCATTTTTTATTATGATGGAGCACTTTGTCACAAAATAAATGCAATAGCGATTTTCTTGGCTTAAAATAACATCGAAATCTTTGGACTTTAACCTTGGAATTCGGCAGATTTGAATCCTATAGGGAATTTGTGGATGATTTATCAAACTTGGGTTTGATAATGAAAAGCCATTCAATTTTAAACAGTGGCAAGGACGTTATGGACTAAAATGCAGCAATGGTTTGGTCTCTACCATGACAAAACTAATTGAAGCAGTCCTGAAGAACAAGGCACGTAATTATCAATATTGAGTACATGAAACAATTGACTATATTTATCAATAAAATGGGTTCGGGCTTCAAATTTGGGTACATTTCTGCTTTAAAATATAGGATAAACATAATTAAATAAAATGCAACGGATGATTACTTCCATTAATATATGTAAAAGGCAATGCATTTCTGAGGAGTTATTAAGGAGACTCGCCGAATTTCTATCTATTGAGACAGAGTTAGAAGTGACTAGTAAATAAAATTTAGCCAATACTGCAATGACTCAAATAATTAATACTCTATGCATATTATTTGGGATTTAACTAAGTACCAAAAATGTGTGTATTTTAATTTAAATCAGAAAATATACAATTTATTTCCTCTGTTACCAGTGGTCTCATGTGGGTAATTGTTTTATCTCCTTTTTTTTAATATTCTTAACTTAGGCCAGTAATTTTATTCTGGTTCCATAAATTTGTATAAATCCGTATTGTTCCATGAATATCTCAGAGAGGATTTACTTCTTAAGATGAAATCCAAGAAGGCAAATCCTTGATTAGACAAACTGGAGCGGGTGCCTGACAGTTAATTCGGAGGGAAATCACGGTTATTTGGAACCGCAGGTTTATATATGCCATTTCCGTATCTCAAAAACTCGAAATGGAATTTATGTTGTGCAGTGTTCGTTATCTTTTGTTTTTGTTTTTTTTAATTACTTTTTGTTCGAATGCTTTGAAAAGTTCAAAAATGAAAAAAAAACATGACGCCGTAAATATGGAATCGTAATCTCTTTTTTTTCCATTGAAAGTAGAAATTTTTCATCGCGAAATTACGTGGATTTCATGTGTTAAGAAATGAGTAGTACTCTCACACTTCAATTGATTTTTGATAAATTTGTCCTCGTATTCATTTTCTGCTCTCCAAGGATTATGATTAAGTTCGTTCGGTCTTTTATCTACTCACCTTATCTATTGAGCTTGATAAGGCATTCTAAAGTAACTTCTCATAACTTTGACACATTTTGACTCGTTAAGTATTTCTAGGTCCCTTATGTGCATAGTTTATCTCTCATATTATATATATATATATATATATATATATATATATATATATATATATATATATATATATTTTATATATATATATATATATATATATATATATATATATATATATATATTTATATATATATATATGATATATATATATATATATATATATATATATATATGATATATATATATATATATATGTTGCCTATTTAACGTCCCTCTTCTTGTATTATATTAACCCAGTCTTTAGGGCCAAAAGGAACTTAAGAAATGTTTTGACTGTACAAATATTTGCCTGATCTCCTCTCATTTAAAAATAAAAAATTATTGAAATATTTTAAGATATCGGTATAAATTAAATAATCATCAACTTCCTCTTAATAGTTCTACTGCTGTTTGTTGATTGCCAGACGCATTGAGAGAATTATTAAAATAGTGAAAACATTTCCATCTTTTCTACCATTATTAGGCTTTGAAAATCGTATTATAAGGTGAAATACTCCTTTCCATAATTACCAACAGCATTATATTGAATGAACCAACTATCGGTTGACTGTTTTTAATGATCTATGGTCGCAAGAGTAGCCTCAGTCTCTTGGTATGCCGAGACAAAGTATAAAGAGTGGTACCGAAGAGAAGCCGAAGAATATATTATTTTTCATTCGATTTAGCGTCAAAGACCTTATCATGCTACTGTGGAGATAACAGAAGAAACACATTGTTTCACCTCTGGTATAAATCAAGGCACAGGCACTCAATGGATAAAAAGGGGTTGTTAGGGAAGGGAGAAGAAGAAAAAAATGAAGCTAAAGACATAAAACAAGTAAACGAGAAATAAAGCGATAATTACTGCAGTTAACCTCGCCAGTCCCTGGAAGAGTGTGTTTGAAACTTTGAGAAAAAATTTTGTATACAAAATAATTTGAAGGATGAGAAGAACAACTAGAGTCTATCAAAGACAATCCAAGTGGATCAGTGGACAAACAATCAATCGTCCGAAATGGAGTCCGTTTTCCGGGTTTCTGTCTCTATTCGTCCTATGTACTTGCCACAAAAGAGGAAAAGGTTTAGTTTACGTTACGTTACGTTACGTTTAGAAACAAATCCAAGTAAACGCTAATTTTATAAATAAGATCTATGAATTTAGCTCCACGTTTGTTATTAAATCGTGACCAAACGGTTGATAACATTTTTTCATACTATTGCAAAGAACCTTTACAACATTTCCTTGCCATTGCCCCACGAAGGACGTAAAGGATTATAGGCATGATTTGGATAGATAAAGTCTACAAAAATAACCTGCTTTCTAAAAATAACCACTTAGTTAAGAAAACTGACAAACAGTGAATCAGAAAATGTAGAATTTATTAATACTTGAGCTTATTTTCCGAGCAAGTCGCAGATTGCTTGAAATATTTTTGATCACCAAAAAACGGAAATATGGGTTTCCTGGTATCATTACGAAGGAAATAATGGGTTTGTTTTTCTTTATAGAAAACAATCTATATCAATCAATATTTTAAGCCACTCGAACAAACTGGTTAAGAGGATATTAATAAATGTCAAAGATTCTCAGTCGATTTGCTCGAAAATTACACCCTCTTTCGCTCATTAGAGTTGCATCATCCTCTCATTTAGATAAATATGGAGCACCGAAATGAAATAAGTGATAAAAATGGCTTATTAGTTGCTTACAAGTTTAATAATTCTATTTGATTTATGATAACGCAATCAACGGGGTCATCTCTGGCAAATATTTTTACCTGAGGTAGATTATGAACTATCACAGGTGCCCGGTGTTGCCCGAGACAAAAAGCCCTGTCGCAAATATATACTGATGCATATTGTTTGAAATTCTTATATTACGTTAAAAAATACCTTTTCTTACTTATTATTATTATTATTATTATTATTATTATTATTGGGGTGAAGGAAGATTCAGAAAAATTGTAAACTCTCCCTATTATAAAATAAACAATATCTCGGTTGATTGAGTAATTAAGAGTTTGCGTAACTCAAAAGCTAAATAGGAGTTGCTTATCCTGATTGATGCCTTATTTGGCCTTAATGAAATTTCACTTAAAAAGGCACGTTAAAGCACTAAAGAATCTGCAGCTCTTATTAAATATTAGTTAGCGTTTTGACAACCAGGTGGTGCCACTTATGCCAAATATGTGTAGCCTCTGTTAATCACCGGCCTTAAAGGTCGCTCTAAATTGCCCTCAATAGCGGTCATATATATATATATATATATATATATATATATATATATATATATATATATATATATATATATATATACATGCATACATAGATACAAATACAAACAGACATTCAGAAATGGGATTGGATGAGGGAGTGGTGTTTCCCACTGCTCTTTATGGATATGAAAAATAGGCGTTGAGTTCGAACGAAAGTAGGTAGGTTGAAGTTGTGGAAATGAAATGTCTAAAAAGTATTTGTGGTGTGAGGTTGATTGATCTGGTAAGAAACGAAAGAGTGCCAGAGATATGTGGACGTAAAGTGAGTTTGCTTGAAAGAGCTGATATAGCTGTGATGAGATGGTATGGTCACCTAGAGAGAATGGAGGTTGAAAGTCTGGTAAAGAGAGTGCATATATCTCGAGTGATAGGAAGGATACAGCGTGGGCGTACTGTGAAAGGGATGGATGGAGTGTACGAGAGATATCCTTGCTGGCCATGGCCTTAACATCCAGGAGACAGAGAGGCGTGCTAGGGATAGGAATGAGTGGAGAAGAATGGTTAGGGGAGGACCAGCTGTGTAGGTTGACACACACACGCATGTAATGGAGTTTTCTGGGGAAACCGGATAGCCGGACTCCCATGATGTATGAAAATATAGGAGGTGGGTCACTTTGGTTTAGCAGTGGATGATGTGTGTAAATGGTGGAGTGGAAGTGTCTCTGGCCATGCGCCATCACGTCGCGGGAGATATGCGCGGGATATTAAAAATATATGTATATATTTAAAATAAATGGAAGAAAGAAGTTTGCTTATCTTTCACCAGAACTTAATAAGAAAACAAGAAAAAACTGAGGAAATATGAATATTTTTGCTAAAAATTAATTATTGATGCCACGGAAGCAATAAAGTAGTTAAACCAAAATAGCATATATATATATCATAAACCGAGAAAATGATGGAAATAAATCATACCACAAAGAAACAGAAAATAAATAGAATCATTTTTTCTCAGAAAATATTTTTTTAATTGCATTGACCATTGTTATTAAGTATTAAATTAATGGCATCACATTAAATGGTCCACGTGAAGGTCGAACAAAGGAACTGATCCTTTGCAAATGGGTTACAAAGTGTCTTCAAGCCGCCGCGACTTGTCACTAGAAGGAAGCGTATATATATATATATATATATATATATATATATATATATATATATATATATATATATATATATATATATATATATATATATATATATATATATATATATATATATATATATATATATATATATATATATATATATATATATATATATACATATATATATATATATATATATATATATATATATATATATATATATATTTAATATCATAATAAAAGTGAACATTGCAATTTTAGGTACGTAAGTTACTTAATATAAAATGACTAAATTTTATTCAGTTAGGATACAATGTGGAGATGAGATGCTGTTTGATTTAAATTTAAATTATCTTAAAGTATTTAGAATTTACAGGGGAGCGGTAAGGGAAAGGGATTTGGTCCTTCTGGAGTCAATCGGACGTGTTCTCGGCGAGCTCTCTATTCAGTGACGTTTTTTCGTTTTTGATTTTTCGGTGTAATATATTTAAGTTCGGGAATATAGTTAACTTTGAGTATTAGCCATAATACTAAACTATTTTTTAATTATATTTTGAAATGTTTCTCAGTATGGCTGTTGCTTTGGATGATCTGAGTATGCCTTTTGATTTAAGCTGTGTATCTGTAGTTTGTGATTTTTGTGGTGTTGAAAGAAGAGCAAATATATCTGAATGCCCGGTGTTTTATGTGACTTGTGCTAATGTGGCTTTGGTAAAGGAAGTGATTCGGTTACGTGATGAGTGCAAGAGATTAAGTGAGTTGGTGAATAAAGTGAGAAGGAATGCGAGTGTACGCATCTATAATGTGGCTGGGACCAGGAGGGTAGAAGATAGGCCTAGACTAGGGACTGAAGAGAAAGAAGAGACTGATGTGAGTGAAGATAGATGGTGGGTGAATATGGATAAAATAGCTAGGTTAGGAAAGGTTAGGTCTGTGAGTAAGAGGGACAGGGAACTTGTAAGGTTGACTAACATATTCGATGCCCTGAGAGAAAAAGAGGTTGAAAGTGATTTCCCTGATGTGGTTGTGGCGGAAAGTTAAATAAATGGTAGTTTGAATGAGAATAGGAGGGGATCTAATGCTAGGCCTAGGAGAACTAGGAGGATGAGTGAGGTCTATGTGATGGGTCACTCTCAGATTAGATATTTAGATAGGAAGTTGAGTGCAAGCAAATGGAAGAGAGTGAGAGTTTGTTTGCTGGGTGCTGGTGTAAATGATGTGTCTAAGAGGTATAATAGGCTGGTGTCTGGGTGTGAAAGGAATGCAGTTGAGATTACGCATGTGGGAGTAAATGATGTAAAGAAGGTGGGTTCATGTGAGTTACGAGAGAGGTACAAAAAGCTATTTGAAAGGATGAGTGAAAGTAGAGTGAAAGGCGTTGTTTCAGGTGTGCTTCCGAGATTGGATGTGGGGATGGAATGGTTGTCTCGTGCAAGGGAACTGAATGATTATTCGAAAAGCCTGTGTGAGGAGACGGGATTAGTGTTTGTAGATGTTTGGAATGGGTTTTATGGGAATAGGGCATTGTATGCCTTGGATCAACTCCATTTAAGCCGGGCTAGGGTTGACGTGTTGTGCCAAGAGTTAGATAGTTTTGTTGAGTCTTTGCAGGCGGGAAACTAGTTACCGATAGTGGTCAGGGAAATATAAGAGTACAGGGATAGGAGGGCTGAGTTGTCTTTATACCAATGCTCGTAGTCTTATAAATAAGAAATATGAGATATTTAGTTATATTAGTGATGAAGATATAGATATAATATGTGGAATAGAATCAAGGGTTAATGAAAATAAATTTAATGACAACGTGAGTGAATTTGAATGAAGGGATATGATATGTACATTAGTCAAAGGAGAGATAGGATAGGTGGTGAGTTGATTATTTATATCAGAAATAGCATTTCTTCAAATCTAAATAATTCTATAAATCAAGAAATGTTGAGTCACTTTGGATAGATATTAGGGTCAGTGAAAATAGGATAATACACTTGGGAGCCTTTTACAGACCACCCGGACAGACTAGTTGTATTGATGAGCTAATGATCAGGGAAAAAAGGAAAGGATGTGAAGTAGATACAGTTATTCTTGGTGACTTTAATTTTAATTCTGTGGACTGGAAAATTATGATAGGAAGGGATAGAGCGAGTTATAAGTTTATAGAATGCTTTGAGGATATTTTTTTACTCAATTTGTTAATAAGCCACAAGAGGTGCCAATATCTTAGATCTGGTTCTTTCAAATAATGATCACTGGGTTCAGGAATTGACTGTCGGGGAAGCATTGAAAAATAGTGATGATCAGATGGTTGGTTTTAACTTGGGAATAGTGAAAGGTAGAGCATCAACAAACTCCACAAAAACTCCAAATTTTTATAGGGGAGATTACAATAAATTATGAAACTTGCTAAATCAGATTAGGTGGAATATAGAATTCAGGGGGAAGAATACTTATAAAATGTGGGACAATTTTAAGACTATAGAATATAGTCCAGGAGCAGTGTATTCCAATGAAGGATATTAGGAAGAATGTAGGAAGCGGTTGTGGTGGAATCACAAGATAGCTAGGAAAACTTCTGAGAAGAAAAGGGCATACCAGAGATTACAGAGAGAAAGTACTTTTGAGAATTTAAATCATTATAGGTCGACCAGAAATGAGCTAAATAAGATTATTGAGAAGAGCAAAAGGGCGGCAGAAATTAATTTAGCTCAAAATAATAATAAAGATCCAGGGAACTCTTTAGCTATTATAAAATTTATAACAAATCTAACAGTGATAAAATAGGGCCTATTAGGTAGGAACGAGTTTTGAGAGAATCTGATGAGGAAATAGTAGAGGTTCTTAATTGTCATTTTTCTTCAGTATTTACACAAGAGAATCAAGATGGATTAATTTATGATAATTATAGGTCAAGGGAAGTAATGTTGAATGCCTTTAATGTGAACAGGGAAATAATTAAAGGGTTTATATTAGAGTTAAATACTAGTAAGTCATCTGGCCCAGACAACATTCATTCTAGGTTACTCAAAGAAGGTGTAGATAGTATTGCACTAGATCTTGAGAGGTTATATACTAAATCACTAGAGTTTGAAGAAATTCCTAATCATTGGAAATTAGCGAATGCAGTGCCAGTTTTTAAAAGGGAAGGTAAAGAGGACCAGAATTACTTTAGGCCGGTAAGCTTAACTTCTATCGTTTGTAAAATCCTTGGGAAGATATTTAAGAAGGGGATTTCTAACCATCTAGAGTGTGGTAGGTTAATAAATGATGCTCAGCATGGGTTTAGAAGAGGTAGGTCGTGTTTAACAAATTTACTCGATTTTATGGATTATGTTACTAAACAATTAGATAAGGGAGAGAATTTTGATTTAATTTACTGAGATTTTAGCAAAGCTTTTGATAAGGTTCCATATAGGGAACTAATTCACAAATTAAAAATGCAGGGGATATGTGGTAAAGTTTTGAATTGGATAACTGAATGGCTGAAAGACAGCAAACAGAGTGTTGTGCTGAATGGGGTGAGGTCATAGTAGAGGGACGTTATCAGTGGCGTACCTCACGGATCCGTTATAGGCACTTTATTTTTTATAGTTTAAATAAATGATCTTGGGGAGGATGTAAATAGCAAAGTGTCAATTTTTGCTGATGACACTAAATTGGTAGCTGGAGTCAAAGAAGTTGATGGTAGCTTTAAACTGCAGAGTGACTTAAATAAGTTATTAGCTTGAACTCAGTAGTGGCAAATGAACTTTAACCTTAAAAAATGCAAAGTTCTTAACATGGGAAGGGATAATAGGGAATCTAGCTATGAAATGGATAGGCATTGGCTGAATTCAGTTGAGGATGAGAGGGACTTAGGCGTAGTAGTAGATAGGTCACTGAAGTTTTCAAAGCACTGTGTTGAGGCAAAAAATAGAGCAAATAGGGTCCTAGGATACATTAACAGGAATGTTAGCTACCAGAGTAAAGAGTTTATCCTTAAACTCTATAACTCGTATGTTAGGCCACATTTAGAGTACTGTATACAAGCATAGTCACCACATTTTAGACATGAGATCAACATGCTAGAGTCAGTAAAAGGACGGGAACAAAAATATTACCTTCCCTGAAGCACTTTGAATATGAAGATAGACTGAGGGTACTAAATATGTACTCATTTGAGAGAAGATGTGTAAGGGGAGATATGATTGAGCTTTTTAAAATCTGTTTAGGGATAAGGAAGTTGGATTTTAGCAAGGTATTTGAGTTGGAAGGTAGTAATAGGACTAGGGGTTACCACTAAAAAATTAAAAAATAGAGGTGCAGGTTGGAGGTTAGAAAATATTTTTTGACCCATAGAGTGGTAGATTACTAGAATAGTTTGCCATCTGAGACGACAAACAGTCCAAACTTGAATGTATTCAAACGCAGATTAGATGATTTTATGGGGAGGGAGGGTTAACTCTGTGGGGTATTCTGGACTCAACCTGTGGATACAGTTTTTTATTATTGTATATTACGATTGATTTGGATTTTGACGAGTCTTGATGATGATGCTTTTTGTTTTTGACACATTCCTGTGTATGGTTCGAATTGTATATTGTAGATGCATGATAGGACACAATCCTATAGATTGTTTAAATTGTATATTGTAGATGCATGATAGGACACAATCCTATAGATTGTTTAAATTGTATATTGTAGATGCATGATCTGAGACAATCGTATGGATGCATTATCTAGGTGGGTTTTGACAGATGCGGATGACCTTTATTAGGCCCTTGTGGCTTTAGTCTTCCGTAAAATTATGTTAATTAAGATCCAATATTATGTCAATTTTTCAATACGAATTTGGGGTCGAGATATGGAGTCATTGAAATCGTTATTAAAGTCGCTCGATTTTCGAACCAAACATGGAAGACTAATGAAAATGGATAATATTTCTATTATATTTTATGTTAGATTTTCGCGAATTAAAGAATTAAGAAACTTATTAATGTTTCTCTACTACTAAATTGGATAGCCATTGTTTTTAAAAATTTAAGAAAAGTGAATTTTTCTTATAGTGTGTTTCAGAACACTCTATATTATATGGAAAATGGGAGCCACCTATTTTTGACTATAGGATAGTTCTAGTAAGATAATGGTTAGCTAACTTATTGGATGTTATTTTACTTGTAATGCATTAATCGGAATCAACAATTACCTTCCCGGAAAGAAGGATTCTACCAACTATAGAAGAAGAAGAAGAAGGAAAAAGAGAAACACGGGGAATAAACGACAATCCCGGGGCTTTCTCCATTTTTGTTTCTCTTTTTCTAAATCCTTTTAAAGATGGGTAGAAAATGCAGAAACCATCTCATACAGACCAGATCCTATATCTATAGAGTACGAAAAGAGAACTTTAGAGGAGAATGAGACTAGAAAATGGAGTACGGGCGATAGAAGGAGACAGAGGAAGAAAGAGACTTGAAAATGGAGTTAAAGGCAACAGAAGGAGACTGGAAACTGTAGTAAAAAGGCAACAAAAGGAGACGCTTGGATAAAGAGATTGGCAATTGGACTTAAAAGCAAGAGAAAGAGACTGGAAAATGGAATTTAAGGCAACAGAAGAAGACAAGAAGAAAGAGACTACAAACTGGAAATAAAGGCAACATAAGGAGACACTTGAAGAGAGAGACTGAAAATGCACTTAAAGGCAACAGAATGAGACACTTTAAGAAACCTCAATTCTTTAATAGACCAAGAGAAACCATACTAAATTAATCACTCCATTCTTGAGAATAGTCGGACTAACGTTTTCTGAAAAAGAATCGAATTTTCATGGCTGGGAATCAAACCTGGGTCTCCCAGTTAGCAAACTGATGCTCTACCACTAGGCTACCCAATTAATCTCTGTATTTCCCTCGGGCTAGAATTTACCTTCAAGGGATTTTATAGCTTAATCTCAAAATGAGATTGATTGGGTGACGAGAAAAATAGGTTTCGACTACTGTCTCTGGTAGCTTAATGGTTGAGCAGACGACTGCCAACTGAGCGACCCGGGTTCCAGTTGCAGCCAAGATATTTTTGAAATTGTTTTCTACAAAATTTGTTCCTATATTCTCAAATATGGATTGCCTTTAGTGTGCTGTTCCTTGCTCTACCAGAGCCTTAAAGTTTCCCTCAAGTTTCCCGCTTCAAATCTCACCAATGTTAAGCCACATAAGGCATGATCAATCGCCGGATGTAATCATGTCCCGATTCGGGGCAATTTTATTGTGGATTTCAGAGATGTGATTTGGATCTCGGGTTTAAAATTTGAACCTAATTTTTTATTGATCCTGATTTTCTTCTTTGTAAATTTATTTTCAGTCCAACTGTGAGAGTCTATTATGCTTATTAATAACTCTCTTATCAGTTACTCTAATTATTCTATATATATATGCAAACGATACCTTGTTATCTATATATTAATATACATATATAGTCTCAGAATCGACAAAATAGTGACTCGTCAGAACATCATTAAAACAACCTACAAAGAAAGGATTGGAAAAACATATTTCAAAAATTGGTTCAGAAATATATTTTCAAAAGTGGAATTTTATTTCATATTTTTACCGTTGATTTTTTGCTTGATTCCTAAGATAGAAAACACAATCAATTTATCGGAATTGAGTCTGGAAAGTATTGCGGTGGGAGCGCCAGAGGAAAGGGGTCAGAATTGATAAGATTCATCCAAGAAGGAATATGGAAAATGCGATCTAATATCGAAAGTCTCATATAAATGACATTACTTAACGGTAAGAAAATAAAGATGGTGGTGAAAGGGAAGAATAAGAAAGACAATAAAGACGGCATCGCCGCCAAAATATTTTTAAGATGTCCCAATCGATAGGTGAGTAAAGAGGAGTAAAATTTTAGTTGATAGAAGAAGACAGAGACGCTAAATTAAATAACCTATGAGTGAATCAAACTTCAGATATATTTGCCGCTAAATTGTTAATTCAGTCGTATTATTTTCTCTGCCTCAACGCTTGATTGCTCGCTGCGAAATAGAAACGGCTAATTCCGGTAAAGGCGTAAATAATTTGATCAGAGATGAAAAAATTCACTTCTCAGGAAATTTCAAAGCAGAAATATCTGCGCTCTTGCGGTTGATTGAACAATTTCCCTGTTCCTCTTGCGTGAGGTAGCCCCGCCAAAGGAGCTACTCTTTTTTAATTTTAATTCTAGACTCTTAATTTTTTACCTCCAACTCATTTTTCAATAGCACTACATAATTGGTCACCGTAAAGGTCTGAGTAGCAGTTGGTAGTAAGTTACAGTGAACCCCTGCGGGAAACTCCATTAGGGAGTCAGAAAAGGGGACCGATTCTCGTTTACGAGCCAGAACCCAACTGGAGACCACTGTTAGAGGTAGGCCCATATAAGTAGGGTGACCAAGGAGAATGGGCATTTCGGAAGGTAGGCGAGATACAATTTGGATGGATACAGAGGCTCATCCCATTAGTGGAGAATTGGAAATTTCTCCACAGTTGAAGATCTACAGAAGAACCTCTATCTTCGTAGAGGAGTAACGCCGCTGAGGAAACAAGGACCCACCGGATCTTAAAAGGATGACTCTTAAACTCACACCAAACGGAAGAAAGAGATTTCCGCAGGAAGTAGTTCACATGATATTTACGGATATGGAAATCTCGCTCATCAAATGTATGGAGACTCCATCAACTTCCACAATTATTTATTCAGAAAATGAATACGTAGAGACGTTGCTTTCATCAGTGGAAAGTATCACACTAAAGAACTCGGCTAAGAGAAGCCTAATCAGCCAAAATATCCAGTACAAAGTAGGAGAACCATTATGTTATGAAGTAAATGAAAAAAGGAAGAAGAGACAGCAATGGCTCAAAATATATGAAGTTTCTAAATTTAAAGACCTCATTCACGTTTTCGAATTAATTTGTGAATCAACTGAAATGTCCTTAAAGATCATTAAAAAGGACTTCTTGCATTCATCATGAGAAGCCCACTCTCCCTCATATAAAGAGACGCATTCACAAGCATATAAATATGCATCAGATATTATGCCATGAAGGATCACAAGACAAAGAACTGCCCGAAAAAAGACTTGATCGCCTTTTCAGAACATAAAGCCATTCCTTGTGCAACTGCAACAACTCAGTGAAAAGTTGCATTAACTGCCAAGGAAGACAAAGAACTATTGTTATGATCTATCCTAAAAGAAGAGAGATTATCAAAAGAAGAAAAAGGAGACAAACAGGAATAACGATAATAACAACAGAACTCAAAGAAAATAATGATAAAAACAACCAGTAAGAACCCACAACACAGATTAATTTGAATGGAACACTCAATGTAAAGATAATTGCGTGTATACTATACACCCACATAATTAACATTGCAAATACGGGTAGTTAAACGACTAGAGTAAACAGCATGCTACAGGAAGACGGACTTAAACCAATGAAATTCCCCAAAGCGGTCGACTCATCGGCTCTATTCATAATAAATGTCATGGAAAATACAAAACAAGCGTTAATCAAAGAGGAAAAAGGAAATGAACAAAGAGTAGAAACAGAAGAGGGTACAAACAGCAAGGATACAGAGACGCCAAATCCTTCCGACGACAATGAGCAAGAATGTGGTGAGTTATCTGAGGGAAAACCAAAAGAGATAGAAAAGCTGAAATCGGTCAGCAAAATGAATCCATCTCCTAGAGATGGATTGCCCGAAGTACCCTAGAACTCAACCACTGGAAAGATAACCCAGGCAAAACGGAAAAGGAACCAGAAGAAGAAACACTAATAACTCTGTAGTCTTTTGTGCAAAATTCTTTCTAGTGTAGTAATAAGTTAATTGTCTGTCGTATTAAAGCGAGAGCTGATTGGTTTATCTATCATACAAAAGTGTTGGATCCAGTTCAAACTCTCAAGCACGATCGAAAATAATTCTCTGATTTATGTCGTTATTAGGGCAATAAAAAGTGAATTTCGTCATTTATTATGAATAACGTACCCTTTACTGAACCAATGTTAATTAAATAAGTTACAAATAGCGATCGTAGTTTTTCTTTATAACATGACTGAGGTTTTATATTTAAGGTGGATCTGGAAAGCAAAATATCTGGTTGGATATTTGCCTCCGCCATTACAGTTTGTAGTTTGCCGGTGGTTATGTGATGACCCATGAATATTTGTCAGCCTGTCCTAATGATTGTGTCCAAGAGATCTCAAAATGTTATTCGTTAGATTTGAATGAAATTAATCTTGGGTCAAGAAAGAGGAAATTAGATTTTAGGGCTAAGCCAAATCCTTATGCGAATTATGAATTTCTTATCTTCTTTCCCTTAAAATCCGAGATAGGGCTGCTGGCAACATTTTTTACATTATCCTAAAAGTAATCAGTAACTTAAATCGAAAATAACCAAGTTTGGACAACTTAAGACGCTTTACCAACATACAAATTATATCCTGTGAGATCAAAATATATTTTGGGAGGGGTAGTAGAAACATTTAAATGACACTTGTTTTTTTTAGGGCGGGGAGCAACATATGACTGAACATTTTGAATAGCTGAGATAATATAGATTAAATATGCTTGAAACACATATTTGGTAAAGGTAAAAAGTTATATCTGGACGAATAAGATAACCGGATCTGCCATTGTGGAAAATCAACTTTTTGTTGATAATTACAACAACTAAAAGTTCCCAAAGAGAAGGAATTCTATGGTGTAAAGGCAAGGCGAGGAAATATGTTCTCACACCCCAAAACTGAAATAAAGAGAGCTCTAACAGGAAGGAATGCTTCATAAAAATATTAAATAAATATAGTGCACAAATATGCCACAAATAAATATCACAGCAATAAACCACTAACGACAACACGTCGTTATAAAATAAGCAGTGCTACTCCAGAGAATCAATATAAGAATATACTCCTGCCTTACGTCCCTTCTAAGTAGCTGTAGGTCTCGATAACAAGAACCAAAGAATGGGGTGCAAGATCAAAAGAAATACTCCATATACCTGTGACGGAAGTAGTGAGGGAATACAGAAAGGGTGATTGTCCTGGAAACAAGGGAGAGTCGTAACAACCCCAGACGCATTCGACTTCCGAGTGAGAGGGACAGATACAGATAGATCGGAACCTAGCAACAGGTGCAGCAGCAGAGATAATGGTGACCACTACTAACAGGGGTGTGCTATTTATAACTTTTGTGGGCGTGCGTACGTGACTAGCTGCATGACGGACTTCATTTGCCCGCCCCGCGCCACCCAGCCGCTATGAGATCATTTTCTAGTGCGTCGTTAGCTACAAGGTCATTAACACATTAATACAACATAATAACATATAAAAATGTAAAAAGAAAGAAAAGAAAACAAAAGAAATAAACGGAAAACTACAAAGAATAATTAACAAGAGGAACTGCTCAATAGGTCGCCACCTATGTTATCTTTTCCAGCAGTGTGGACCTCTCTAAACTTGTAGGCCTGAAGGGCTAAATTCAACGATTAAGCGGTCATTTTTACTATTAAAAGTAGCTAAATACAAAAAAAGTTTGTCGTCAACTTCCAATTTTGTAAAAGGAGATTAAACAAAGGAATGTTGTTAGCAATTTCTTACTTGTGAGTGGAGGTATGCATGTCATTACCTCAAACTTGCTATACTGGATTTGTAAAGATGTTTCGTCCAGAATGAATCCGAGGTATTGGATGGAAGTAACCCCAACCCGACACTTAGATGGTTTAACGGTCACATAGTGATCTCGTAGTCATTCAAAGACGTGGTTGAGAGCTTCAAAATGTTTATCCGATCAAACAAAGAACACGAAGATGTTATCAAAGTAGAAACATGCGTTAGGTAGTTCACATCACACAAGTCTAGTCGATCGGATATAGGTGGCACGAGAAGTACCCAATCCAAAATGCCTACGGCACAACTCCATTAAACCTAACTGATTAGGAAAAGCAGTCAAAACTTTAGGCATTGGCGGAAAGCGGTACCTGGTAGTAAGCCTTGTATAACTTGTGAATATCTCTGTCAATGCTGCGAGTATGTTCTCCATGGAATATGGTGACATAATTCAGTTTGGGATAGTCAATGGCCATTCTGTAGGAACCATTATTTTTCTTTTACTATGACGACACGTGAACAATGAGGGGTGGAGGATCGTCTGATAATCCCTACGTAAGTTATGTGCCGAGAAGCCTAGTGAGTAGAGTGGAGCCAAATACATTTTTCTAAAATTTATTTACTCACCACCAATTTCTTATCGAGCTATCTCACAAATTAAACTTTCTATAAGGATTTTTTGATATAATAATTTTTAAAGGTTCCTCAATGACATTGAAAATTAAAAATAATGCGAATTTCAACTAAATTATGAAATTCGTGGATTATATTTGAAAATTAAATTCGAAGTTTGAATTGATACCTCCCTACAAATAAATATTGTATTTTAAGAACAAACGAAATTTGAAAGTACTCGATTGATATTTAGAGGTTCTCAATGACATATTATAGCGGTGTACGTGACAATTATGTTTCAGTAGCGCGGAGGATCTTGTTGAGAGTAAGTGTGTGTGTGTATGTGTGCGTGGTTCTCTCTAGTGTCTATTGTTGTGATCACATTCTTCTATTTTTAGTCAAAAACAGTTATTTATAGTGTACAATAAATATTTATACACGTTTTATTATATTTCAGAGCTGAATAATATGTATGAAAATAATTAAAACATTATTTAATTATGGCATTTAAACCTAGAACGCGTCATGAAGTGACGCGTGCGCCATTAGTGAACGAGTGTTGCCAACTTATAAAGATGTTATAAGATATATTTTGTTTGAGAGAGAAGAGGAAAAGAACCGTAATAGAAAAGACCCGCCAATTAAATAAATTATCACATTAGTAGCGGAGAAGTTAATTTATACTTTGAAAACGGCATCAATCCATTGTGTGTCAATAGAGGCAGTTAAATAAAGAATTTTAAATTATTATTAAAAATATCAGGATTTGATTAGAAATATTAGCAGGGAAAATGTGAGTGACATCATTCGAACAGAAATGTGACAATTTCACGAAGAATGTAGCACATTTGTTTGATAATTTGTGTTGTAAATGCGATAGCTTTGAAAACTGTTCTTGTAGCAAAAATAAAGGTGCCGCCATTGGAGCAAATGTTTATGGAAGACTAACAAACAATTAGGAAAATAGCAATAGGTAATATCGATCAAATTTAATTAAAGAAGAATATTCAGAGTGCAGTTAGGAAGAATCATGAGTATTGTCTCTTAAATTAACAATCTTCATTGACAGATAATATCAAAGTGATTATTCCTTCTTCTAGCACAGAAACAGAATCTGCTGACGAAGGTAGCGACTTTGAGCTTCCTTCATCAGTGAAACGTAAAGAATAAACAAAATATTTGCATACAAGACTTCATCTAAACGAATAAAATTGTCAGAATTTGCGTTGGCATGTGACCGCACTGGTGTCTCTGATCGAGTTGTAGCTTAAATAACCAGTTCAATGCTTAAGGACTTATCCTCAATTGACGGTAAAGAAACCACTGTATTAGTTGACAGGTCAAAAGTTAGAAGAGAGCGTGTTAAATAACGTACTACTCTACAGCAAGAAATTAGATCGGAAAAGCCACTATATTTTATTTATTTTAATTATAGAAAAGATGTACGTTTATTGTTGAGACGATGGAGGCAACTCAGCACAAGAAGAAGATAATGGGAGAGCACATCTCTATGATAGAAGAACCTGGTTAAGAATACCTTGGACATTGGATTATGAAGACAGGTTCTGCAAAAGTTATATGCGACGCAATATTCTCGTATCTAGAAGCAAATAACATCGCAACTGATGAACTCGTTGCTGCGGGAAGCGATGGAATGGCAGTGAAAACAGGAACAAAAGGAGGTGTAATCAGAATGTTATAAGAAAACCTAATAGACTATTGCATTGGTTTATTTGCCAGCTCTATGCAAATGAACTCCCATTGAGCCATCTCATCAACAATTTGGGTGGTAAAACAACTGGGCCTCGTGGATTTTTCGAACCTATAGGGAAACAGCTGGATAAATGTAGTAATCTAAGTGTTGTTGTATTCAAGCCAATTCCGACTAACTTACCGTCTCCTGACAGAGTAAATCTGAGTACCGATCAAAAGTATCTGCTTGATAGCCTTCTATCTATCTCACAAGGTAAATTCACAAGGTAAGTTCACATGCACGATGGCGTACAATGGCAAATCAGATAGTTCGACTATATCTTTCGACCCTTCTGACACGCTGAAATCCATTGTTTTGTTCATCATGAAGGTATATGCAACATGCTGGTTTGAAATAAAAGCTAATTCTTCTTCGCAAGATTGAGCATTCAACCTCATCAAGACAGTGCAATTACTGCAAGGGATGAACAAAGAGATTAAAGATATAGTTGCCCCAGTGATTCAAAGAAATGCTTATTTTGCACATGCGAAAAACATTCTTCTCTCTATGCCGCAAGATGAAAGAAATCATATCCGGAAACTCACATGGAGAAGATTTATGAAAGCACGAAAAGATTATAAAGGCAAATAAATACCCACTTTCAATATCCCAGGCATAAACTTTGAAGCTGACGACTATATCCACCTAATTAATTGGCAGCAGACCGCTGACGAGGACGTTCTCTGATATATAAACCATTCATATTCATTATGATTAATAACATCGCATTTGCTGCTAAACTATAAATATCTTCTTTTTCCTTATACGGCGTTCAACATACGCAAGATTGAAACCGCCTACAATGTACACATTATTCTAACTTAAGGGTGAATATAGGGACCTCAACCTAAATTGCATTCAGATAAAAAATATGAGCAATAGGGATCAATTCAAGATTTATGTCTTTCGTCTACCAATATATCGTGCCTATTTCCACTTCGGTTATTCCTTGTATGAATTATTCCATGTTTCTCCGAATTGTGATGTGTTTCTGCGTGCTATTTTGTATCACACTTCCAGTTTCATATTAATTAGGTTAGAAGAAATGATCATATTTTAAGCATATAGTCATGTTTCTTATGAAGATGTTGCGAAGCTTTCCAGCGTAATTTTGTTTTTCTACTGATTTCATTTAACATGCTTCCATCCTAATTACACGTATTATTTTACCTCTTCTCAAGCTTTTATTTTTAAATCATCATCATCATCATTCAAAACCGCGAAAACGTTCGTGTGGGCGCCTTTAACCGGATTTAGCCGGCTCTCATGACATGAATAGGCGTCTTGCCAAGAGAATTAGCGAAGGAGAGGCTTGTATGTAAAGGAAAAACATAAGGTAAAAGGAAAATTAGAGGCCAAGAAGAAATATACAACCTCGGTTGTCTCCATACAATTTGAGATTACCGATGACACTGGGGCGAGGATCATGAGTCACTCCTCCACATGCCAAGTTTAATAGCCTACACCTTGCACCTTTGTCGGACAATGCCTTCCCTTAATTCAATCTGTTCCTTTGGATGAAAAACTATTGACTATTATTTTCTTCTTTAAAATTTTCACTTTTAGTCCAACTTTGAGACTGGTTGTGATAATTCTCTTATAATGGTAGCAGAGTTCTATTTATTGGCTTAAAACATTTAACAAACTTAGCACTTCGTCCTCGGATAACAACACTGAAGTTGAGCCTTTGTTCATTATAGCATTGCTGCTAACACACCAATTATAGGTTGGAAGTGAGTTCCCGGGATTGACGAGCATAGGATAGAGCTTGCTTTGCCAATGGGATTCAGATGGGAGTCACATGGGTAAATCCCTCCAAACCACTAAATCTGACTCGTTCCCAAATTAAACCAATGTGGGTTACAACCCTTTTACCCAGCTGGGACTACACACATGGATAGACTGGTTCTGTATAAGTAATAATGGGCAGGATCTTGATCTTCGATATCAGATCGTGATCTTGAATTCAAGATCGTAATCTTATCTTAATCTTGAAGATCACTAAATTTTAAGTGATCTTTATATTAGTGATCACTTTAAACACCAGCATCACTTTTAATTTCAGATTCCTAAATGTGCCACTATGCGAAGGACATTCTTTTTATCTGAGAGACATCTGGTGGCAACATTGTTCCTCACCGACTGTTTATATTTTCTGAAACGACTTCGCATCAGGTTCCTATTTAAACAAGTGATAATTTCACATATCCGAAGCGGTAGATTTTTCTTCCACCAAAATGATAAATATTTCATATAAATATGTATATAGTTAGCACACCTTTATATAGACTATTAAATTATAGTTAATTATTTATATAGTTGAACATTATCCACATTAACTATGTTTCAAATAATTCGAATACGTATTTAACGTTATCAATGAAAGAATATAGCTACAAATTTTTATTTTTATAGATCTTTGTTTATTTATTAGCAAAATATGTTATGTTGATGTAAAATATAACAAGAGTAGCCGCTCCGACACTCATTCTTACAGGAGTAACTTGCGCTTCGCAGACAGGCCCTCAGTCTCTGGCCTACGACATATCTGGCTCTACAAACTGGGATTTGGTCTTAAAAATATTGAAAGGTTTCCAGTAACATATCTCCTCATAATTTACACTTGGCCTATATTTTTCCATCCCTATTTTATAGGCCTAAAGGTAAGAAAATCCTTTATGTGAATTCTTTTGAGATACGCGAAAAAGAATCCTCAGGGTTTTTTTTTCATCATTCTAAATTTGCTTTTATATACGAAAAAATATAAAAATACAGACGTGCCTTAATTTTAATACATATTCTAAATTTCACAATTTATAATTATTTTTTTTAAATTCCTGCACATTTGATAATCATTTGTCTGTTTTTAAACTCTTGGAAAGAAATTTAATAAAATTTAGAATATACAAAAACAGCCTCAATTTTAATAATATTGGAAAATCTCTGAATCTCTCTTTTTTCCAATCCATTTTATTTTTAAAAATCCAAAACCTTGAATAATAGTTCTTAATTTCCAAAAGTTTCATTATGTTAAATTTTAAGTAAAATTGCAATAACATACAAAGTCATACTTGAACTAATTGAACTTTTCAATAAAAATTCCAATTTTCCTAAAAAGTGTCTCCTAATATACAGTGTTAGGGATATAGGCATAAAATATAGCTTATATTTTTGTATTTCTATTAAATTAATTTAAATATATTTTATTTACAGATTGAACATTTTAATAATGAGTAAAATTTTAAACCTTCAACAGGCTCCCAAACACTATCCAATATTATTTGATAACATTGTTGGTAATTAGGATTGATCTGTGATATTGAAGGGAGAATATTTCCAAATTCTCGAAAAAAACTGGAAGGGGTGTCAAAGAGTCTTCAGTGTACAAAGGAGACTACAATTCGGTCTTCTGGCCTTGACTCAACATCAATAAGCTGAAGCACCTCAGGGTTGAGTCTTATGTCTTGAGTCTTGAAAATGGAAGAAAAAATAAAGAAGTTGAGTTGATAGAGATTGTAGAGTAAGTTAAGAGAGGGAAAATGTTTAGTTGATTGTAGTTGCTGGGGGACTAGCCATCTCTTGCTTAGTACGTCTTAATAACTAAGTACTAATAGCAACATTAACACAATGTTTCAACTCATATTTGAAGTGACTGGTGCCATACAAGATTTATGCTACATCTACATAAACGTTCATTTGGACGTGTATTATGGACTAGTAACTACATTAAAAACAGTCTATATCAACTATACTAAAACGCCGGACTTCTTTCTCTTTTTATCTTTCGATTTCATGTCTCAAATTTGTTCTATTTAGTCCCTGAATGACGAAAATCATTTTCCAATTCAACAGGATAAAAATGCACTGATCATGGTGAAAATGATTATAGTGAAAGACAATTTTTTTAATCTTGTTTAATAATAATTTCAACAAGAAGTTTGATACTCTGACAAATATTATACAGTTTGTTCAAGAAGTGTCTCTGCATAATATTAATTTATTTTCTTGCGCAGAAACTATATTCGTAACTTTTGGGTAAATATGAATTGGATAAGAATTCGCACAAACATCCAGCTAAAGTAAAAAGATTCCATCGGTAGCAATGTTATTTAACCAAAATGCCACAATTGCAAGCAAAAATCAAGACCACCAATATGCAAGGATATTCTTGAAAAGAAGATTATCTCGCTTGTGACTAATTGGCTCCTACCATTAAGCCTAGTTGAACTACATGAATTATGGATCTTTCTTATGAGTATACCTAGAATATTTTGATATTTTTCTTATTGTTAATCTCTGATTAAAAAAAATATTCATCTAATATGTATGAACCTTGGACTATTGCTAGCTAAGCTAAATATTTCGAATATTTTTAGCATTGATAAGCTTTGTATTTCTTGTAATTTGTAAATACTTTTTTCAGACGTCAACCTCGTCTGTGCAGAAAGCATATGGACGCACCCTGTCTATATTTATATTCTTTTGCTATTAAAATGGACTCTTCCATATTTTGCTCTTATGGGGATTGGTCACCAATGTGATGGTATTGTAGGCGCCTCATCGCTGAATTACTTCTTTTATATCATAGTTCTTCTCTTCACTGTTTGGTGGCGCAGTTTAGCTGGAGCGTTTCTAACCAATATTATTAATTTAAATTTAAAAAATTCATACAAACATTGATTATATATATATTTTTTACATTAAAGATCAATGATGAATGGTAGCGAGGATCAGCTGCACTGGCATGCCGAAGGTATCGTGGAATAGATAGCCTTGATAAAATTGCTATTCGGCTAGAAAAATAGAAGAAAAATAGAGGAAATACCTGGCGTCTGATTTAGGTACCCATGCGCCACCTGATGAAACTCAAAGTACGACTCATTAAGCCAAATATATTAACAGGAGAACGACGGGAATATAGCTCTTGAAGAGCTGAATTTACCCATTCTCAAGGGCAATAAATTTGAATTTATTTCAGAATATTTATCGGTTCTAGAACCCATTGCAGCAGAAATCAACAAAGTGCCAGCAGAAAAAGAATGTTAATACCGAGCTCTTCTTCCAACATTCCTATAGACTCAAGATGCCGTCTCAAAATTGGAGCTTATCCATCCAAACGACCTCAGTTTGAGAGACTGCATGCCATCACTGGCAGCAGTTGTCTCTGGCTTCAATGCCAGATTTGGTTATTTTTTGGTTTTTGAGTCGTGACATAAATGATGCCGTTTTGGCTTTAGTATTTCATCCTCATTTCAAACTTAGATAGATATCAATGTTTCAAGTACTAAATTTCAGAGAGTATAAAGCTAGTAAGAAACAAATAAAGGACAAGAGGCAAATAGGTGTAAGAAAATGTAATTCTCAGAGCAGTGGTGATAGTTCAGGAAAATCCGACTCATCATCTGAAGACGACTTCTTCTAAAGTATGAGCGACTCATTCTCTCCTCCTAACAAGAACGAAGACTTGACCATCTTGAGGACATAAGGAATGATAAAAATCTCTTTTGCATCGAAAGATCGCAGTTTTTCGATCCCTTCTTCTTCGGTTTTCTTGTATTTCTTAGTATTTTGTTGTAGTTTTTTATATACTCACAAGTTTGATAGCGTAATATACCTTAAGTTATGTTAATGACCGCATAAAAACACAGATTAAAATTAAAAAACAATAAAAAGGCAAGGATCACAAAATGACGATGGTAAAGATATGTTGATGTCGAAGACGTGACGATAGAAAAAACACAAGAATTGCGAACGCATGATGAGAGCGAAAGCTTGACGATGGCGATAACTTGATTCAGATTGTCTTGAGTGATGTAACTAATTGATTTTTGTAAGTGTGTATGGAAAAGATGCGACAACAATGAAGAGATGATAATCACAAAGGCACGACGATGGCGAAGAAGAGGCGAAGGCCACAAAACGGGGACACATGAAGAATCAGAAGAACTCGAACTAAAAGATGACGACAGAATCCCGAGTAAATCAAAGACGGTGGTGACAGCGGCGAAGCACACCTCTCTAACCTTTAACCGCAATGATCAACTTTTGCAGGTATTAAGAGGAGTGAGAGCCGAAGACATGAAACAGCTGCTGACCTCGATTGATGACACGAACCAATGATGTGATCATACAAAATAAAATAATCGATGTAGAAGGTTTATTTGTTTTAAGTTTTAGAAATCTGTTAAAAATCAATAATTTGTTAAAATCAATAGTATTAAGAAATCTAATGTAATTTTATTAATATTATACATATCTGAGCTTTATTTAAACAATATATTTATTTAATTTCATTAAAGTCTGATTTTTCTATCATTTAGTTCTCAAGATTATTCTTAAAAGTGTTTAAATTGCGAGAATTTACCATTGATTCAAGAAGACTATTCCACTTATCTTTTTTTGCCACGGTAAAAAATACTTACCTTTATTAGAATGAGTAAGGCTTATACATCTTATAGTTATGACCCCTTGTAGTTGAACTGTTTAACTTAAATATATCATTTTAATCAACTAAATCTATTTTAGTACATAATACATTTGTAGGATACGATGCTTGTATTGCCTCCGCCCTCAAGGGAGTATTAGGAATGATACTTTTCAGGAGTGCTTAATAAAATAATTTGTTTTTGTTTGCTCTACAAGATTACAACTTTTATCAATTCATATAAAAATGATCTTGAAACGTAGCCTTCAAAATCACGATCTTGATCTGTTTCTTGAAGATCACATTTTTCAGGAAATATGATCTAGAACCTCAATATCACTATTTAGTGAACTGAACTTGAACTTCAGGATCACTAAGGTAGTTGATCATGCTCATTTCCGAATATAAGTAAGCCAGATAGGTACCACATAGGTCCCATATCACAGACTCAAAATTAATTGGGTAATACCTAGGGGCGAAATCTATATGAACCTACATGGGTCACATGTAGGGAGACCCGGTTGGGTTTGTTTACAAGTGTTTTCTTTACGGTGGGGAGAATGTGTGTCTCAAACTCTTGAATTATAAGTTATATAGTATGTGGCATGCTGAGAAATGAAAGTGGGCAGCAGATAGGCTCTGTTTGAATTAATTTAAATGAACCTTTGAATGGCCGAGTTTGTCAAGGTGTCCGTAAAATTATTCTCAGCGACCAGAAAAAGCTGTTCGCCACTCACCGAACGTTCCTTTATTTCCTCTACTTTCTACAAACCTCGATCTACAATGGTGCCCAGAATCAGATTGATGGCGAGCTGCTTATTGGATAACGATTTCAAGCGGCGTTTGGCTTTCTTCATTCCTTCAGAGGTTCGTATTTGACATCGCTGTCAAACCTAACTACAAGTGGATAGAGACTGTAGAGTTTTCAGTAGTTTATTGTTACATTAATTATTGGTGGTATAAAGTGATAGGAAAGTTACTGTAGAGTGGGAAAAAGCTCAAGAAAAAGTTTTAATAAAAGTAAAGTTTTATTTACGATATTACACTTTCCCCTCAAATGCCTCAAGAGGATATACTAAAAGGTTCTCTATTCAAAACTTCAGCTCAATTATCTATAGTAATGTAACTCATAAAGGCCTAACATTTCAAAATCCACCGATAATTGTTATTTCTAATATAGAATCTTCATAATTCACTTGCAAACTTTGTTTAGAAAAATATTCTCAAACCATAATTACTAGACAATTTTATTTACTAATATTTTCACGTTTTAAAATGCCAATTACCTCCTGACAGTGATGTAATAAGTTATTACATTTCACTACTTTATTAACACATTAAGTGCGAAGTGTGCCATCAGTGGTACACACTCTGAATTTGCCACCTGCGAAGTGAACCATTCATGGTACATTTTAGAGATTATTTTCACTTTAGTTAAACGAATTTTTCCCAAAGGACATTAGAAGAAACCTAGAATCAAAGAGATCAGAGAGTGGCACAATGAAGGCAATCCTTTACCGAGAAGACAGAAATAACGCCAGAAATAAGTTTTTGAAAATTCCTGGCTGGGAATCGGACCCAGGTCTGCTGATTGCCGGTCAGATGCTCTACCGCTAAGCTACCAGGCACAGTAACTATATTTTTCCCAAAGCGTTACCCCATCAAACCCAGTATCTCCCTAAGCTAAGAACATCCAAGGAATTTTTATACCACAACCTTTTACCCGCTTATAATTTAAAGACTCATTGTCCATGTCACATACAAAGAAAGAGCAAATACAAGTTCTGTGGGGGATAACAATAACCACCACAGGGATTTCGCCATATTTTTATTTTCTGCCTTTCAAAGCAATTTTGAAGACAGAAAGAAGATGCAGAAAACCTTGTATAGCAGACTATATATACATATAGTACGAGTGAAAGAGAAAATTGGAACAGTAGAATCAAAGAGAGCAAAGTGCGGCACAATTTCTGTCTTCTAGGTAAAGGATTGCCTTCATTGTGCCGCCCTCTGCTCTCTTTAATTCTAGTGTTCTTCTAATATCCCTTTCTCTCACCTCTACAAAACTCCTGTTTCTTGTCTCATTGCTCATTTGCATCCAATTTTCTTTTTCACTTGTACTATATGTATATATAGTCTGCTGTACATTGTTTCTGCATCTTTCTTTCTGTCTTCATAATTGTTTTGAAAGGCAGAAAATAAAAATATGGCGAAAGCCCTGTGGTGGTTGTTTTTATCACCCGCAGAACTTGTATTTGCTCTTTCTTTGTATATATATATATATATATATATATATATATATATATATATATATATATATATATATATATATTTCACGGTGAAGGTAAGGACACATAGGAGGCTGAGGTACATGTGATTTATTTACGGAACAACGTTTAGGGCGTATTACTCATCTTCAGGTTCTAAAATCATAAATTAATCTAATACAGTCAAAAAATATTAAAAATATTAAAAATAATAAGGTGAATCAAAAATTAAAAAATAACTCAGGGATATAAAAGGCAAGAGAATCAAATTAACAATCTAATGTAACCACTATTGACACGAAAAAAAAGAAGCAAAACACAAAAGTAAATAATTACAGTATAATATTGCTTACCGATGAAGTTCAGGAGAAATCACAAAGTGAAGAAATTATAAAGGATGTGGCTTAAATAAAGATAGGATTTTGATCGGTTGGTTGTTAAATAAGAGAAGGTTGGTTGGTTATTGAATGAGGTAATTAAAATTAAGAAATAAGAAGGGTAAAAGCGATATTAACTAGGTTGAGTGTAGGAGATTTTGTCCGTATTAGTAGGGATTTTAAAATTCTTAGACTATATTCATTGTTATTGTGACCAATTATTTTGAAGTTATCTATGGAACATTCTGTCTTGCATTGTATAATATGATTTCTAATTACAGCTTAGCGGTAGACTTAGGAAATCTTCTCTAGACTGTACTTTCCTTGAGATTTGTTGCAATGGTAATGTGTATCAGTATTTACAAAGGAGAAACTAAATAGTCGTATGTATAGTACTCATGGGTCATGGAAATAGGTGTTTACTACCATTAGTGTGGATTGGAAGACGATAAAAGGACTAATAGGTGAGTTAGATACTACCAAGGCCTCCGGCCCTGATAATATTCATTCTAGGATACTTGACGAAGGGGTAGAAAGTATCTCAATAGCTCTGGAAAATTGTATACTAGGTCATTTTCAAGAAGGGTAGTAAATAGGATCTAAATAACTTTAGACCGGTTAGCCTAACTTCTGTAGTCTGGTAAAGTTCTTGAGAAAATAGTTAAAAAAGGGATTTGTTAACATCTAGAGAGGGAGGGGTTAATCAGCGATGCTCAGCATGGGTTTAGATCAGGTAGATCATGTTTGACAAATTTACTAGACTTTCTGGAGTTCGTAACAAATCAAGTAGATAAGGGAAAGAATGTAGATGTAATTTACTTGGATTTTAGTAAAGCATTTGATAAGGTACCACATAAGAGACTAGTTCATAAATTAAAAATGACTGGGATATGTGAGGGTGTTTCAAATTGGATAGCTGAATGGCTGAAATATAGGAAGCAAAGGGTAGTGCTAAATGGTGTAAAGTCAGAGTGGAGGGATTTTATCCGTGGAGTTCCTCAGGGATCAGTTCTCGGTCCATTATTATTTGTCATCTATATAAACGATCTTGGGGAGGCAGTTAATAATGAAGTGTCAATTTTTTCGGATGATACCAAATTAGCAGCTGTAGTTAAAGATATTGATGATAATTTTAAAGTGGAGGGGGATTTAAATAAATTGTTATCCTGGGCACATAAGTGGCAAATGACTTTCAACCTTGATAAGTGTAAAGTTATTAATATAGGAAAAGATAATAGAGAATTAAACTATAAAATGGATGGGCATTGGCAGAGCTCAGTACAGGATGAGAAAGATCTAGGAGTAGTAATAGATAAGTCATTAAGGTTTTCTAACCAGTGTATTGAAGCAAGAAATAGGGCAAATAGAGTGCTGGGCTTTATTAAGATCAATGTCAGTTACACAAGTAAGGAGGTCATTCTTAAACTCTATAACTCTCATGTTAGGCTTCATCTAGAGTACTGTATACAGGCATGGTCCCCACATTTTAGATACGATATTAACCTTCTCGAGTCAAAGCAACGGACGGCAACACAGATTATTCCTTCCCTGAGCACCTTGAATATATAGATAGACTGAGGGTATTAAATATGTTCTCGTTCGAAAGGAGGTGTGTGAGAGGGGATATGATTGAGCTGTTTAAACTTTTTCTGGGATAGATAAATTGGATGTTAGCAAGTTTTTTTGAGTTGGATGATGGAAATCGGACTAGAGGTCACGACTTGAAAATTTAAAAGTAAGGGTGTAGGTTGGATTTAACAAAATATTCTTTCGCCAATAGAGTGGTGGACTTCTGGAACAAATTGCCGGGGAGGGTAGTAGGTAGTCCAAATTTAAATGTATTTAAGAATAGGTAGAATGAGTTTATGGGGAGGGAAGATTGTGATGGTTCCTAAGTTTTGTATATATTAATATTGTTTGTATATATATATAGCTGCATGATTTAGTTCTTGACAAGCCTTGATTTGTGATACCCTTGTTTCTGGACGCAATCATTTAGGTGTAGTTTTCTTGGGAGTTTGGGTGCCTTAAAAAAGAGGCCGTTTGACTCGGATTTTGTCTTTCCCTGGCCATGGTGCTTTTTGTTTATGATCCGCTCGTGTAGGCGGTTTATATTGCATATTGTGGGCGCATAATCCGACACATTTCTATGGATTGTATTAATTGTATATTGTAGATGCATGATCGGACACAATCCTATTGATTGTTTATAAAGTAGTTGCATGATCTGATATAGTCCTATGTAGGTGGGTTTTGACGGATGCGGATGAACTTTGATAAGCCCTTGTGGCTTTTCATCCGTGAAATTATATTATGTTATGTTATGTTAAGTTAACCCTAGTTTGTGCAATCACATTATCGATGAATAGGCATGTCGGCCTGATGATACACGTGAGCAATTCTTGCTGCCTCTGCTTTGTGGTGAGTGTGATAGAACGGGATGAGGCAGCCTTAGTTTCAACTCCTATCACATATTATTTAAAACCACGATGCTCCCACGTGCATCTTCGCTTCGAAGCTTGGCGTCTTATCGCAGGCAACGGATGTCAATAATTAAACAAGGAGGTTATCGTCCCCCTGTCGCCCCCATACGCCGACCTCGCAGATTGAGTTAGGCTTATGGGCAGATATGGCATTGTTCCAAGCCTCGGCTGTGCATTCCCTCGAAGTTCCCACTCCATTGTCCACCACGCCAAGCGACTGTCTCGACTATTTAGAATGAAACTTTACCATTAAGATCAGATTGGAGATCCAGATTTCCGTCGCGAAACATCACCACAACCCTCTCTCACTTTGTGCGCCAAGTGACCTCGACCTCGAGATTCACCATCACTTGTCCAGAAGGAGGACAATATCCCTTGAGTGCCAAGGTTCGAGCCTTTCGTGACGCCAAGTCCTCAAGGCTTTCCCCTCGTTGTTCAAAAAGAGAACAACGTTAGAACAGCCATTGTTCGTTCGAGCCCCGTTGACAAGAAACGGTTCTCACCCTTCCCCCGTTGTTCAGAAGAGAACAACGTAGAACAGCCATTGTTGTTTTGAGTCCGTTCGCCAAGAAACGGTTTTCACCCTTCCCCCTTGTTGTGTCGAAGAGAACAACATTAGAACAGCCATTGTTCTTGAGCCCGTAGACAAGAGACGGTTCTCCCCCCCTTGTTGTTCGGAAGAGAACAACGTAGAACAGCCATTGTTCTTCAAGTCGTTCGTCGAGAAACTGTTCTCATTCCCAAGACGCCACGTCAGGATCATCTTATTACCCCCCTTCGGCTGGAACTCGCCAGCGGACCGAAAATTCCTTCACGTCGTCTTCCACTGCACAACTAGTATAAAATTACGTAAGCCAAACGTTACCTTTGAGTATTTAATCCTTTTGTCAATTCAATCCTGTGCTTTAAATTGTTTAGAGAACCATCCCATCCCTTTAACTCTATATTTGTTTTACCTTTTTAAATCTTTTTATCCTCGGATTAGCCCGAGCCCCCACAACCCTTTCCATTTTCTGTTTATGTCAATATTTTACGTCTCGTGTTTGTTGATAGTTATTATTACTAAAACTCTATTTTATTAATGATAGCAATATTATTATCCTTGAGCTCAGTTCCACTTCTTAAGCATATCGAAGATACATAATATCGGCCCGCCAGACATCAACGCACTCTAAAGATAATTAAAGAAGTTCCCTCAACGAATAGTTATATATGGTATATCGTCGAGAGTCCATTCTACGACATATATATATATATATATACTATTTAAATTTGGTATCAGGTGTGTAAGGTTTAACACTATATCTTTGCAAACACTGGTCTCAGTCGAGTAAAGCATAGTGTTATTCGTTATAATAATAGAGTATAGTAGTTCCCTTTTGTTTTAACGATTGCTATCCCCTTTTTTTAAATTTAAGAAGCTGGAGTAGCTCAAGGAACTGTTATAATAATTTGTTTGTGTTTTTTTTGTGATTTTACTCATTGGTTATTTAGATCGAGAAACCAAGTACGAATAGGTCAGTGCCCATATTTAGGTAGGCTAATTTCTCTAGAAGGCATAATTCTTGTTGCAAGGAATTTTAGTTGGTTAACTAGTGCGCCCCCAAGTGCAAAGATGACTCAGTTCGAAATCTTTAAAGCGCAAGGAGAATCCCTGGGACTCTCCGGAAAAGAACTAATAGAGTACGTTCAAGAGTAGCAAACAAAAGAGCGTGAAGCGTGAAGAAAAAGAAAGTGGAAGAGAAAAACAACGAGAAGAACGAGAAAGAGAAATACAACGAGAAGATCAAGAAAGAGAAATACAACGAGAAGACGAGAAAGAGAAATCCAACGAGAAGAACGAAGAAGAGAAATCCAACGAGAAGAATGAGAAAGAGAAATCCAACGAGAAGAAAGAGAAAGAGAATTTCAACGAGAAGAAAGAGAGGAACGGATAAGACAAGCTGAGCTTCACCATCAGATTGAATTAGCTTGTGTTGAAGCAGAGATACAGTCCGCCAGTTCCCGTTCCGAAGCCCCCCCCAATCTCTCACTAAAGCTCCCCAATTTTAAGGATGGAGAGGATTTCGGAGCATTTTTAGCCCACTTCGAAAAGATCCTCGAAATCAATAACATGGATCTGGAGGCTGAAGGTATAGCCAGATTACTTCCCCTGTTAAATTGTAAATTGCGCGAAATTTTTATATCTTTACCATCTGAGTGTACAATTAACTACAGCACCTTAAAAGCTGAGTTATTGGCCGCTCATAATATGACTCCCGATTTCTAAGGCCAAGAATTTCGAGGAGGTCGTATTAAACCCGGACAGACGTTCCGTCAATTCGGATACATTCTTCAGAGGAATTTTAAATTTTGGTTAGAATCCTCAAAGGTTGATCCGAACTACGAGTCCTTAACAGACTTCGTGTTGCGAGATCAATTTTTGGCGTCTCTCCCGACGGAGATCCGCGCGTTCGTCAAGGATCGTTGGTGCCAGACCTTTAAAGAATGTACCGAAGAAGCGGATGTCTATGCCGCAAGCCATAATTTATACCCAAAGGAGAATCGAACTTCTCACCAACCCCCAAATTAGGAAAGAAGGAAGGATTCGCGCCCCTTCCCAGGAAAGCTGACAAAGTTTCCGGGCCCCGTAAAACCCCAAAACTTCTTTTTCCAAAACCAACAACGGGACTCCAAACCTCCCGTTAAGATTTCTCCTCCATCTCTTTTCCCGAAGCGACCAATCATATGCTTCACCTGTGGTGTAGAAAACCACATGAGCTGGAATTGCCCCCAAAATTCTAGGCTTAAAAGCAGACCAGCCCACCAAGTTCACCAGATTAATGCAACCCCGGCTTCCCCGGTGGTGCAGACCCAAGCAGAAACTTCTTCCCCTCCGTCAGGCCACCAGGTAAATTTTCTTTTTGATAAAAGTTCATCGGGAACTTTGAAATTTGAGGAGGGCAGCCTGAACGGCTGCCGAGTATCGACTCTCGTCAGGGACACAGGATGTACGTGTTTCATCGTGTCCGACGAATTTCTCCCCCAGTGGACCCTAACCACGAAAAATTTGCGGTGGTACATGACTACCTTGGGCGGGCGAACAGATTCCCCGTCGTTAGATGTTACCTGCAGTGTCAATATTATGATGGCTGGGCTGAAGTCATTTCAGCACCCATACAATTCTGCTTCGTGCTTATAGGACAGAGCCCCCAAGTAAGTTTCGACCCTGTGTCTCAGGCCGCCCTTCCTCTAAGCCGAGATAAGAAGGAAGCCCAGGAGTCCGTCCCCCTCAGAACCCCGATACCGTCCGAATTCTCGGAGATCCTTAACCAGGACTTTAGAACGGCACAAAAGGAGTGTGAAGCACTAACACTCTTAGGCGATAAGGCCCAAGACAAGGAGACGGAGACTGTCCGTGGACCCCCCCAAAAAAAGAACTTCCCACGCACCCATGGAGATACCTTCGTAGAACTGGACGAAACATCGGCGCTTGAAGAAGATTACTCCGCGGAGTCCCTTAATGTAATACAGATAGTGTGCACCCAACCTGATGCCGATTACCCTCCTCCTTCCCTACCAGGCGAGTCTTTGGAACCCTCTGACCTGGATATTGACGCGCAGCTGACACCACGTCAAAAGAGTCAGCTACAAGAGCTATTTGAATGGAGTCACCATTTAACCACCCTATTAGTCAGATAAAGATTTTCAAGGTTAATCTAGCCCTAGTATTATATATATATATATATATATATATATATATATATATATATATATATATATATATATATATATATATATATATATATATATATATTATATATATATATATATATATATATATATATATATATATATATATATATATATATATATATATATATATATATATGTATATATATATATATATATATATATATGGTTGGCCAGAAGTCCTGACTCACTTAGGAGGCGGAAAGAAAACAATAAAATTTTATGCAAAACAACGACATTTATCATTCTTCAAAATAAAGTCCATCCTTCTTTACGATCTTCTTCCAGCGATCAGAGAGCATCCGAATCTGTCCCAAATACCAGTCAGCTGGGTTTGAATAAAAAAATTGATCAAAAGCTTTCTTCACTCCATCCAAATTGTTCAATCGCTGGTCGTGGAGGAAGTTTGCGATTCAGTGGAATAGGCCATATTCACTCACAACCCCACATCGGGGCTGAATGGTGGATGTAGAAGAATTTCAACACCGTCCATTTGTTTAAACTTCTCCATAGTCAACCTGGCGGTGTTTGGAGTCGCATGCCATTGCTGAAACCAAGCCTGACCTCGATCGATAAAAGCAGGATTCCCCTTCTTTATTTGTCGTCCACGCCGCCTAGCTGCTGTTAATACATTTTAGCGTTGATGGCGCAAATATTTGGAACAAGCTCTAAATGCAGTTCGGGTTATTCCAAATCCCTTCTTCATAGCTATAAAACAAATTTGAAATTGAAATCGAGAATTAACTCTATACTACGGTACAAGTTCAATACTCTAATGCTATAAAAAATGAGGCAAATGCCGGTAAAATACTAAAAAAACGTTGTTAATGAAAACCAACCAAAGAATCAATTAGTGTACATAAGTACAACAGTGAATTATATTAATTAAACTCAAAGAAAATAAACGTAACAAAACGTTTCAAAAAAAATACTATTGATACGCTGTTACAACCGTTCTTACCGAAAACTGCATAATAAATATGTTTATCTTTTCCTTAATCCAACTACAGATAAATCCACGACTACTAAACTCGTACACTTGTGGTCAGTAACTTTCTCGTGCCCACAAACATTAAATCTCCTCGTTAGTCTCTCGTGTATAAATATTTATGTCGACCGTGGGATGTGAACCATGTTGGCTCGACGAGCCGAAGTCTCCATTCAAGACTCAAACAGCATGCCGAAGGGCCTGCATAATGAGATTGCTTTAACTATAGTTCCAGTACCAAGAACTATACAAAAAGTGCACGTTAGACAATTCCCCTTACTTCACTATTTCCATATTAATTAGAAATACTTAAGTCGCCATTACTAATTTATGTATATCAACAATAACTTCGGAACCCATATGATGAGGTTAGCTCTCAGAACGTTGGTATATAATTTAAGGAAGAAAGAAAATGCATTTCTTCTGTGCTACCCTATTAATTTCATTTCTATACATCCCGAAACCAGTCAGTTACTATACCTATCCCGAGATGTTGCAATTTTCCTAGTTCTTCATCATCAGTTTGCGGCTGTCCTCATCGGATATGAAAAACTCTTCTGAAAATCCTAAAGCCAATATACTTCTTTCATATTTGCATCATTAGATTCAAACCATAAAATAGTTTTTTCTCCATTAATCTGAATATATATATATATATATATATATATATATATAAATTAATATATAGATAGATAGATATGAGACAGAGAGAAAGAGAAATACAGATAATTCTGGCTAGATCATTAAATTTTGATAAATAAGGGATTAAAGATCGATAGATAGATTAGATTGATTGGCCTATTTAAATGACCAATCCAAACGACATATTTAATATTTATTTCTTAAAAGTTAAAGTAAAACAGGTTTGCAAATAAAAGATATAAGATAACTTCTGTAATTGTAACAATAAGGCCTAAAAGATCTTTAAACACCTTGCAAAAATAAAATTAAAATATTTACAACCTAAGTAATATTTTGACCATTATGAAAATCTTTACTCATTGAATTAAACATTGCCTTTATTAAAAATATTGCTAAAACTATAAAATTTACGTGCAACATAAATTAATTTAGGATATTACTTACCTCGGCTCCATCGAAAATTTGTGTGAAAGCATCCTGGCGCTTCCAGTGAAAGTAAATCTCAGTTGCCAGTTTATGATTATTTTAAATATATCATATATTGCAAGAATATTTATTAACAAATGCATTCATACTGGAATAATTAGATTCTAAAAATATAAAATAATATAGTGAATTTACTTGTAAGCTCTTTAAAACCTCATCGTCCTAGGGGGTTAAAAGTAATATGGCTAAAGTAAAGTTTAACTTCGTTAATTAACGGATTAACTATTTGGCTCTATTATTGTCTTTCTTATATGACCCGAAACTGATTTTAAATTTGGAAGTTTAGCAATGGAAGAAGACTCCATTATTTTAGGTATATTTACATCTCGTGTCTGACATTATTTTTTATGAATTCCAGTCGACTCTTTGGTTAAGCTGTGACAGGAATATAAAAAGTTATACTTTTTCGCCTCGTGTGACAATATGATTCTGTGGTAATATGCATTTAGAAAATTTTCAATATATTACCTACCTTATGTAATATTTGTAACAAATTAACACATGCTGTCAGTAGTTGGGAGAATATGTTAACTAAACATTCTAAAGTTTATTTTCATATTTGAATATAATAGAAATGTCAAATATTTTTAAAACACAAAGAAGAATACTAAAGACTCGAGAAGTAATGCGAAATAATTCTGGTTATTAAAATATGGGGTTGTTTGAAAGACTGAAAAGATTGTTTTTGGTATTAAATGGCATTTTATAAAGGAAAGGGGAGGGAAGTTTTTGACGAAAGTAAAAATTCTTAGAATTTTAATATCCAAAAGTTTTGGATTGAACGCAGAGCGCGCGCGAAAGAATATGAGGATAAAAACAAACGTTTTAACTTTAAGAGTATAAGAATAAATATAAACAGAAGAATTAGTCGGCTTAAAGTAGAAAAAGAATATAAAGCCTGAGAGATAGAGGTGTAATAACCAACTTAGGAAAGGATGTTATATTCAATTCCACTTTAGGAGTAAATTTAATTGACACTACAAGAGAATTATCTCTAATCAGGCTGAGGTGTACGTTTTTTGAGTTAGGCCAAGCGTATGATATATAGTAAATGTAACCAAACTAGATAATTGGGAAATCAAAAATCGATGGAAGATAAAGGGTTTAAAAAGTCCCTATATAAGTGTAAAATAATATAAGATAAGCAATTGCCTCATTCGGCCAAATTTATGGCGAAAGAAATTGCTATTAAAACAAAATTTCCAATATTTAGTAAAAGTTGAAATGTGCACTAAAAGGTATGAAACAAAACCATTCCTTAATAAGTAAATTATTAGCCTTTGGAACTTTGGTAAAGAGGGGAAAAGCGCAAGCCTTCAAAAGTGAAATCTTAGGAAGAAGGAACGGCAATAAGGATTTTCTTTTAATGGCAGAAGAACTATTAGTATATTGGAAATTTGAAATAAATGCTACAAGGCACATAAGGTTCTCTTTCTCTACCTCTCTCTGACGCTCTACAACTCTACCAAGCCTTTTCCGAGGACCACCCGATCACATCTACCTCCTCTTCTATATATAAAGCTCCCACACCTATGACTAATCCCACTTTCACCTATTTTTCCCTAAATCATCTTGGTTTTTGCATCCCTATGTATCCCCGTGGAATTGACTTTCCTCCTCCACTCTTCGTCCAATTTTCACCAACATAGGTAACCAGAACCCAAATGATCCAGAAAACTAGTGCCAAATCAGGCAAATCTCTCCCTGGCCTTTTAAAGTTCTGGCAGGGCTGGTATCGTCCTGGATTCCTGCTCATGTTATCTTCCAAAATTGATAAATCTTCCTGAAGGGTTTCAAAACAAGGACCCTTATTAGATCACCTCTACTTCATGTTGTTGACGGCCTTAGTCGTGCGGCTGATGATGGTCAAAATTCCATGTCTCGTCAGCACTTGACAGTGCCAATCCCTCTTTCTTCTTTACTGATCGTGAATTACTAGGTGTCTTCAGAGCTGCCCTTGACTAGTTTCGTGAGGATCTATAATCCCGTTCTCAGTTTGTTCCTATCGGAAGCGATAGATAATATAATGGCCGGCAGAGGTGAGGAATGGTGCCATGCAAGGCTCTATTCTTGGTTGACTTCATTGTTATTCTTAGTAACCCTTTCTTTGACCTGTGTGGCTCCTCGCTTCACTTTACGAGCACTATTAAAATCTGGATCGACATCTACGTTCGATTACTTTACTTGAGTACTTTTCCTCCTTTTTACTGGATCACTTGCTTCACCTCGTCGACTTGTTCAAAACGTTACAATCAAAGTATTTCTCTGGCAAGAACACCTTTCCCCAGCAAGTCCTTGCTCCTCGAAATCCAAGGGATTTGGGTGACCTCTTACCTACTCTACCTCTTTCCTTGTGATCCCTTCATTCAAGCTCTGCCTTTTTCATTTATTGTGTCATTTAGCCGTCTGTGTTGTATCAGTATCCTGTTTTCTCAACATTTTCTCGTAGAGTGTGAAATGCACTGCCTAATATCATACATTCTCCATCCTACCTTGCTGCCTTCAGACGTGCTCTAAAGACCCCAGCCCCTTCTGCAAAAGCTGTTTTTAGTTACAAGGAATCAAAAGGATAAGAGTGTCTCATAAGACAGTGTTATCTATACAGATAAGGTAGTATTTTTGGAAAAGCTTATCATAGAGCTTGATTATAGTACAGATGAAGAATTATCCTATCTACCTTTCCCACCCGTCTATACAGGCTACAGAAATTAGGAAAAATTTTTCGACTGCACTGTGAAGAATAGCACAAACGAGAATTTTAACCGTAAAAGTAAACTGTAAATTTGTTGTGTACTAAATTGATTCTATCATTTCTATCCTTGAACTTCTCAACGCTAGAACTATTAACTACCTCTGTAGGTAACTCGTCCCATGTTTCGCATATTCAAGATGTACAGTAGTTGCTCAACAAATTAGGTTGGACAGATGTATTTGAATATTTACACCATGCGATTTCCTGTCCTGTTCTGCTTTAAGAATACACAATTTCTGGAAACCAATATTCTCAAAAACTCGAGGAATTTTCAAAACGTCTATCAAGAAAATTGTAGTCATACATTATATAAGTTTTAAGTGAAACAAAGAGCAAATGCAAGAGAGAACAAGGAACAGAACAGTCAAATAGAAGTAAATAGAAGAACAGATTTATCTTTTAGCTCCATTGGCCAATTACGCTGATAGATACCGGACTAAAAAAAATTGATATATCCAAACGAAGACTTCACAGAGATTAATTCACTTCAATAATTAAAATGTTAACTGAATACTTCAAAAGAATATAAATCTGAGTCATCAAAGAGCTGGTCCAGAACACGACCTTTCCGCAAAGTGTCAGATATACGAAACATAAAAGATACAATTAATCCATTGTAATTTTAATCGTGAAATGAACTGATTAAAATGAGTTGATTGTCAGGCTGCAAGGTTACTTTCTGTTTAGTTTCTTATTTGTTTTTTTTATCTTCAAACTCTAAAGCTTCAAAATTTGCGAGAATTCACACCAAATATGAATATAATAGGGGAAAATAATAAGCAAAATATCGCGTTCTATGTGGAATTCTCTGATTGAAATATATATAAATTATAGGGATTCCAAGCTTTTTATTTCGTTTCAGTAAATATAACAAAAACATAAAAGCTTCGTTCGAAGAGCAAAACGCAGATTTAATTTCCTTCTCTGAAAATGTATTCCGCAGTTTACAATTAATCGAAATTCTTCTCGATGAGAAGTCAGAATGGCGAGTTTGTCAATGAATAATATATATTACCTCATGTAATTGAACCTACATAAATAACTGAGGCGTAAAAGGTAATTTTATTGGGGGTTTTTTAACCAAGGCCATAAAGGTAAGTTAGAGAAGCATCCATTGATTTAAATTTCGAAATTAATATAGGAAATTGGGTAAAAATGAACAGAACTTTTTTATGATAATCCTTCTTTACCTGTTTAACAGATCTTTATTTTTAAAAAATTGTTATCAGTATGTTATTTATTAATTTGTTAAATATAGTAATTTATAGCGACAAAAAATAACTACACCTTCCTCTCTATTGGCCCTGGTAATATACAAGGCAGCTTCATTTCTAAGGTTGTATACTGCTTGACGATAGTGTAAAAGTCAATCTTAATGACAAGACAAGTGTTATATAATGATAAGCGAAATCTATTGCAATGGGAATATAATAACTTGCAATATTGACATTTTTTTCCTTTATTATTATAACTTTTAGCAATAGCTACCCTGCAGGTTCGAGAAGGAAGAAAAGTATTCAAGCTTTATTCAAAGGCTTAGATTAAAGTTTGGTCTAAGTGTTGCGAATTAAATTTGAGAATTGTATCTGGGCAAGAATTCCTCGTCCTTCAATTCTCCTTATTGGGAGGCTGAAATTTTTGGTTGTCTACTTTCAAAATTCTTAACCTGAATTTTTATAGTCCCCCAATTTTTTGGGGGGAGAATTATTGACCACAGATTAAGGGTATTTCATAGTATTACCAGGTGTTTGCCGTTATACGCACACTGGCCTACTGGCCGATCAAAATTAAGGCTCCACCTGGGGATGATTCTAGGTGTGCTTTATATAAACAATCTTAGGCCAAGGAATATTCAAAGATGGCTACAAAATATACTTTAATAGGAATAAAGGTAACATATACATATAGATAAAGTTAAATGGCAATGCACTTAAATATTGACGGTTCACTGCAATAATATTCACACTATCAATTAAGTTTGAACACGGGGATAATTAATTAAATAATGAATTTAAAATTATGCAAGTTCTAGAGCAAAGTGGATCCTTGAGGTTCGACGCGATAAAGGTGGGAGAAGCGTGAGGAAGCGGAGGTTAAATCCCTTTTACCTTGATGTGCGGCGAGTAGGACCAGGTAGGTAAGTTCGACCATGAACTTGTAGGCGTCTCAATTGACGCTCAATTCAAATTCGAGAAACTGAAGTTGAGGGCTTCTTATCCTTAAAAGGCAAACGGAGGGTGCTTCGGGGATGGCTTTTACGATCCTTAAAATCCGAAGACGTGGTGAGAAGGGTTGTAGCGCGCCTAACTATCTTCACGAACAACATTGATTGATGACTATTTCTTTCTTTGCTCTTCGACAATCACTCAATTATTCATTGGACGAGAATGTAGTCAATTCTCTCTTACTTTTCGGCTGCTTCAGACACAATGTGCATGTAAATTTCGAAGACTCGAATATATACTCGGAAATTTTCTAGACAAGGAGAGAGATTCATCACCAACAGACTTCCTTAATTTCCTTGGGTCGCAATAAAGGCCCATAGCGAGAAGTTGCGATGCCCACTTAATGCTCTTTCTATTGTTCTAATTTTCGCAGATTATAGGACAAACGAATTTAGAGTGGTCAACGGCGAACTGGGAAAGTCATTCCTTCTCTCTCCCCCTAATCTTCCACAGGGTATTAGATATAAAAGTAAGTTCCGCATTTTAACTTTTTGTCGCTTAGAATGCTCTCTTACATACTCGTTGTGCGGTAATGCAAATTCTTTGGAAATTTGGAATGGATTTCATTTCAATAAAGTTTATTGGATACCCCTTTGTTGTGACTGACTGGATATTCCACCAGCAGTGATACGTTTGGAAGGAGCTATTTTCTCCTTGACTGGCCTTGATGGAGGCTAGTTGAGGGTAAGGAAGAAAGCCTCCTCTGTGCTACCTGAAGGTAAAGTGGCCGTATGTTCATTAGACATTTTTTCTACCTTCTCCATATCACTCTTTCTTATTTTCCTAAAGGATCCCTAAAATTACATACACATCCAGTTATACTCACTTACAGACTCGAGTCCCCCAAGAAATAGCGGAGATATGAGGAGACGCGGCTATTTCCGTAAAGACCTTACCAGGCCGGCAAAGACCGGACAGGAGCAAGTTCTTCGAGAGAATTTACGGCGAGCTCAATATTGCCCTCGTACAGCTAATTGATTTGCCAAATAGCTACCAGGCTATCTGTGCAAGGGATGCGGACAACGAAGCCCTCTCCTTCCCGCGTGCCTCAGACACCCTTCGAAAAATTGATCTCATTCCTCAGACACCGCCACAAATACGCAAACATAGAAGTGTGATCTGCGGACGCATCGACCCCTGGGTTAGAGGACACTCGATTGACCAAATTACATACGAGCTCCATGCTCGTGAATAACGGCATGGAAAAATGTGGTTCCCGGAAACCCTCCCATAAACGAGGTTCTTCGAGAGAATCTCCAACCGCAGTCCTAGAAGAGCGGCCAAAAAGCTCTGGACACAAGGAATGCCCTTGCATGGGTTTCTCGAGTGCAAGCTTTGGCTGCCCGGCAGAAGGCACAAACGGACTCAAAGACACACCGAACTAACCCGCAGAAGCACAAGTTGAGAGGAAGGAAGCTGCTGCTGTGAGGCCTCGCAGTTACCTCAACCGTGGAGTCCTCGTCTTCCAAGAATCGGGCTCCCAGGTTCATGGACTACGAGGGGCAGTTAATAAGTTTTGCAAATCAGTAGGGCAAAACAGAGGGAGGGGAGTATCTGTTTGTGGAGGTGTTAGGACAAGTTATGACAAGTCTGGACGTGCAGCTGCACGCTCTTGCCTCGTCTATTTAAGAAGCAGTAGCTAATTGCAGAATGTCAGTCACAAATTTTTTAACAATGGAGAAGGTTGAGCACCGCGCAGTGATCAAATTTTTGACCAAGGAAATCAAGAATGCAGAAGAGATCCATGAACGCATGGTTGCAGTGTACACCGACACAATCCCTTCCTATGCAACAATTGCTCGCTAGAATATGGAGATCCGCCATGCTCGTGAGTCTCTTAAGGATGACCCACATCCAGGGCGCCCGTCAGACGTGACCAACGAGGACAATGTGGCCCGTGTGGAGAGGTTAATCCTCGAAAATAGGTGGTTAAGGTCGAAGAATTCGAGCGAAAACTTGGAATATCACATGGAAGTGTTATCAACATCATCTACGAGGATTTGGCCATGACCAAGGTCTCTGCCCGTTGGTTCCATAGAAACCTCACCAAACCTCACGCCCCATGATCGACTTCAACGTCGTCAAAGTTCGGAGGAGCTGCTGCTCCTGTACAACCAAGACGCATAGTGACAGGTGATGAAACGTGAGTCCATCATTGGGATCCCAGGACCAAGCTCGAAAGCATGGCCTGGAAGCACAGGGGCTCTTCAACCCCCATCAAGTTTAGGATTCAACCCTCAGCCGGGAAGATCATGGCCACCATCTTCTGGGATTCTGAGGGAGGGTTGATTGTGCACTATGCGTCTTGTGGAAGGACCATCACAGGCCAATATTACGCCAAGGAACTGGCTGGGTTGAAGAAGTGCATTCGTCAGAAGCGGCGCGGCAAGTTGAACCGCAGTGTCCTGCTCCTCCACGACAATGCCCCTGTCCACAATGCCAGAGTTGCACAAGCTGCCTTGCGCGAGTGCGGATTCGAGGAGCTCATCCATCCTCCCTACAGTCCAGACCTGGCCCCCAGTGACTCCTTTTTATTCCGCCAGCTCAAGGCTGCACTGCGTGGACACCGGTTTGGGGACGATGAAGATGTCCAGCTCGCCGTCGAGGAGTGGATTGAACAGCAGTCGGGAGATTTTTGGTTGTCGGAAATTCTAAGCCTCAGGGACAAGTGGCGCAAGTGCATTGAAGTCGAGGATAGTTATATTGAAAAATAATAAAACACTTTTCCTCATATCTCGTTTCCTTATATCTGAATTAACAAACTTATTGACCACCCCTCGTACTTGAGGATGTTAAACCTCAGAGTATATGCTGCCGAAGGGAACCAGTTTCCTGACGACGCAGGTCCAGAAGATAATGTCGAAGGCCATAGGGCTGGACAATACAAATGGGACTACGAAGCTGACATACCTGAAGATCTGGTAAAGCAGGCTCTCTTCCGCGACCTTGTCCAATTTGCAACCGACACCTATGTTGTTTTCACGGATGCAGAATTCGGAAAGAAGAGATCGGGCAAGGAAAAGACTCCTCCGTCCTCCTCCCAAGGAGCAATCGTAGACCGAGAATAAAACACCCCTCGCCATAACATATAAACTACATTGCGAGTGTAGTATTAAAAGCTAGTCAAAAATTGAAGAAGACCTTACCCGAACGGTAACTTTAAACCTAACATGTAATACTCTTACCGATATGACAACCCAATTTACGACAACTTTTCCCTGAAATTTTATTTATATTAGTAGCGAGTTTTACCAGTTACTACAAAGGTTTGAATGTCCCCAATTTCGACCCGTAAAACAAGACAACACAAAACTAACATTGCAGAGCCACCCTTTGACCAGGGATCTATTCAGCCCTGCTCTTGCGTACTATATTTTTACTATACTATCTACTTTTGCTGAAGATACCTTTCTACCAGGGAAATATACCACCTTCGAACTTATACTGAACTTACCTTTACCTTCATTTTCAAAACCCTTCCACCACTATACTCTTTTACCTTTAGTCTATTAATCTATACTTCCTAACTTGTCCAAAAACTTCTGTGAATGCAGCATTAAGTCTTCTTCCACGGGTGTATTCGACAATTTCAAAATTAAACTTGGTTAGTCTAAACTGGGCGATTATATTCTAAATTGCATTCTAAATTGTGGGGGCATTAGCTGGCTCTCTTCCTAATTCCTATTTATCTACTCACTTCCTCTATTTCCTTCTCTCTCCAATTCTCTTTCTCGTTTACGTTATTCCTAATGAATGATTTGTCTGCCTCCACTATTATTTTTGCGGTCAGGTTTAGCATACGGGCATTGTAAGGATCATCATAACTATTTGGATATTTATGTGTTTAAAATGAGTAAAACTCATTAATTTTATACTAATTAAATAAATATGGAAGGGACTAATTTATTATTTCTTTCCAGATAAGTTGGGTATTTTACACAAATATATAGTAAAGGGTGTTTTGAGATTTTCTAGGATAAAGGACTTGGCATTGAAATTAATGAAAGAGGGTGCATAAATTGCAATTGTAGCAATTATATGCGACTCTGCCTCGAAACCTGAGTGAGGCTATATCTTTGCTCTTTGGTGATCATTTTTATTAAAATTAGATCTAATATTTATCACGTTTCAATGGAATTCATTCGTTTGCCCAAGTATTTTCTCTTGTTTTTTTTCAACTCATAAATATCAACCTCAAGGTTGTTTTCTTAGAAGTTGTAAATTATTATAAGAAAAGGATTGAGGAGTTTCATGCCCCTTTGTGAGAATCCTTTGGTCAAATGGATCTTACAGGGCTAGAACCAGGGGCAGGATCCAATGGAGGAATCACCATTCAATCGAGGGGCTACTTCAGATTCGGGAACTACTTTTCTTCTTGACCTCTCGTTTCCCCATCCCCCATTTTTTGTAAGACATGCAAATACTTTCACCAGCTTCTTGCAAGGAGTGCCTCCGGATTAGGGATACTATTACGGTCCTGCTAGGCTGTGGCCCTAAAACCTGCACCCTCCCCCCAAACACACGTACATTTCAGTCTTTTTCTTTCATTTTTTTTGCGCTTAATTCAAACTTGTTCCTATTTTTATAATTTCTTAGTATTTATTCACACTTTTGAACGCCTCCACATCGGATTCCATGCTGCAGCTAACATCTGGAGCTTACTCTCCTTTTTCAGAATCCAGGAAACGGACTACCATGTGTGCCATGTGTAACCTTGCATCAGCTGATATGTATTCGAGAATGGCGTGCCCTCCCGGCCCTAACATTACAAATTTGTCCCCCGTGCCCCAATGCTTGCAGGAGGATTCTCTGCCACTCTAGCGGTGTTTCTTCCGTACATCTTCAATTCGTCCAACTTCTCCCCTTTCTTCGAAGTTCAACCCTTCCAAACTTTGCCATCATTGTTCGCGCGCTTTATGTTGGTGGGAAGAGAATCCTGGCTTCATCGCATGCCTTCCCTGCCCCAACGCACCTTTTTGAATTATTACAATTACAAATATATTTATGTGAAAAAAATAAAAACGTGTCTAACTGAATCAAAACGATCAATGTGTCCTTTGTTCAGAGCGTCGTAACGAGTGTAACAGGACTTTTGCAATACCCGTTTCTTGATTTTTAAACATGTTTAAAAATAAATTTGTTTTTAGCTGGGGTTTTGCGTGTGTCTGGGGGGGATGTATGTTAGGCAAACCGTCAAATTAAGGTCGGACACCCTCTAGAGTACTCTTACAAATTTTGCCCAAAATTTCTAAATCCATTTAAATGCATTCGTTATTGGGAGCTTTTAAGATCCGTTTAGCGAAGTGGCACATCATTTTATTTATCTCTAATCAAGGCATTCCTTAAAACAAGGCAAAAAAGGAGAACTGGTATGGTAACTTTAGCGTCCAAACCGACGCTGGTCTGACCAAAATCATGTCTAAATATGCGTTTAAGGTAACAATGAGTGGCCACCTTAACACTGCCTCAGGCACGCCTGGGGAAGGCAATTTATCCACCCCAAGCGAATGACTATCCAATAGACCACTGTAACAACCACAAAGAGAACTGCATCAAGTGGATAATTTAACCTACACTTTTCCCGTCGTAGCACAAGAGAGTATTTTTACCCACCCGTTTGGTAAAAACTGTAATGTGTGTAGTGATGGCAAGCGGTTACCTTAGCAATGAGTAGCCACCATTGCACTGCTAGATTGGTCTTTAGATACAGTTATTTGGTTTGCGGGGATGCAGAGCGTCCTTGGGGCGTGCCCGTTTCGGTGAGAAGGTGGCTTCTCATGGCTATGGTAACCGCAAACTATCCCTCCGTAGATAGGAGGCAATTTTGCGGAAGGCTTCACTGAAACAAAAGATAGGGAAAATGGGATTGTGAACTCAGAATATAATAGGCTCGGTTTTTCCATTGATAAACACGAGCACAAAAATAATTTTATATAAGTGTGAGTGATGAATTCAAAGAGGGAATTAATTGAAAAAGCGAAAGGCTAAATCGGATTTTGCCGGGAATAGTTAGCATAGAGCAAAACCGGCAAAATATACAGAGGAGTAAATACGAGGACCATAAGCACCTTGTAATAGTGGTAGGTAGAGTGACTCAGGTGCAAGTTCGAACACCGGAAATAAATCCTTCCGAATCCCTCCTCCACCGTGAAGACAGCCTACCTGGTTGTCTGTGGAGGAGACTCCACCTAGCTCTTGGGAGCTAGAAGAACAGACTGGATGATTCTATCGGCGATGTTTGTCCAGACTGCAATGCAGAGCCTCACACTATCAAACACATAATGGAAAACTGCATTTCACGCAAACAACAACATAACATAAACTTATGAATGCCCTGTGGGAAAGTCCAACCCAGGCCACGGCCTTTCTCAGGGCTCGGGGCTCTTCAACCAGGCACCCTGAGTAACGGTGAAGGCAACTTACTCATGAACATACCAGGAATAAAAGGAGGTAGAGTACAATGCTGTGAGTACATATTTAGAGAACGTGACCTTCGAAAAGAAGAATGAGCAGGAGAAGGCCCAACGGGATCGTGAGCCCAACGGTTGAAAAATTGTAAGAAAGAACAGATGAAAAGACTTCGTAAAAATGACATACGTGCGAAAAATAAAGATGTATGAACTGCTTGAAAACGCACCCGTTGGTTGTAAAGTTAAGAGTTGGAGGATATTTCCAACCACGTTCCCCAGTGAAAGTAAATTGAACCAAATGAAACTAAATGTGAGGGTGAAGTTAAGTTTTTGATAATTATATTGAATAGAGAACTTGGATTGAAGGTAATCGAATTGATGTAAACGCAGTATGATATCGAACGGTTCATTTAGGCGAACCTTTTTCTTAGTATGTCAGATAATCATGAGAATGCGGAAATTGTGCTCGGTCAGTGAACAGAGATCCCCTCATATAATGGAATGAGTCTGTTCTCTGAAGTCTTATTCACAATTGGAGGGCCATTATTCAGCTGCGGCTCGGCCAAATTACTCTTTTCCCGAATTTACTTTGGCTTTGAGTAAAGTCATTGGCTTCTAATGATGGCAATTTCCTTTAAGGACTATTAAAACTTTTGTTTAGAAATATTTGCTGGTACTTCTAAAATTTTAGAGCAATAAAATTTCTTATTTTAAATGACTCAACCTTAGTTTCAACGCAATATTTAAACACCTCTCATTGATAATTCTCAACCAGTTTTAGAAATTAAAATAATCGCTTGAATTCAATATTTATTCACATGAATAATTAAGACAAGTTAACAAAATGAATTAAAAATAAGCAAAAAGTAATTTCCTGCGCATTTTTAAGTATGTACAAAGTATATAAAATTATTATTTATACCCGAATATTTGTTTGTAATAAAATTGCTACGACATTAATGGAACCAAGACTTTTTAAATGACTTGAAGAATCCTTTCTTACACAATTTAGTGGTGGTTTGCACAAACTTCAAGGTGGATGATTTGGTCACCATGATTTTCTGGAATTGAGTTTCGGTCACTGTGTGGTGATACTGGCGTGGATTCCCTCGAGAAACCGTGACTGTGACCGGAATCTCGTCGTTGATCGTACTTGTGATCGTCATCTCGCTAGCAACAATGGCAGGATGAATGGCGAAAGTGTGAGAAGTGAAGTATTTCGTTGAAGTAGATGTGGTAACGATGGGAGATTCCGTGGTAATAATACGGAAATCAACTTCCGTGTCGATTTGGGTCGCTGAGAGGAGGAGGACTGTACTGACCCATTTTGTGTTGGTGAAGAGTTGTACGCGTGTGTGTGGGAGCACTCGCACGATCGAATTCGTTAAAGAAACAATTCGAGGCAAAGCAGTACGTGTAACAATATCGTGCAAGTAGGCGGTAGAAGGAAGGAACTGGGTTGTAGTAACAGTTTGAGTGGTGGGTGAGAAAGAAGTTGAAGTTTGTGTGACAGGAATAGTCCTTTGTTCTCGTCTAGTGTTTACAATAGTGACTATGGAAGAGACAACCGGCTCTTGGCATACCCCTCCTCTAAGAAGAGGTTGTTCCTGAGTCGAGGGAGTTGTGCTGGTAGCAGTGTAGTTACCCACGCGAATGTTTCCGAAATGGCCGAGATTTCCCAAGTCCTCTTCGAAATCAGACGACGCCAGGAGTTCATTAATTTCGCTTTCGAGAGCCGCTGCTTCATTCTCGTCGATACTACTCCCGATAAGCTGAGTCTTCAGAGCTTCCAACTCCCTCCGAGTGGCGCCACCAGAGGCACCGGCAACTAAGCCACTTAGTCGCTTTTTTATCCATTCCAGAGAGACTGTTCCCGGTAGCACATCAATCGCTTCGTTGCTAACCATCAGCATCTGGAAGACTACAGCGATGCCCAAAACGATTGTTGCTGGAATCTTCATTGTTTTCTGAGTTGCGCTGAAAAAGAGAAAATGTACACATCAACTCCTGCTTGTAAATTTTTCTTTCGAATCGCTATTTAGCAAACCCTTCTCAAAAAACCTAAATTTACATGTTTAGGTATATAATGTGTTTTGAAGAATTAAATTTAAAAGTTATAAAAGCTTGAGGTAAATTTTAATATCACATCCAGTAAAGTAGTTAATGTGGGAGAGCAAGAGTCAAATCAAATTCCATAAAATAATAATTATTGGCCTGTTTATTGAAGTAAAAGTTACCATTACCAAATACATATATATACTATAGTGAAATTTGAAAACGTTAATAAATACATGAGTGTTATTTTTATTATTGAAGATATACTCAATCGTTTTTAAGTATAAAATAGCAAAATGCTTAATGCCAAAATTTAGTCGTTCTTACCTCTACGTTTTACTGATTATGAGTCGGGATATTCTGCGGCGAATCCTCAAGGATGGCTTCGACAATCTAGAAAGTCACAAGGAGCAAATAAGCTCTGAGATCCAATGTTGGGAGGAGACTGATGCATTGAGAAGTTTATGACTCTATTTATACCCAGGAGAGATTAATGCTATCGTCGATGGGAACCAAAAATGTAGATAAATAGGATTAAGGATACCTGACCTTGCTGACTGTCTGAGAGATCCGTCACTGGGCGCCTCTCCTTTCTCACATCGGGATCGAAACTAATCTACCCTTTGTGACTAAACTTCAGATTAAAATCTGTTCCTCAAATGAAACGAAGAGAATTGAACTGAATTTGATTTAGCACCAGACGCTCAAAATTCGCCATCAGTAATACAATATATCTTCTACACATCTTTTCTTCCTGCATCGTCTTCACTTTACAGATTTATCCTTCCATGTTTTGCCATACTTAGTATGGCGCTTTATGGTGGAGGAAAAACATTCTCGCCCCAACGCACATTTTCATTCCTTCCGGGCTCCAACGCCCCGTGCTCAAACGAATGTATCAACGCCACAAATTTTATGACAAGAAGTTTGTAAAAAAAATGGTGAAGTTGGGGTAAGTGAAAATGTGCGGAAGACATAACTGGAGCAGTACAAAGAAGAGGCTATATCTGGCATTCTGCACCGGGATAGCGCGCAAATCTCCACCACCGGCACAAAATCAGGCACGCAAGACTATAGATATTATCTGCAACATATACAACAATGCTCTACCAAACAGTGCATTGCGGAGGTGCAGCAGAAAAGCCATATTTAATTATCTCTCTTTCACACATAAATGGCAACGCTATTAAAATATTCACCCCCTAAAAGAGAGGAAATTCTGGAGAGTTACGAGCCCTTCTGCTTCATTCGCCCAAAGTAATCATTTTTGATTTTGCACTTCCACACATTTTCATATGTCCCTAACTTCACTGCTTTCTGTACAAATCCCATTTCACTATCTTTGTGGCATTAATTCCCTTGTTGGTCTTCGCCAAGCCCAACTTTTAGGCTCTACGCATCTCACTGACTCTGGATGGAGCGATCAATTAGAAACTGACCAAAGTTTTGTCAAATGTTGACCTCGAATGGAAATACCGATGCCCAAATCCCCTTCAAATGGTCCTACACGGTACGAGAGCTGAAGAGGTGGACGTGTGCGCATTAACTACCGTGTAGGGAAAACAAAGGAAAGGGGTAAGAGTGCAAAGGAATCTAAACAAGTATACACAGAGGTTTTGCTTGTGTACATGTAAGTGCGTGTCCTTCTTCTACGACCTCTTCTTCATTTCCACTTGTCTCTATTTCGTATTTCTCCTTCTTTTATCATGCCCAGGGGAGGGCGGGTTAAAATTCTTGCCTTTATATAATTGAGACCTTTGTTCAAATCTGGTCATAGGCCTCGCACTTTCTGTCGTTGTCTAAGCCTCATTACCTGCCTGCCTTTGATAATTATACCCTTTTTTTTTGTTCATTCAAACCACTTAACAAAGATATTTAGATAAGGAGTGGACTTAGTATTTTTTTGTCGTTGTGTGAAAAGTCGACTTGCCTGATACCTCTATGTTTAGGGTGAGAGCGGTAGAGTTATATTAAATATTCAATAAATTGAACTATATATGTTGTATAAAAGGGGCATGAACCTTTAGGTCCTGGAGTTCAAGGTTATTCAACCGGTTATATTTTGTTTTTGTCTGTGGTCTTCTGAAGGGTCCACTTGGCTTATCTACCCTCTCGGCATACCAACTCGGATTTGGACATCCACCCCCTAGGGTTCCGCAGGTAGACATTAGTGACCCCAAAAAAGGAACCTAACGATTACAAAGGCAATCATAGTAAAGTGAAATGTCCTAAAGGGAACCAAGTCTCCCTCTAGGAAATCTAACAAGTCGTGCAAATCTTTTTGTGGCCGCCTGGAAACCGATCTCTTTCTTCTGTCGCAAACTCGGCAGAGAGAAGGACAGGTTAGCCCTGAAGTCTGTAGTAACACCCTCTCCCCCATATAGTGCTTAGAAATATAAAGACATTTATTTTTTTTAGCTGATTTGATTGCGCTTACCATCATTGATTGATGCGGGTTCCTACTACACTCCTTTTCAGTATCCTCATATGCAAATTCTCTATGTCCTTCCATTCATTTTATCTCGTGGCCAAAATCACCTCCCTTCAATTACCTTCCTCTGGTCGATGGGCAATAATAGTCATAAAAGCACCAATCCTATTTCTTTTCCCCATTTATTCTGAGAGCACAACTGGTGTTCCCTATTCATTACAAGACAAAGATACCTAACGAAATGATGTGTAAGATCATCATAAATTTTGGTACCGAAAAGAAGAATGAATAAAAAAAATAAAGGTACGGGGAGACAAAAAATAGAAAAAAAAACAGATGATATGACACGCAATACTTTAATCCCGGTTCACTATCTCTGGGGTTCTGGGGGAAGAGGGGGGTTAAGGTTGTTGGGATATAACTAAAACCATCGAGGGCATCTCTGGCAGAGAGATTTAAGGGTATATCTGCAAAGAAAGGGGTGAAGTTGGGGAAAGTGAAAATATAGAAAGCATTCGCAGATCCTCTTCCTGCTAGCATAGTGGCTTTGGGGCCGGAAAGGGACGCTGTCTTTTAGATGTCAGCTGTGTTATGGTTTCCCATGTCACCCCTAACACCCCTATGCCGGCCGGGGAGATGGGCGGTGATTAAATAAGCAGATCAGTGATAATGAAATGGTGTCGCGTCCTGCTCGTTCTCCCCTGATGGCACCTACTCTCTGGGGCAGTGGCTCCTAGAAGAAAGGAATTGAGAGGATATAAGCGGTACTAAAAGGGAAATCAGACCTTCGACGACTGTTGTTCAGAGTGTCCCCATGAATCGTCGCAATAAGGGTTGCCCGCTTTTTACAGTGGATCTTCATCGCTCTGCGTCGCAAACAAGTTCGTACATTTAAATGAGTTTTTCCTTGTACGAACTTGTTTATCCTCGCTCATTATATATCATAAACGGTCACTTGCATATGTTTTGTCTAGTTATCATTTTTCTTTATTTTTCCCTCCTTCGCCTAATTATTTCTGTCTATGCTTTCTTCGGTTACATTACTTTCTTCTTTATTCCTGATAATTTTTCAAATTACTTCTGTTTTAGGATTCAATCTCGTCTGTGAAGACTGGAGATTTCGAACCAATTTGCCCTACATAAGGACACAAGAAGATGACCATGTAAGACAGCGGAGATCGAGTATGAAAGGCACTCAGAGAAGAGGAAACGTATCTCAGCTAGCTCTCTTCTTTATATTCGAAAGTGGAGTAAAAGGTAAATTTATTTTTTCGAATTTAATTAGTTTGTGATATGACAGTGATGGCGAGAGTATACCTCTAAATGCTTAAACTTTGTATGCATTAACTTAACGTTAAAATAAAGGTTGAAAAAAGGCACTAGGGCTTATTAAAGCCATCTGCAAACGTAAAAAAAAATGATTTAGGAAAATCTAGAGAGTGAGGGTCAATCAATAATGCACAGAATGAGCTTAGAACAGGTAGATGAACTATAAGAAAGTTACTAGAATTTTAACATTTCGTAGCAAAACAATTATCTCGAATAGTTTAAAAATTAAAAACGGTTTAACCATGCGCAAATATTAAAATAGGATAGCGGAATAACTGAATGATTAGATGCAGAGGGTGGTATAATATAGGGTAAAGTTACAATGTAGGGATGCTATTAGGGGCGTGACACAGGTATTAGCTATGGGCTTAGTGAGTATTATTTTCAATTTATATAAATGTTTTTTAGGAGGAATTTAATAAAAAGTGTCTATTTTTCTGATGATACCAAATTAGCAGAGAAGGTAAAGGAAATTGAGGGGAACTTTAAAGTGCAGAGTGATTTATATGAATTAGTTTCTAGAATCATAAGTGGCAGATGAATTTATATTCTAGGAATGAATAGAGAGAGCGGAGAGAGATTAAGAGAATGGGGCGAAGAGTTACAAGGAGTTACAAGGAAAGAGAGTACCTTAGAAGACCTTACGGTCCATTCAAATAGGGTACCTTTCGGCTAGCAATCGAGCGGGCACATGGCTGCTCAATTGTTTTGCGTCCCTAAACGGCCACTTTTCAAGACTTTGTCTAGTCTTGACTTGAACTGGTCAACACTTTCACTGTTGACAACTTCCACTGGAAGTGCGTTCCACATACCGCAGATACTGTAGGTGAAAATATTTCCACACATATTGCGGTTGTAACGCTTCAGTTCAAGTTTGAAGCCGTGATTGCGCGTTGTATTCTCACTGAGTGTGAAAATATCCCGGTAGTCAACAATGTTGAACCCTCGAAGTATTTTGAAAACTTCGATGAGCTGACCAGGCAGTCTACGGGTTTCCAGCGAGAACAGATTGAATTCCCTGGGTCTATTCTCATAACTTTTATGTCGGATAGAGGGAATCAGTTTGGTTGCCCTAGCTTGTATGCGTTTCAATCTTGCGATGTCCTTTCGAAACGAAGGAGTCCTAAAATTGTACGACATACTCCAGGTGCGGCCGAACGAGGGAGTTGTACAGAAAAAAGTACTATCTCCTTGTTACGGTATCCAAACTTGCGCTTTATGTAGCCTAACATCATTTGGGTTTTTTTCTCTGCCTTGATGCACTGTTTCGAGAACTTGAGGTCGCTAGTGATAGTTACACTCAAGTCCTTTTCAGTGTCACTCAATCTTCACAATCTCTCCGAGATCTTCCTGCAGGTGGGCAGTATTTCCATCCTTTGCAACGCTTATACCAAGCTTGGTATCGTCGGCAAATTTGGAAATCTTGGCAACCATGTCACCGTTCATGTCGTTGTCGTAGATGATGAATAGTAGTGGTCCCAGGACAGAACCTTGAGACCTAACATCATTTGGGTTTTCTTCTCTGCCTTGATGCACTGTTTCGAGAACTTGAGGTCGCTAGTGATAGTTACACTCAAGTCCTTTTCAGTGTCACTCAATCTTCACAATCTCTCCGAGATCTGCCTGCAGGTGGGCAGTATTTCCATCCTTTGCAACGCTTATACCAAGCTTGGTATCGTCGGCAAATTTGGAAATCTTGGCAACCATGTCACCGTTCATGTCGTTGTCGTAGATGATGAATAGTAGTGGTCCCAGGACAGAACCTTGAGACCCTCGGCTAGTAACGGGCACCCACTCAGAAGCCTGTCCATACACCCCCACCCGTTCCCGTCTGCCACTTAGCCAGTTTTCAATCCAGCCGGCTACTTTTCCATCTATGCCCAGCGCTCGCACTTTCCGGAGAAGTCGGCGGTTTGGTACCTTATCAAAGGCTTTCTGAAAGTCTAAGTAGACCACTGAACACGAAGTGGAAGAATTCTACAAGGTTCGTCAGGCATGACCGTTGCCTTCGGAAGCCGTGCTAAGAACTCCTCAGTAGCAGTTTTGACTCTAAATACGACGTCATTTTGTCCACCATGATGCTCTCCATGAGTTTACCGACTATCGAAGTCAGACTGATAGGTCGGTAGTTTGACGGATAGCTGGGGTCTGCTTTCTTGAAGATCGGAGTCACCTCCGCCTCACGCCAGTCTTTAGGAACGCATCCAGTCCGGATTGACATGTTAAAGATAGCGCACAAATGTGATACTTCATCGCACACTTCCTTCAACACTTTAGGTAGAAACCCGTCCGGTCCATGGGAATTATTCGTCTTTAGATCAGCGATCTTTTTCTTTATTTTTCCTTCGGTGAGGTCCAGTCCCTCCAGCTTTTCCCCCGAGTAGGAATTCGTCGACTGGGTAATGGGACCACACTTTTTAGTAAAGACTGAAGAGAAGTAGTCGTTGGGGAGGTTAGCATTTTCTGCATCTGGATGCTTTAATGTCCCCTCCTCATTCCGCAAAGGGTCAATCGTTCGACGGATTGGTTTACGGATGTTTACATATCCAAAGAACTCCTTGGGATTCTCTTAACAGAGTCTCGCCACTCGGAGTTCCTCAGACCACTTACCTGCCCTTATGCTGGACTTCACTCTCCTGGCTAGCCCTCCGGTATTCATCAAAGTCACCCAAGAACTTCGATTGCCGGTACACATTTCTCTTCTCCCTAAGCAGTTGGCCGATTTCTCGATTAAACCACTTTGGTTAAACAGAAGACCCACGAAGGCATTTCAGAGGGATGCAACTTGATTGAAGACTCATGAACTTATGTTTGAAATTGTTCCACGAATCCTCAACATCTTTGCATACCGCTAGCCTTATATCAGTCAGCCCAGCACGAAGGCTCGCAAAGTCTACTCTTCTCAAGTCAAGTTTCCTTGATTGACTGGCAACAGACCTTACCTTCGGGATCTTGACGGTAAATCTAATTAGCTGGTGATCACTGCCACCGAGCTCTTCGCCTACAGAGAAATCCCTTAACGATATCATCCTCAGAGGTGAAGACCAATTCGAGGATATTGTCTCCTCTCGTTAGTTCTCTGACCCATTGAGTGAGGAACTCGTTGTTGGCGAACTCCAGGAGTAGCGCGCTCTCGCCACAGGCTGCTCTGGTTTCCCAGTCAACTTTTCTTTTGAAGTTGCCCATAAAGATGCACACTCTCCCTTGAATAAGCTCGCCCAGCAGCTGGTACAGTTCCCTGTCCTTCTCAACGGATTGGAAAGGGGGTCTGTAAAGCAGCAGGGTCCTGTATCTGACAGGACCTATCTCTAGGTCAACGCCTAGAAGCTTGTGATCGGATATAATGTTGGAGTTCGTAGATTTGATTGTATCCTTGACATACAACATTACACCGCCACCCTCTCTGTCTGGCCTATCTTTGTGGAAGAGTTGGTAGCCAGGAACCGTGAATTTGCCTTCAAAGTCTCGGTTTGAGGTTTTTAGCCACGATTCTGTTATGGCTACCATTTCGGGTTCTTCCGTCACTACGAGGCCACGGAGCTCAGGAAACTTGTTCCTGATGGACCTCGCATTGAACAGAAGAACTTTCAGCGAGTCCCCTAATGTAGGACCCCCTATACTTTTTCGTTTCCTGGCTTCTTGGTTGTCACGGTAGTTATATTTTTGACAACCTCCGAGAAGGTTGTTTAGGGAGTGATTTGGGCGTACTGGCGTACGTTCGCCTTCCCAATGGGCCGGACACTCCTTTGGGTGCGCTCCACGACATCCTGGATGAGGTTGGTTAGGAAAGCCTTGCCCTTAAAGGAGAAGTGCACCCCATCCCTTTGGTAGAGGTCTTTTCTACCATAGGATACGGCGTAGGGGTCCACAAAATAGACACCCTTCGCCGTACAGAGGTCTGCAAGGCACCGGTTTAGCGACATGTTCCTCACGTGGGCTGTCCGGCTTGGAGCCCATCTCGGGAGCATCCCCACCACGACGCGTCTGCGGATTTTCAATCCACAGTCGTCGACAGTGCCCATAACCGTCTTCATACTGTCTCCTGTGGGGCCTACCCTACCTCCTCTGAGGTAGAAGTCGTTGTCACTTACCATAAGGGCAACGACTGAAGTCTCAGAAATCTGAGACTTCTCGGCCTCAGCTCTTATCTGCTTATTCCCACAGCCTGGGAGGCAGCTCACCTCAACGCTTGTGCGGAAGCGGGCTGCTAGCAGGGGCTCCAGGCCCCGTGCCTGGGAATCACCCACAAGGCTGACCCTGGCACATTTGCCTCCTGAGCTCGGATTCTTTATTTTTGGAGGCAAGCTCTCCGATTCCTCTCTCTTCTCCGTCATGGTTTTTTTACTCTTTTTTTTCCTTCTTCTTCTTCTTCTTCTCTATCATCTTTTACCCCTTGTCATCCTTTTCAATAACTTTTACCTTTTGTTCTTCTCTTTCTCTCTCTTCCTCTTTCTTCTTTCCCTTTTTCGTCTTTCTTTCCTTTTTATTTTTTCCTTTTGGCGTTTCTGCCACATTCGGGCCCGGCCTTTCTGTAGAGGTGGTGTTGCCACAGGACTAGAGAGCTCGTTTAACTTCTCTTCGAGCCTGCAGATCTGGTGGGAGTGCTCCTCCTTGAGCCTCTCGATTTTCTTTTCGAGGCCTGTCGTCCTTTCCCTGTAGTAGGCCACTATTTCTTCCACTTCCTTCTTTAAGATGCAGGTGGTGCATACACTGCCTGGATGGCATTTCGCATAGCAGCCCTCCGCGAAGTCAACGCACCACTTGTCCTTCTTACATGTGGTACACGTAAATTTTAGCGCTGCTGGACCTTTCTTGCCTGCTATTTTGAACATACTATATTTCCTATGCTTGTGACCAATCAATATGTAAAAAGGGGGGTTTAGTGAGTTCTCCCCGCGTGAGTCGCTCCCGCTTATTGATCGGAGTCGTTTCGGAGTCATCCAGAAGGCACGCTCCATGTGCTGCTGTTCGTTCTACCGAGTGGTCAAGCCTCGGCGTGCCGTGGCTCCCAACCAAGCAGCACAGACGGTCCCCGAAAGGGCCATCGATTTGCCACCGGGTGAACAACAACAAAGCACTCAACTTACTAAACTCCTACTAGTTCCCTTCACAACGGCCAGGATCTCGGAGTGGCGTTCAATGGATATCCCGCTACACCAAGGAACATAGTTATAAAGAACCATACCGAGAGATAGGTAAAAGAAAAGTGAGAAATAAGAGAGGGAGTGGGAGAGAAAAGAAAAGAAAGAAATGGGAGAGAGAGTGCGATAGAAAGAGTTGAAAGGTTAAGAGGGAAGGAAGGGAGGAAGAAGAAAAATTGGAGAAGAAAGAGGGGTGAAAAGAGAGAGAAAAAAGTTTGAGAGATTTTAAAAAGAGGGAAGGGAGAGAGAGAGGACAGGAAGATGAAGAAAGAAAGACAGAGAGAGAGAAGAAGTAACAACAAGGAGTAACAACAAGGAAAGATGGTACCCTAGAAGACCTTACGGTCCATTTAATGAGGGTACCTGTGGACTAGCAGTCGAGCGGGCACATCTCTGCTCAAATGCTCTACGTCCTTTCACGGCCATTTTTCAAGACCCTGTCTAGTCATGACTTAAACTGGTTAACAGATTCACTGTCGACAACTTCAACTGGAAGTCCGTTTCAACTACCGCAGATACTGTACGTAAAAAAAATTCTACACAGATCGCGATTGTAACGCTTCAGTTCAAGTTTAAAGCCGTGATTTCCTGTTGTGCTCTCAACAAGTGTGAAAAATATCCCTGTAGTCAACATTGTCGAACCCTCAAAGAATTTTTAAAACCTCGATAAGCTGACCACGCAATCTACCGGTTTCCAACTATAACAGATCTAATTCCCTTAATATATCTTCATAACTTTTATGTCTGATAGTGAGAATCAGTTTGGTTGACCTGGCTTGCACACGTTCCAATCTTGCGATGTCCTTTCGAAATGAAGGACTCCAAAATTGTACGGCATACTCCAAAAGCGGTCGGACAAGTGAGTTGTACAAACACAGTACAATCTCCTTGTTCCGATATCCAAACTGGTGCTTTATGTAGCCTAGCATCCTTTGGACCTTTTTCAACGCCTCAATGCACTGTTTCGAGAACTTGAGGTCACTAGTGATTGTTACACCCAAGTCCTTCTCAGTGTTAGTGGATTCAAGAGCAGGGCCCTTAAGGATATACTTAGATTGGGTGTTTCGGTGGCCGATATGCATCACTTTGCATTTGCTCACGTTAAAAGGCATTTTCCACGTGTCCGACCTCCCCCCAATCTTCTGAAGATCTCCCTGCAGGCTTTTAGTATTTCCATCCTTTGCAACGTTCATACGAAGCTTAGAATCTTCAGCAAATTTAGAAATCTTGGCAACCATGTCACCGTCCATGTCGTTGACGTAGATGATGAATAGTAGTGGTCCCAGGACAGAACCTTGAGGCACCGCGCTAGTAACGGGCACCCACTCAGAAGCCTGTCCTTTCATCACCACCCGTTGCCGTCTGCAACTTAGCCAGCTCTCGATCCAGCCGGCTACTTTTCCGTCTATGCCACTTTCCGGAAAAGGGCAACGGTGTGATACCTTATCAAAGGCTTTCTGAAAGTCTAAGTACACCACATCCACCGCCTTGTCCCGATCGTGCTCACTGAAGACGAAGTGGAAAAATTCCCCAAGGTTCGTCAGGCATGACCGTTGCCTTCGGAAGACGTGCTGTGAACTCCTTAGTAGCAGGTTTGACTATAAATGCGACGTCATTTTGTCCACCATGATGCTCTCCATGAGTTTATGGAGTATGGAAGTCAGACTGATAGGTCGGTAGTTCGACGGTTATCTAGGATCTCATTTCTTGAAGATAGGAGTCACCTCCGCTTTACGCCAGTCTCTAGGAACGCATTCGGTCTGGATTGACATGTTGAAGATTGCGCTCAGGTGTCGTGACAATTGATCGCACACTTCTTTCAACACTTTAGGTAGAAACCCATCCGGGCCAGCTGACTTATTCGTCATTAGGTCAGTGATCTTTTTTTAATTTCTCCTTCGGTGAAATCCATATCTTCCAGCTTTTCCCCCAAGAAGGAACTTGTTGGCTGGGGGATGGGACCACACTCTTCAGTAAACACTGAAAAGGAGTAGTCGTTGAGGAGGTTAGAATTTTCTGCATCTGAGTGCTTTAATGTCCCATCCTCATTCATCGAAGGGCCAATCGTTCGATGGATTGTTGTACGGTTGTTTACATATCCAAAAAACTCCTTGGGATTCTCTTTATAAAGTTTCGCCACTTGAAGTTCTTCAGACCGCTTAGCCGCCCTTATGCTGGACTTTACTCTCCTGGCTAGCCTCCGGTATTCGTCAAAGTCACCCGAGATCTTCGATTGCCGGTACACAGTTCTCTTTTCCTTAAGTAGTTGGCCGATTTCTCGATTAAACCACTTTGGTTAAACAGAAGACCGACGGGGGCAATTCAAAGGAATGAAATGCGATGAAGACTCATGAATGTGGTTTTAAAGCTGTTCCACGTGTCTTCAACTGCATCGCACACTTCTAGCCTCGCGTTAGTCAGTCCAGCACGAAGACCTGCAAAGTCTGCTCTTCTCAAATCGAGTTTCCTTGATTTACTAGTTGCCAGCCCTGCCTTCGGGACTTTGACTACAAATCTAATTAGTCGGTGGTCACTGCCACCGAGCTCTTCGACAACAGAGAGGTCCTCAACGATGTCATCCTCAGAGGTGAAAACCAAGTCAAGGATATCTTCTCCTCTCGTTGGCTCTCTCACCCATTGAGTGAAGAACTCGGTGTTCGCTAACTCTAGGAGTAGCGCGTTCTCGCCACAGGGTTCTCTGGTTTCCCAGTCAACTTGTGTGTTGAAATCCCCCATGACGATACACACTCTGTCCTTGACAAGTTCTCCTAGTAGCTGGTACAGATCTCTCTCCTTTTCAACGAGTTTGGCAGGAGGTCTATAAAGCACTAGGGTCCTGTATTTGGCAGGACCTATATCAACACCTAGTAGTTCATGGTTGGTTACGATCTTGTAATGCGTCGAGTTGAGAGTATCCTTGGCATACAACATCACACCGTCACGCTTTCTGTCTCGCCTATCTTTCAGGAAGAGCTGGTAACCGGGAATCGTGAATTCTCCTTCAAAGTCTCGGCTGGAGCCTTTTATCCACGACTCCGTTATGGTTACCTTCTCCGGTTCTTCTGTTGCTACGAGGCCACAAAGTTCAAGAAACTTGTTTCTGATAGACCTCGCATTAAACAGAAGAACCTTAAGGGAGTCTCCGACTGTAGGACTCCCTACGTTTTTCCGTTTTCCGCTTTGTTTCTCTGTAGCGGGGTCGCTTCCCTCTTTTTGACCTCAGAAAAGGTAGTTTCTGGATTAATACGGGTGTACTGGCTTAAGTCCTCCTTTACTCGGGGCCTGACACTTCTTTGGTTCCGCTCCACAACATCTTGGATCATGTTGGCGAGTACAGCTTTCCCTTTGAAGGAAAGATGCACTCCGTCCCTTTTATACAGGTCTTTTCTCCCGTAAAAGGTGCGGTAGGGGTTTACAAAGAAGACTCTTTCTGCCATGCAGAGATCAGCCAGCCGTCGGTTTACTGCGACGTTTCTCTCGTGATACGTTCGGGGTGGACCTCTTCTCGGAAGCATCCCAACCACGACACGTTTTCGGGTTTTGAGCCCAATGTCATCCACGGCTCCCATTACCGTTTGGATGGTCTTGCTACTAAGGCCAACCTTACCCCCTCTGAGGTAGAGGTCGTTGCCACTTACCATCAGAAGGACAACTGAAATCTCAGAAATCTGAGCTTCCACTGCATCTTCTCTGATGTTGTGGTTACCGTGTCCTGGCAGGCAGTTTACCTTCACGCTAGTGCGAAGGCGGGCTGCTAGCAGCGGCTGCAGATCCCGTGTTTGCGAGTTACCAATGAGGGTGACCTTCGGAGACTTGGTCTCTGAAGACGGGGTATTCCCTTGTGAAAGAGGCCTCTCCTTTTCCTCTTTACTCTCCCCATTCTTATCTTTATTTTACTTATTCCCCTTTTTCTTCTTTTTTATGGGTTTTTCTTCTATTTTTGGTTCTTCTTCATTTGTTTCAACTTTATTCTTTTTCTTATTTTTCTTCTTTTTTCCTTTCTTCTTTTTCTCTTTTTCCCCTGCCTCAGCTGTCTTAACGTCGGATGATGCCGAAATTTCCGCTTGAGTAAGAACTATGGCACTAGAAAATTCCGACACATCAGTGGGCGATGCCTCTTCTAGGCATCAAAAATGATCGAATAGAGCTGCGTGAAAGGCTTCGAATTTCTCCACCTTTTTCTCAAGAATTTGACCTCTCCGCCCCGGGGCTTTATAAAGGTCTTTTAATTTATCAACCTCTCGCCTCAATATGCAAGTAGTGCAGATACTTCCAGGGCTGCATTTTGAGTAGCAGTCCTTCGGAAAGTCAACGCACCACTTTTCTAACTGTCATGCTGCACAGTTATGTTTTAGACGAACGGGTCCTTTTTTTCTTGTCATTTTGAGCGCTTTCTCTCTCTATGAATACTAGTGACCAATCAATGATAAAAAGGGGGGTTGGTAAGTTCTTCCGCGTGAGTTGCTCCCACCTATCCTCCTGAGAGGTTTCAGATCTTGCAGAAGGAACGCTCCATGTGCTGCTGTTCGTCCGACCGAGTCGTCAAACCTCGGCGTGCCGTGGCTCCCAACCAAGCAGCACTGACGGTCCCCGAAGGGGCCATCGATTTCTCACCAGATGAACAATGGAGCACGCCCCGTACTAAACTCCTACTAGTTCCCTTCACGACAACCAGGATCTCGGATCAGCGTTCAATGGATATCCCGCCACACGAAGAGACTCTATCCAAGGCTTTTTATTGACCTGGCCACCAACCTGGCAACAAAGGGCCGTCACCTCGGACCGATGCTACCAGAGTCACCCGTCAACGGGTACTGGGAATGGTCTAGAATTACGTGCCAGGGAAGGGGTTAACGGGGCACTACCCTCATCCCATTCATCGTGCCCCAAAGCCTAGGACACCTCTATTCCTAGTCTCTCGCAACCAGTAAGCGTTGATTGGCGTTATTTATAGAGGTTCCAAAGCCTCTCTTCTGACGCATGAAGTTGCTGCCAGGTCATATATGTAGATAGAAGGAAAAAAGGGAGTGACACGATAGGAGTAGGCTTTTTTGTGTGTTTTTGTCTTTTTGTATACGTGGGAGGGATAGGATAAAAGTAAAAAAGGAGAAGAATAGAGTAGAAAAAGGAAGGAATGACGCACTTAGTCTGAAACCTCGTTTTTGACCAAATTGACAAGGGAAGCCCTACCAGGGGTGCCCAGAATAGGTACCCCCACCGACATAGCTCGAAAAGTCAAAGGTACACACAAGCTCTCTTCCCGCGACAAGGGGGCGTCACCTCTCCCTCTACTTGAGAGATAGGTGAAAAAGAAGAGTAGGAGATTTTAGAGGACATGAACACCAAGAGAATGAAAAAAGATGAGAGAGATTGAAAGATATTGAAAGAGAGAGATTGAGAGGTATTGAAAGAGAGATAGAGTGATTAAAAGATATTAAAAAAAGAGAGTTATAGAGAGATCACGAAAGAGATTGAGACACAATGGATGAGATATTAAGGGAGAAAGGACATTAGAGGAGAGTGAGAGACATAAGTGATGAAGAGTGCGATAGAGGGGTGGAGGAAGAGGAAGAAAGAGTGATTAGAAAATAGGATAATGAAAGGAAGTAGAGAAAAAGAATGTGTGCTTTTATGTGCGAGAGAGATAGATTGAGAGGGATTGAAAGAGATTGAAAGTAAATAGAGAAAAGGTAGAGAGAAAGAAAGAGATCGACATAAATTGATGGAGATTGAAATAAGTTGAGATGGAGAGTCAAAGAGATAAATATACAGAGAGTAAAATTTAAAGAGAGAGAATTAGAACGATTAAAAGAGGGAGTAAAAGGGAGATAATTATATTGAGAGATTTAGATTGGGGGAGAGCAAAGGATAAAAGGGAGATTTGAGAGCAGAGCGAGAGTGATAGATAGGAAGAAGAGAATATGTAGAGGTGAGGAAGGAGAGAGTAGAGAGCAGGAGAGAGAAAGAGAGAGAGAGAGATTGAGTATGATTGAAAGAGGGTTATAAATAAAGGGAGAGCTTGATAGATTGATAGAAAGATTTAAAAAAGAGATTGAGATAGAGAAAGAGATGGAGAGAGATCGACTTAAAGAGAGAGAGGAAAGGAGAGTAAGAGAGAAAGAGCTGCAAGGAGCTACAAGAACAAGAAGTATCCTAAGAGACCTTACGGTCCATTTAAAGAGGTTACTTTTGGGCTAACAGTTAAGCAGGCACTGTTCTCCCCAACGACTTAAGTCCCCAAACGGCCACTTTTCAAGACTTTGTCTAGTCTTGACTTGAACTGATCAACAGAATTGCTGTTGACAACTTCCACTAGAAGTGCGTTCCAGGTACCGGAGATGCTGTATGTCAAAAATCTACCACACAGAACACGGTTTTAACGCTTCAGTTCAAGTTTGTAGCCGTACTGTCTCGTTCTGCGCTTACTAAGTTGGAAAATATAAGTGTAGTCTACATTATCAAAGCCTCGAAGTATTGTAAACACTTCGATAAGCTGACCACGCAGTCTCCGGGTTTCCAAAAAGAACAGTTTGGTTGCCCTAGCTTGCACTCATTCCAATCTAGTAATATCTTTTCCAAACGAAGGACTCCAAAATTGTACGGCATACTAAAGGTGCGGTCGGACAAGTGAGTTGTACGAACACAGTACTATCTCCTTGTTCCGATACCCAAACTGGCTCTTTATATAGCCTAGCATCCTTTGAGCCTTTTTTTCGCCTTAATGCACTGTTTAGAGAACTTGAGGTCACTAGTGATTTTTACAACCAAGTGCTTTTCAGTGTCGGTGGATTCAATAGCAGTGCCCTTAATATATACTGATATTGGAGGTTTTGGTGGCCGGTATGCATTACTTTGTATTTGTTCACGTTAAATGACATTTGCCTCGTGTCCGACCACTCCTAAATCTTCACAAGATCATCTTGAAGGCGGCAGTATTTCCTTCCTTTGCGACGTTCATACTAAGCTTGGTATCATCAGCAAATTTAGAAATCTACCCAACCATGTCACTGTCCATGTCGTTGACGTAGATGATGAATAGTATTGGTCTCAGGACAGAACCTTGAGGAACACGGCTATTAACGGGCACCCATTCAAAACCCTGTCCATTCGACACTACCCGTTTCCGTCTGCCGTTTAGCTAGTTCTCTATCTAACTTGCTACATTTCCGTCTAAACCCAGCGCACGCACTTTCCGAAGGAACCGTCGGTGTGGTACCTTATCGAAGGCTTTTTAAAAGTCTAAGTAGATAACATCCACCGCCTTATCCCGATCGTGCTCACTAAAAACGAAGTTAAAGAATTTCACAAGATTCGTTAGGCATGACCGGTGCCTTCGGAACCCATGCTGAGAACTCCTCGATCGCAGGTTGGACTCTTAATATGACGTCATTTTGTCCACCAAGATGCTTTCCATGATTTTACCGACTATTGAGGTTAAGCTAATTCGTCGTTAGTTCGACAGGTGGCTAGGGTCTCCTTTATTGAAGATAGGAGTCACCTCCGCTTCACGCCAGTCTTTAGAAACGCACGCGGTCCGGATTGACATGTTGAAGATGGGGGCTCAAATGACGAGACGCTTGGTCATGCACTTCTTTCAAGACATAAGGTAGAAACCCCATCCGGGCCAGGGGACATATTCGTCATTAGATCAGTGATCTTTTTTTCTATTTCTCCTTGAGTGAAGTTCATTTCTTCCAGCTTTTCACCCAAGTAGGAATCTGTGTGCTAGGCGATGGGACCACTCTCTTCAGTAAACACTGAAGAGAGATATAAGATGAGTATGAAATTGAGAGAGAAGGAGAAAAGTATAGCGGGAGGAGAGAGAGAGATATTGAGATATAGAGGAGAGGAGATTGAGAGAGAACAAAAAGAATATAGAGAAAGGAGAGAATAAGGGAGAGCAGTGATATATATATATATATATATATATATATATATATATATATATATATAAATATATAATTATATACATATATTGAGATTCAGTGCGAGAGAGAATGTCAGACAGACAGAGGGACAGATACACAGACCGATTGAAAGAATCATTGAGGAGAGGAGGGCGAGAGTGTGGTAGAGAAAGTATTTAATAGAAGTGGACAAGTTTCCCCCCCACCCTCTTCCAATATTTAATATAAAATAAAAGATCAGTAACGAAATAAAAACTGATCCTAAATAAAAATAAGCCTAACGGATCCTGGAACGAACTCACAGGTATATCGCAGATTATAAATCTCTAAAGGAGAAGTTGTAATTTCAATAAAAGAACATCAAGACGAAGAGTGGAATAAGTTTATGGAAAAAGTGGTTAAAGAATATTGTCCACGCACTGCATCGTAATCATTAAACAACATGAAAGGCTAATTGGTGATAGACAAAATAAAACTTAAGGACGAGGAAGAAATATAATAGAGAGCACTCCACCACTTGAACATAGATTAAGAGAACACTAGGAAATAACCATCTCATTGCTAGATTAAGATCATGCTAATTTCGATCGCAAACAATAAACCGAAGTTTCTAACTGAGAACGATGATAACACCCATAGGAGCTTCCCTGCACAAATAGTTTAGACGGAAATAGACGAGCAGACAGACACTGGTTCAATAATAACCACATAAGTTAAAAGTTCAGTGGACTCTTTCCAGCAGAAGGCTCCAGGACCAATATGACTTTCAAAAGTGAACAAAACAAATGTTTCTGAAAACATAGTAGATGGAGTAACCAAATTATATAATGCATATCTTAATATGGGTTATTATTAATCTAGACGGAGTCATAACGGCCAAAATTAGATTGATTTCAAAATCAAGGGAATTTCCGATGCAAATATCAAGCCATAGACCAATCTCTCTATTGAACTTTCTCGGTTAGGTCTTTGAGTGGATACCTTAAAGAATACTAATGGATTTCTTGTAAGAAAATCCCCCTTTTAATTACTTAATTATATATTCCTGGTGTATTTACTAACCTATTCCCCTACCTCAAAACAACCACCTAACATAATTCCAAGGTTTCCTTTAGCTTCCTCATTACTTAATTTGTCATTCTGGGCTCCATCTCCAACTCCGTTTGGTAACCACTTCATTCTTAATTGTTTAGTTACTATTTTTAAACACGTAAATCTTTCATTTCCTTTGTACCTATAATTGACTTCCACCATCTTAAACCATTAAAATTGTTACCTCTTTGATTCAGATTAGTATTTATTTTATTTTATACATTGTTTTAAATTTTGGGGGATCATCTTACTCACTGTTTTCTTATTTTATTTGAATTGATTTATTAATATAGATTGTTAATTGCCTTTTTTCCTTTTTAGTTTTTCATAAAATAGGTTATTACTCTTTTGATTCATTTTAGTTCTTATGTTACTTCTTTCGGGTTTTTTTAATTACTTTTTATCAATTTAATTGTTTATGTCTTTTTGTGTGTCTTTTAATCAATTTAGTTGTATACTCTTAATATTTTGGGTAGGAAAAATAGCCGGAAACTTTCTTATTCTATTTAAAATTTATTTCAAATTCCTGTCTTTTTCCACAACTTTAATGACTTCATAATTAATGTTTTTTTTACTATTTTAATCTTACAACCTGAAGATGGGCATGTTTCCTGAAACGTTGTTTCCAAAATTGAAATAAATATATGTACTTGAGCATCTTCTGCCCCCCTGCCTTCGCTGTGAAATTATATATATATATATATATATATATATATATATATATATATATATATATATATATCCAAAAAAGTACAGTAGCTTACGTGTAACTATAGGGATAAAACCGCTGTAATAAGACTAATTTTATATATGAAACCAGGTTGAGACGGAAACATCCGTCATCGTCAGTCGCTGGTGGACAGGTGAAATCCAGAAGTTGCTTAACGTACAAACACACAAATCAGTGGGGGTAAGGTAGATGATGCACGATTGTAGTGGCATTTTTGAGAAGCGGAAGTATGAATTTCTTGCTTATTAAGGTATTAGTATTAAATTATACGTCGGAAGTATTAAAGTTGAGAATTTATTTTATAAGTGCCGATTCCATTAAGCGTCGATGTATATAATTGTGAGACTAATAAACTATTTCAGCACTAAAAATATCAATTTGATGATTTTCATTGGACATATGTAGAAATAAACTCGAGGATAGGGCACCAAGTCGCATACCGCATTTATGTTCATTCATTCTCTTGGAAAATCTGTTGCTTTCACCGATATATACTTCATTACATGATTTGCATGTCTAATTAAGCGACGCTAAATTGAATCGGCACTTATAAAAGAAATTCCTAACTTTAATACTTCCGACGGCCAATTTAATACTAATACTTTAATGAGCAAGAAATTCATAATTCCGCTTCTCAAAAATGCCACTACAATCGTGCATCATCTACCTTACCCCCACTGATTTGTGTGTTTGTACGTTAAGCAACTTCTGGATTTCACCTGTCCACCAGCGATTGACGATGACGGATGTTTCCGTCTCAACCTGGTTTCATATATAAAATTAGTCCTATTACTGCGGTTTTATCCCTATAGTTACACGTACGCTACGGTACTTTTTTGGTTATATATATATTCATATATATATATATATATATATATATATATATATATATATATATATATATATATATATATATATATATATATATATATATATATATATATATATATATATATATATATATATATATATATATATATATATATATATATATGTATTATATATAGAGAGAGAGAGAGACCGAGTGACAGAGAGAGAGAGAGATAATTTAAAATCATATGGCAGGTGGTATATAATTAATGTATTTGAAAGCCCAAAGAAATGTAAACTGGTATTAAAACACTGAAAAACGCCAAGGAAAATATTACGTGAACCATTGAAATATTAAGAAAGGAAATGGGAGATATAGAAATGGAGAACAATGGGGAAAACTATTTTAACTTTTATATAAAAATGCATAGAGGAGTTAGATTCGAACCTGTGTCATCAAGCGCTTATATCTACTATGACCACGACGCTCATCAACTGAGCTACTAACCTCAGTCGATGGTAGCTGTGACTAACATTTTGGTTATCCTAGAGATGGGTGATTGAATACATTTTATTAGTCTTAATAGCCAGCCACATTTTCCAGTTTGTATTCATTGCTATTTAAATAATTAATGATGAATTGTGGACAAAGGTTCTCAATAGATTTTATATAAGCCCTTGTACAATGGTGATTAAGTATCGATGTAGTCATCTGGTGGTTGTGTTGATTTTGGGTTTATGTGCTTTTATCGCGATTTGGGGATTCTGGTTGCGGAATATCGTGAATGAATATGTTATAAAGTATAAATGAAGATGGTAGACTGTGAACTTTTATTATTTGAGTAATTAGTATCCGTAATTAGTGTTTGGTCTAAAATAAAGTCCGCCACACTAAATACTAATTACTTAAAAATAAATCGTTAGATTCCAATAGAAATATGTTTCTTCATTCGTTCTGATAATTTTGAACACTTCGATTTCTTTAGTAAATTGATTATCTTGTCGCATCTTTTGTTTTATTAATCTAAAATTTGCATAGCCTAATTTCAATCACATCATTTTCCATATTTTTGGGGGAAAACTTGGATTTTCTCTGCCAAAAGATATGGAAGATGATGTGATAGAAATAAAGGTGCTCTGGTCTTTATTGACGGTACTGTATACCTTTTTTCGCTCTCATTTTGCTGATGAGGGAGAATTGATTGTTTCTTTTAAATTATGAATTTCTATCAAATATATTTCGAGTAAAGTGGCTCCAGACAAATAAAGAATTATTGACTCAGAATTTTATTTAATTTAATATTATGAGAACACTTTAATTACTAGAAATATTCTTTCCGGTATATAGTAAAACAGATTAAGTTTGATGCCTATGGCCTAAAAAATAAAGTAAATCTCATTATGCTGAAGATGAAAGTAAACTACAAAATATTTTCTGACTTTTTAAATTTTGTGCTTCTATTCATAAACATTCGTGGAAAAAATAAACGAAGCGAGAAATTTAAATTCGAAACTTATACGAAAGGAGTCAAAAAGATTTCAGGCAAATGTCATAATTTCAAAATGCGCAATATTTTACGAGGTAATTCAAGTTGAACGTGGTCTTTGATGCTTCTCCAATTATTTCGTTAAGTTTTTTCATTCTAAATATCTGGAGTGTGTACATATGTTTTTTCTTTTAAGATTGTGTTTTTAACCTTTAAAATGACGAATTTTGAAATCAGATCCGACATTAAATTTCTAACAAAACTTGATTAGATGCCTGTTAGAATTATTGAAGCTTTGCACAAGGTTTATGTAGAGCAGTTATTTACGATTGCAGTAAGTGCATCAAGGAAGGCAGAGAACAACTGGAAAATAATCCACGGGAAAGGAGACCTTCCACCTCAAAAAATCAATAAAACATCACTCTTGTCCAGAATATAGTCGAAGAAGATCGCAGAGTCACTTTTGACAAAGTTGCCAATAATGTGAGACTCTCACATGGTTCAGCATTTACAATTCTCACTGAAGATTATGGTTTGACCAAGCTTTCCTCGGGCTGGATCCCTCAAGCGTGGCGCAAAAACTAACTGAATCAAAAGGCTGACCTTTCTTTACCAATTTTGAACAAAGTTTAAGTAAATGAGGAAATTTTCTAAATGTTTCGTCCTTAGAGATGAATCTTGGATCTACCAATTTGATCTAGAAAAACAAATTCAATCAAAAGAAGAGCATCCGAAGGAAAAAGCTGGACATGCTAAATTCAAGGCAAAAAGTTCTGTTAAGAAGATTATGGCCACATTTTGGGGGGATTCAAACGGAATTATATTGATAGACTTCCAGAAGGAAAGAAAACTGCTACCTCCAGCTATTAAAAATATGTTTTAAAGAAGCTGAAGAATGCTGTTGTCAGAAAATCTCAAGAAAAGCTGCACAACCACATTTATTGTCACAATGACAATGCCTCAGAGCATTCAACGAAGGCCGTTAGGGCTATACTACGCGAATTTCGATAGGAAACTATTACATATGCTCTTTATATCCCTTATTTAGGCTCCTCCGACTTTATTCTGTTCTCCAAATTAAAACAACACTTGAAAAGCAACAGCTTCCAGTTCTTAGATGAAGCAAAAAAGCAGGTTATTGCTTGGTGTCAGATGAAATCCCAGCAATTCCCCAAGGAGGGAATTTAGCGGTGGAAAAATGGATTACAAAAGTGTATAGAAAATAATCAATGTTATGTAGAAAAAAGACTATGTTCCAAGTATGTTGAAAACATTTTTTTATATTTTTTTCGATAACTTAGTGAATCACCCTCGTATTTATATAATGAGAACATATTTTTGATCCTTCTTAAATTAATTTAAGAAAATATTTATCATAATTAACATAAGGTGTAACTCATTAAATTTCTGATAAGAAAAGTTTGGGTGAAATAATTCATTTTAAATCAGCAACTACTGTGCAGAGAAGCCTCGTTAAGAAAAAAAGCTTCCTCGTTTCCCTGGTTTGACTAGTCTAATTACGAGTGAAATCAGGCAAAGAACCACAGACAATGGTGCACTTTTTTCCATGCAAGAGAAAGAAAACTGATGAGACAAGCAATTGCGGGTTTTTTTACTTAATAGAAACAAAATTATAGAGAAAACACATGCATAAAAGGTTGCGCATGGCAGAGGGTGCAGGAGCAATTACTGCCAGCCTGAAATAATGGACTTAAAAAGGCTTATTATAAACTATGTAACACATGTTCGTAAAAATGACAAATGTACCCCACAAACAAACTTAAATCATTATGTGAAAAACTCAGAAAAAAATGACCACTAAGATGATACTTGGTTTATTAACATGCTTGAACTTTTCATTAAATACAATATTTCAAGATTATGAGGGAAACACAGCAGTAGAAGTCATCTACTTGGGTAGAACACTGGCGTATTGGATAAAAACAGAGAAATGTAATCAAGAGGATTGGAGCAGGATCGAAGGTAGAATCGAGTGGAGTGTTACGAGGATATTTATTGGCACCACTTTGATCATATGTCAACGAATTAGAGAATGAACTTTCGGGTAGAATCTTCTCCTTCCAGCGAGAGGAAAAGTTGCAACTGTTTCTGACAGAAAGAATATTCAAAGAACACTCAACCAAAATGTGAAATCAATGATTAAATGTAGACAAGTGTAGTAAATATCATATATATATATATATATATATATATATATATATATATATATATATATATATATATATATATATATATATATATATATATATATATATGTAGGGGAATCGTAACTTTTCCTCGTGGTAGTATACGTCAGGCCAGGTGACGAAGTCCTCGATTAAAATCGAGCTACCTAGACTGGATTGGTAGTATACGTCAGGCCAGGTGACGAAGTCCTCGATTAAAACCGAGCTACCTAGACTTGATTAGTAGTATACGTCAGTCTCTAGGTGACGAAGTCCTCGGATCCAAAACCGAGCTACCGAGACTGGAGAGGTAGAGTACTTGGCTCGCCAGACCAAGAAGTACCCTGCAAGAGAGGCTGGGCTACCTACCTTAAGGGGCTAAGAAGAAGCTCATCCTCGCGCTAAGTCCCTGGTTTTAAACCAAACGATAAGTTAACTTTGGTAAGTTCAACTTACTCTCGCCATAGAGACTACTCATATTCTGGTGCACCTTAAACACCAGGGGTATTCCTCGTCCTTGAGGAATTAGGAAAAGAAGAAGGAAAAGGCTCCCCCTCGAGCCCGTTACTCGTTGGCCACACCGAACTCCTAAGTTAACTTGATAAGGAACCAAGTTCAACTTATTCTCGTCAGAGAAACCCCCCCTCCGTTATACTCGTCCTTGAAGAAGACCCTCTCTGAGTTCAGTCCTCGTCCATGAGAAAATAAGTAACGAAGGAGAAACGCTCCTCCTCGATCTCGTTACTCGGTGGCCAAACCGAACTTTGGGTAACTTATTCTCGCCAGAGAAACCCCCCTCCGTTATCCTCGCCCTTGAAGAATACCCTCCCCGAGTTCAGTCCTCGTCCATAAGGAATTAAGTAACGAAAGAGAAAAGCTTTCCCTCGAGCTCGTTACTCGGTGGTCACACCGCACTCCAAGTTAACTTGGTTTAAGAACCAAGTTCGACTCACTCTCGCCCGAGAGACCACGACAACCTTGGTGTTGCATAAAGCACCGTATTGTTCTCTTCCGTGAAGAACCCCCCCCACCCCGGAAGAACGTGTGGACCCTCCAGCTGCTACCCTCGCCAAAACGACCGTGTAATTTCGCTCATCTACATCTGGACAGACGGCACACGTCGTGAGTCAATAACATTTCTGAGGCCCTCTAAACTCTAGATGAGTCCGTAAGACTAATTCTTATATTATTGTTGTGTGTAGAGAAATTAACCAATTTTTGTGGGTAAACTAATTTAATTAATTCTTGTTTAGGATAATATTCAGAGTATTGCTGTAATTAATGTTTAGATGGTGGGTAGTAAATTGTTAAATTTAAAATATAAGTTTATTTTGGGATTAATGTTCATTTCTCTTATATATCCTTACGTGTTTCGGAACGGCTCTGTTCTTTAAGATATTCAGATATCAATATATATTAGACACTCTTAGCACTCTTAGAATAGAACAAAAATGGGGGGCAGTCTACGACAATATATATAAGTGAAAATTGAACGTATCCTTTTCTTGCCGAACGAAAGCTATCGGGCGAGTTGTGTTTGATGTGCAAAATAGCAACCATCTACCACGGTCAGGCTTATGCTGTGCAAAGATTTTACAGATCAGGAGAACATAGATCTTAAAGGACATGACCCCCCAAAAAACAACACATCGCCCGAACAAGGAATCAAACCTCAGACCACTGGTTATTCAGACCAGTGCTCTACCTCCGAGCTAACTTAACCAACATGCAAAGTGCTATATTCCTTCCAAAATAAGCTTACTACCTTTCGTATCTACAAAGATCACGCCCATCTCAAGGATCGGAGGTCCTCCAATGAATATCTCTCTCACGATTGCAAAAAAACATGTGTGAATCCCATAACGCACATAGTGAGGTGGATACTTTTGAAGAAAGTTCTCAAATCGAGAACGGCTGCAAAAATGCTCATCTCACTAAGAAGAACCTTATGAATAAGGTTCAATTTGGGATGAAATATAGAGAATATGAAGAAATGGGCTGTGATCTTCTCTGAAGAAGCTTCCTTCCACTTGTTTAGAGTTTCTGGAAGATCCCTCGTTAAGAGGAGAAAGGGAAGTGATTTCAGGATGCATCTAAACACGATGAATGTTGTGGCTGCTTCTTATCTAAGAGAACTGGGGCACTTAAAACATTGACCAAGGACATCCGCCCCAGGCATCGGCGGGTCCATTGCGTAACTGCAGCGTCGCCTATTTTGGTGCCATGAAAGACCTTAATTAGATGCCTGTTAGAATTATTGAAGCTTTGCACAAGGTTTATGTAGAGCAGTTATTTACGATTGCAGTAAGTGCATCAAGGAAGGCAGAGAACAACTGGAAGATAATCCACGGGAAAGGAGACCTTCCACCTCAAAAAATCAATAAAACATCACTCTTGTCCAGAATATAGTCGAAGAAGATCGCAGAGTCACTTTTGACAAAGTTGCCAATAATGTGAGACTCTCACATGGTTCAGCATTTACAATTCTCACTGAAGATTATGGTTTGACCAAGCTTTCAGCGGGCTGGATCCCTCAAGCGTGGCGCAAAAACTAACTGATTCAAAAGGCTGACCTTTCTTTACCAATTTTGAACGAAGTTTAAGTAAATGAGGAAATTTTCTAAATGTTTCGTCCTTAGAGATGAATCTTGGATCTACCAATTTGATCTAGAAAAAACAAATTCAATCAAAAGAAGAGCATCCGAAGGAAAAAGCTGGACATGCTAAATTCAAGGCAAAAAGTTCTGTTAAGAAGATTATGGCCACATTTTGGGGGGATTCAAACGGAATTATATTGATAGACTTCCAGAAGGAATGAAAACTGCTACCTCCAGCTATTAAAAATATGTTTTAAAGAAGCTGAAGAATGCTGTTGTCAGAAAATCTCAAGAAAAGCTGCACAACCACATTTATTGTCACAATGACAATGCCTCAGAGCATTCAACGAAGGCCGTTAGGGCTTTACTACGCGAATTTCGATAAGAAACTATTACATATGCTCTTTATATCCCTTATTTAGGCTCCTCCGACTTTATTCTGTTCTCCAAATTAAAACAACACTTGAAAAGCAACAGCTTCCAGTCCTTAGATGAAGCAAAAAAGCAGGTTATTGCTTGGTGTCAGATGAAATCCCAGCAATTCCCCAAGGAGGGAATTTAGCGGTGGAAAAATGGATTACAAAAGTGTATAGAAAATAATCAATGTTATGTAGAAAAAAGACTATGTTCCAAGTATGTTGAAAACATTTTTTTATATTTTTTTCGATAACTTAGTGAATCACCCTCGTATTTATATAATGAGAACATATTTTTGATCCTTCTTAAATTAATTTAAGAAAATATTTATCATAATTAACATAAGGTGTAACTCATTAAATTTCTGATAAGAAAAGTTTGGGTGAAATAATTCATTTTAAATCAGCAACTACTGTGCAGAGAAGCCTCGTTAAGAAAAAAAGCTTCCTCGTTTCCCTGGTTTGACTAGTCTAATTACGAGTGAAATCAGGCAAAGAACCACAGACAATGGTGCACTTTTTTCCATGCAAGAGAAAGAAAACTGATGAGACAAGCAATTGCGGGTTTTTTTACTTAATAGAAACAAAATTATAGAGAAAACACATGCATAAAAGGTTGCGCATGGCAGAGGGTGCAGGAGCAATCACTGCCAGCCTGAAATAATGGACTTAAAAAGGCTTATTATAAACTATGT